>JAHDVF020001583.1:1200000-1547825 GCA_022606425.2 Lepidostoma basale
ACTATGCAAAATAACAAATTAATAATAACATATTTTCAATATATGTATATGTACATGGAAACGTTAGTTTTGTTAAAAATATATTTCTATGGCATTATCAAATAACAAGAATCAAACATGTGTTCATTTATTTTGTTGTGTTTAAATTTGGCTCGCCGGAAACGCATCATTTAGATAGCTATGTCAGAACTATACTCTTAACAGAAAGATATATTTAATAAACTGGCATTTCATAAATGTTGCATATAATGTTTCAGATCATTGTCTAAGATATAATTATTTTTTCTCGGTATTTAGCATAGTTACCTAAATGTTTTTTTATTAGCGACGCAGACATAATCACAGTTAAATAAACTTATTTATAACTGTTAACGAAAAAACTGTTTTTATATCACAATTGTATTTTATTTTACGGCAGCTATTTCATCAACCAATGTTGACATCATCAGGTATTACAATAATATATCAAATGTCAAATTTTCGTAATTTTTCGAATCTTTCATTAACAGTTATAAAATATTAAAGTATCATAGTGTTAAAGCCAAAACAATGGACTAAACTTATTTATGTTTGATTATTCCAAAACAAATCGTTACCTTTAACCCGTATTAATTATATAATAATAAAACTGATGTTTTCATCAATGAAAACGTCTGCTTTCTAGAGAAGTTTTAGTATATTTTATGGGAATAACATGTTTCACTTTTCTAAGGCATTATCAAATGTCATTTGATAATGCATTAGAAAGGCAAGAGACATGTTATTCCCATATAATTTAATAATACTTTTTGAGAACAGATGTTTTCATTCGAATTATCTACGAGTATGTAAGTTTTACAAAATTGTATAATAAACAAATACACAAATGTAATCAAGCGTCAATATATTGTTGATTATTCTACACTAGTCGAAAGTTTCTTCACTGATATCCTAATAAGTTATGATTGCGTTTTACAGTTTACACATATCGAAAGCTACCAGTACTAGATGTAGACGGACATCACATCAACCAATCCGTTGCCATAGCTAGATTCCTGGGAAAGAAGTATGGACTAGTTAATAACGATCCATACTCCGATGCTCTCTTGGAAGCTGTTGTGGATAACATCAGAGATATTAATATAAGTAAGTACTCTAATTCTTTAAAACTGTAAGATTAAATAACTTTGTAATTGTTAATGCAAAAACTTTGTTTTATATCACATTTATTTTACTTTACGACAGCTGTTTCATCAACCAATGTTGACATCATCAGGTGTTACAAAAATATATATCAAATGTAAAATTTTTGTAATTTTTCGAATCTTTGTGTTTTTGTTCCTAAGTCAATTTGATTAAAAAATTAAAATGAAAAATTAACAAAATTTGACATTTGATATATATTTTTGTAACACCTGATGATGTCAACATTGGTTGATGAAACAGCTATTGTAAAATAAAACAAAGTTTTTGCATTAACAATTATAAAATGTTAAAATATCATAGTGTTTCGGCCAAAACAATGGACTATTTAAATAACTTTATTTTTTGTATCACAATTGTATTTTGTTTTACGCGATAGCTGTTTCATCAACCTATGTTGACATCATCAGGTGTTACAATAATATATCAAATGTCAAATTTTCGAGATTTTTCGAATCGTTATGTGTATTTGTTCCTATATCAATTTGAATAATTTCTTTGATATAATTTTGAAGTTTTTGCTGAAATTGATTTAAGTACCTAAATATTTTAATTAAAAGAACGGTTAGTAGTAATTATTTATAGGAGAAAATATTAAAGGTGGAAAATATCATCTTCTTTTTCTTCTTAAAGTGCCCTGTCAGGTCCCCCCGACGTTGGCGATCACTCTGGTAAACTATTATAAAAAAATTCTGGAAAATATAATAGTTATAATAATATTAAAACAGTTTTTATAATAGTAAATTTAATAATAAAACAATTACACATAGTATAGAGTCAAAAACGATAAAATATTATAAATTAAAAACGATAAACAAAAACAGGAAGTACATAGTTTACATTAATAGGAAAGGTGACAAAAGTTGAAGGTAGTAATATTATTTTTTAGCTAGATTGTACAGGGGAAAAGTTTTGAATGTTCTATATACTAATAGGGAATAAGAAGAAATTTGGTTATTCACAACATTTAGTTTACATTTTTTGGCCTTTAAAATTTCAAAATTTTCTAATTTCTCTTATTTTCTGCGGATTATTTGCTATATGTAAAAATTTTGTGTTTTTGGTCTCGAAATGATGGTCAAAATTCACACAATGATTGGCCGTTTCCGAAAAGATGTTTCTAATTCTAATTCTGTTATAATAACCCACGGAATATTTCATTTTTACCTGATGTTAACAAGTTGTTTATTTCTCAGTGTTACAATATTTATTTCTAAGATTTTTAACAATTATCTTCGTGAAAGTACGTTCAGAAGACAAATACTTTTGACTTTGGAGAGTTTCTTTTATTTCTAATGTCGAACCATCTCTCATGCGTTCCTGGTATTATATATTTATAATATTTTACCTGTTCTCAATAGATGCCTTAAACTATAATTGTTGTTGGTAAAATCTTTTGAGAACTGATTTGATTTGATATGTAAACACTCTAGATCTTTAAAAATAATAAAAATTCAAATTTAAGTAAATAAATGATTCCTTTATAATGTATATTTAGTTAAATTCCACTTGGTTTTATGGCTTCGACCGGTTTCGATAGCGAACAATTGCCGAATCGAATTATGTATTACAAAGTTTTATTTTATTATTATTATAATATACACAATGAAGTTATATCAATAAATTTCAATGAAGAACTTTAATATCATTTATAATTCGGCAAGGAAAATTTACTTATGTTATGTGTAAAATTACTTATTATGTAATAAGCTAAGTAACCATCACATAAGGGCTTCGAAGAGATAGTCAGGAAGAATAGGCGGCTACGCTGTTCATGACATGCTTCTCTCGTTTCTTCTACATTTATACAAAGTGTCAAGGATGCACGTATGAATGTATTTTTAGTGTCATAAATATATCAACTTATTGAACGCTATGGCATTAACACTGTGGAATTCCGTAGTAATGTAGGTGCTTGAAAATTTTTAAATAACTTTATTTAATCCACAAAATATTTAAAAAATACATATAAATATTAAAAAACATGACATCTTCGGATGATACCTCCATCTTCAGCTGTAAAAATATAATAAAAACTAAACAAAGATAGACTAATACAAAAACTTTATTTTTATATTATCATCATGTATTATTATTATTTTATATTATTTTATATTTATTACTGATTATTATTTTTTTAATAAAAATTATTAGTACTTATAACAAATATCACGGTTAATTAAATTTGAATTATTGTATCGAATTTGAAATGCGTTTTTATATTAGTCTTTCTTTGTTTAGTTTTTATTATATTTTTACACCTGAAGTTGGAGGTATCCTCCGAAGCATGTCGTGATTTTTTATTATTATTTTTTTTTTTTGGTTAAACTAATATATTTTCAATTTCCTAAGTTTATTCATAAATTGTTATAATTATAATAAATATACCAATACGAGTATATAATAAATATACCAATTAAGTGATTATTCACACCTTAATACATGTATAATATGTAGAATATCAATAACAATTAATATTTTTTTATCTATAATACAATACCATTAAATAAAAAGTGATTTTACTTAACGTTCCTTTTCCTTTTAAAATTCGAGTAACAATGGAAGTCCAGTGTTGCGCTCAGAGCTTGAATGAACTAACGCTTGTTTTGCTTTTTTCTTTATTTTCAAATTGTGGTACCCCTTTTTAATAAGTCCCAGCATTTTAAATTGAGCTGTTTCCAATAAGAATCGATAATGTGGTTAGTTCCATAACATCTCTTCACAGAGTTCAAAGAAGCGACACAGCTGAAGTCTCTGGAGGCGCGTAAGGAAGCTGAAGAAGCGTTGCACTTTTATTTGAAGATCATAGAGAAAATTGCTTCAAAGGGATGCTTCTATGGGACCAAGGTAATAGTTTCCCCTATTTATTAATTCTTGAATTTCGTTACGCTAGGTGATAAGAGCTATTGGTTTGCAGCAAAGGTTTGCAGATCCCACAAGGCTTTTAATGTGGTTGTTTCGCGTTGTTTTCCACATGTGTATACATCAGGTTATTTAAACCAAATTGCTGTATCCAACTTTTATTAGCTATTGATTCTCATGAAATGTGATAGGTAGATAATCTATTTAATTGTCACGTGAGCAAAAACTATTTGACAATCACATTGCCATCGCCGGGAATCCACTCATAGCTCTTACCACTCATAGCTCTTACCACTCTGCCACGAAGGTTAGAAGACCTTCGTGGATTCAGGGATCAGGGTTTTCAAACTGCGGCCCGCGGACCAAATCAATCCGGCCCGCGACAGCTAATGAACAGTGTGATTAAGGCACAAGTCTAAAGATTATAGATAATTTTAGGGGAGTTATATTACGGTGTAAAATACAATATTACCATTGACAGAAGAAATTTTGTTTTTTAGAAGTAAAGTAAAGTTTTTTTTGCGAGTGGCACGCTTTGATTTGCTAGGGCACTATCAAATGCAGTCATTCGACTTTAATTCTCGCTAATAATAATAAATTGGATAATTTTTAGAGCGTCATTTTTATGAATTACTCATCTCAAGGGCGCTGTAGAAGATGCTTCGTTTTATCAACTAGATAAAAAAATATATATTAATGATAACAATAATAAGAAACATATTTAGTATGAGGGCTGCACCTGACGTAGTCGATCAGTCCTTCCTGTTAGGAAATGATAATTTGAAAAGGTAATGCAACATAACCTAACATCACATTCTTATTTTACATTTTTAAAAACAAATTGATATTAAAAACAATTTTTAGAATTTGCGAATAAATACATATACACCTGCTATATTTTTATTCTTTATAAATGTTATGTACTCTGGTTTATATTTTGTTTCAATTACATACAATATATACGAGTATATATATATACCTATATATATATATATATATTTTTTTTATCAGCAATTAAATTATTATGAGTATATTTTAACGAGTGATTCTCATTACATGTTACAGGTAGCTAGTCTATCGCTATGTTTATTGTTTCGGCCGGCTAAGGCATAATCAAATGTCACATTTAAGGTCCATTTACACTGGACAGTCATCAGCGGATGCCGACACGTCACGCGTTTGCGTTGAGAAAATAATGGTTTTGTTTGTTTTGTTGGTGTCTTGTTACTTTTAATTAATGCCGATTTTGTTCATATTATATTTAAATTCCGAGATAATCGCCTTCTCCACGGCGAATTTAAATGGTAGTAAAAATAGTAATATGTAAAAAAAGAACAATATACAGTAGAAAGCACATCCTGAAAAATATTGATCATTTTTATTAAGTCTCAATTTTATGTAGGTAGGTGCTTTCTTCAGCAACCCCCGGCGGCGATTTTATTATGGCATTTGAGATAACGAGTCGGTGAGATTCAAGGCTATTTTTATCGTGACCTGTCGGTATCGGCTGATGACTGTCCAGTGTAAATGGACCTTTGAAGGGCGAAAAATGACATTCGTATAAATTATATTTAGCCTTTTAGAAAACAGACTATTTCATTCATATTAATTATTTCACAATCATATATTTACAATTCTAATTTATTTTAAGGTGACATGGGTCGAGATATACTGCGCAGGATACTTTGATACAGTGGAATCAATTCTTGGGAATTTCCTCAAGCCGTATCCTAACCTCAGTTTCCTTGTAGAAAGAATCAGGACTAAGGAGAGTGTCAAAAGGTACATCATGAGCAGACCCAAGCCTGAAGCTTAATTATAATTACACAATATATATAATTATATCATAAATTAGAATAATAAATGTAACTATATCGAAGTCTGCCTATTTTCTTTAAAGGAAGATGCTAGTTAAATAATACGAAATCCCAAAACCTTAAAAACATTTTTAATTTTAATCAAATCAAATCAATTGAAATCAACTTTTATGTATGTCAAAACTGACCACAATCATCAAAATATATATTTTTAATATTTGTTATATTTACATGTTGGTTTTTGAATTTTTTCTGTTGTGTACAAAGTTAAAAAAAAGAAACATCGTTAGATAAATCGGCCAATTATGGACAAAATTATGGCGAATATTAAAGAAATCAACTCAGTTCTCTCAAATCTTTAAGGCATATGTTAAGTACAAGTAAAATATACTAGATACAATATATTACCAGGAACGCATGATAGATGTCACAAATCCTCTCGATATGTGCACGAAAAGTCAGCCTACTCTCATAAATGATCCCGAGATCCTTCATCGTAGATACGTGTGTTAGTTGCTGGTTGTTCATTGTGTATCTATGATACACAGTTCTCAATGCTCTAGTAAACGATAGCATAGCGCACTTAGAGACATTGAAGTGAATTTTATTACTGTGACTCCAGTTAACAATATTATCAATGTCCGACTAGAGTTCGGTTAATGTGTGACACTCCATCCTTTCTGCCTACCCTTTCGGGTAGACGGCGTGATGTTTAGTTAGTTTATAATAATAATAATAACACTTTCATTCCCACTGCATTTATTTCTTATTTTTTGCATTTAACATTTGGTACTGATATACAGATTCACCACACATTCGTCTAAGAAATATCATTTCTACTGCATTTATTCAACTTTCATCCTTCTTTTGCTAGTTTCACACTTCACTTTTCAGACTTCATAAGGGTCGGTATAAGAACACCTTTGTGCACTGCCATATTAGCGTGATTTTTTAAATATATTTTTTAAATGACCCAGGAATGCTATTTTATTTAATAATATATATTATTGGTGTACTTTTCATAATATAGATCCATATATTCTACGACGTTGTCCTACTCGAACGTTGGCTTGCCTACTATTTCAGTATGTTTTATCAATACAATAATATTATGCAATAAAATTTTATTATATCAATACACTCAATAAATATAGTTTATTATTCAAGAACTTCTCAGAAGGTCACCTTCTAGATCCAATTGTAAATCTAAACCATCCAGGGACCCACTCAAATACATAAAAAAAATTAATCAAAACCGGTCCAGCCGTTTAGGAGGAGTTCAACTACATACGCTGGTACAGAAGAATTATATTTATAAAGATTTGCAATAAATATCGTTTTGAATATGGATCTTCCTTGTCGAATTACTCAATTTAAAAAAAGGGGTCACTACGATGTTTATTTTTCTTATACAGTGATGTTAAACTCCATATTAAATCATTAATACGAATGAAAACGCTTATACTAAATAACTAACCATCACGCCGTCTCCCCGAAGGGATAGTCAGAAAGAATGGTTTGCCACACTTTTCTTTCCTGACTTATTTCTCTCGCTTATTCTACATTCATACACGTGTCATGCACGCGCGTCGATTTCTCTGACTCCGCTCATGGCCGGCATTCAATACTTGATTTATTTGATCGTGCCACGTTTTCTCGGTCTTTCTCTATTTCTAGTTCCATTTACATCATTAACATTTAATTTTTTTACCATTCTTTCTTCATTCATTCTTTCCATATGTCCAAACCATCTTAATGATCCTTTCATTATTTTGTTCATGACACCATCATTCGCACCGCATTCACTTCTTATATTTTCATTCGACACTCTATCATACACAGAGTATGCACACATTCGTCTAAGAGATCTCATTTCTACTGCATTTATTCTACTTTCATCATTTTTTTGCCAGTTCCATGCTTCGATAAATACATAAGGGTAACACAGAAGAATTATATATACCTATATAAAAATTCGCAATAAAATATCGTTTTGGATATGGCTCATCCTTATCGAATTTCTCAATTTAAAAAAGGGGTCACTCGGATGTTTATTTTTCCTATACAATGATGTTAAACTCCATATTAAATCATTAATACGAATGAAAACGTTTATCTAATAAAAGTTGTATTATATTTTATGAGAAGAACATGTTTCACCTTCCTAAAGCATTATCAAATGTTTTAAAATGTCTAAGCAATGCGAAACATGTCCTTTCAATAAGTATCACTAAGATGGTTTGGAAATGTAAAAATAATAGAATAAGGATGAACATAGTTGTATATCAGTGTGAATTAAATAATAAAATTTAATCGTAATTGAAAATATCTCCTTTATTAAAATTAAAATATTTCACATCGTGAAAATAATATATGGAGATATTTTATTGGTCGCAGTATGGACGCTTGGACAAGTATTCCTGGATGAAGCTGTTGGCATTCACGGCCCTCTTGATGTTGTTGAGGTTGGGGTAGTTATCCAAGAGCTCCCTGTTCATCCTGGTCTCCATGCAGTCGATGAAGCCCGCGAAATAGATATCAGCCCAAGTTGGCTAGAATCAAACAAAAAATATCATGTATATTAACAAATAATATATAGCATTGTACAATGGTGTTCTTGTGCCAATTATTATATATGAAAGTGAAGCATGGAACCGACAAAAAATTATGAAATCAGAACAGTAGAATTTGGGTAGTATGTTTACAAAAGATACATCGTATATTGAAAGACGCGTTGGAGCAGGCAACAAGGCGAATAGTGCACTTAAAGTTGTCATCGCAAACAAAAACCTATCCAAAAAAGTTTAAATGGCAGTGCACAATGGTGTTCTTGTACCAAACCTTATTATGTTGAAATGAGATCTCTTAGACGAATGTGTAAATTCTCTGTGTATGAAAGTGTCGAATGAAAATATAAAAAAGTTATTGCGTTACGAATGATGGAGTTATGAACAAAATAATGAAAGGATCATTAAGATGGTTTGGATACATAGAAGTTATGTATAAAGAAATAATGGTTAATAAATCAAATATTGAATGTCGACCGCGTGAGGAGTCAGAGAAATCGACGCGCGTGCATGACACGATATATGAATGTTGAGGAAGCGATAGAAATATGTCATGAAAGAAAAATGTTGTAGTCCATTATTTCTGCCTACCCCTTTGGTGAGACAGCATGGTAGTTAATTAGTTATTTAGTTAGTAAGAAATATGACCTCTTAAACGAATGTGTTGTGAATCTATATATGATAGAGAAAGAAAGCGCTATTATTATTTTTATTTTTATTATTTTGTTGAATCGCTATTTACAACATTACAGCGCACGCCAAACCGATGTAAATGTACTCGTATCATATTAATTCTCGTGACATGTGATTGGTAGAATCTTTCGCCTTTTGGTTGTTACGTGAATTCTACACCAGACCAAAGGCAGTGTGACAATCTCACTGCCATCGCTGGGAATCAAACCAGAGACCTTCGATGTGGCAGTCGTAGTAGCACTTGCCACTTGGCCACGAAGGTCGCCTGAGATGGAGTTGCTATTGACACAGTGAAAAATAAGAAGGTTCCTGGTTTGGTATGAACAACTTCCCTATGTATTATAAGTGTATACTTACAGTTGAGCTGTAGAACCATCCGGGTTCAGCGAGCATGTTCAGCTTGTAGAAGTACAGAGCGAGAGTCGAATGCTCGAAAGCTGTAACGTCTCCTCCCTGTCGCTGAACTTCGCCCAGTTCTGGAATAAATGTCACAGTAGCATATTAAAACAAATGACACTACGAATCACTTGATCCAACTTTGAATTCCCAATATAGAAATAAACTCATGAATCAACCACATAAAGAAATAAACACATGCATCAACCTAATAAAGAAATAAACACATGCATCAACCGAATAATTAAATAAACACATGCATCAACCGAATAAAGAAATAAACACATGCATCAACCAAATAAAGAAATAAACACATGCATTAACCGAATAAGAAAATAAACACATGCATCAACCGAATAAAGAAATAAACACATGCATTAACCGAATAAGAAAATAAACACATGCATCAACCGAATAAAGAAATAAACACATGCATCAACCGAAGAAAGAAATAATCACATGCATCATCTTAAATCCATTTAAACGGTTCCTTTTTAGGATTTATACTCCTTATTTAAATAATTTCTCCGTTATACTCTTTATTTAAATACAAATGAAAACATCGGTTTTTAAAAAAAATTGCGAAAAATGTCATTCCCATAAAATATAATAAAACTTATAAAAAACATACATTTTCATTTGTATTCATTATATAATATGGAGTTTTGCATCACTTTTAAAGGAACTTTTTTTTTTCACAATCACTCCCTTAAATATAATAAAACTTCAATAAAACAGGCATTTTAATCAATGTTAAATTGTAGTTTATTGAACATTGGAGTTTTACATCATTTTTCAAGAAACAATAAATTCCCGTTTTAACAGTCACTCCCTTAAATACAATTAAACTTAAAGAAAAACGATTTCAAATTTTTTATATTATTGGGAACTTAATAATGCCTTAATAAGCAAGGCGAAATATGTCATTCCCATGTTATATAATTAAACCTCAAGAAAACATACGTTTGCATTCGTATTAATTATAAAATAAGGAGTTTAACATTATTGTTCAAGAAACAAGAAATATACATAGATTTAGAGTTTAAATATTGAATTCTTTATACAATTTAATTTCTCATAATCGTAATGTGAATAGATACTCACTCTGCTGCGCATCAGCCATGTGGCCGACCAGAGCATCCAGCTGCGCAGTCCTCATATCGTCATTCTCCGGAGCGAGACCGAAGGTCTTCCCCAGGTATCTGGCGATAACTGTGGACTGCGTCAGGATGGCATCACCGGTGTCCAGAACCGGGAGCTGGCCGAAAGGTTGCTCTGAAAAAAAATCGGTTGTTTAAAACATGTACAAAATATAAATTCATACAAACAATAAATGTTACTCATATATCAACCCAATATAATGAATTAATCAGCATTATCAACTTACTAATCAGAATAACTAACTAGCTAATCAACAAAACTATCTAAATAATCAGCATAACTAACTAACTAACTAACTAATCATCAAAACTATCTAAATAATCAGCAAAACTAACTTATTAATCAGCATAATTAACGCATTAATCAGAACAACTAACTTACTAACTAATCGTTAAAACTATGTAATTAACCAGCATAATTAACTAATTAATCAATATAACTAACGAATTAATCAGAATAACTAACTAACTACTCATCAAAACTATCTAATTTATCGGCATAATTAACTAATTAATCATAATAACTAACAAACTAATCATCTATACTATCTAATTAATCGGCATAATTAACTAATTAATCAGCATAACTAACTAATCAATCAACATAACTAACTATTTTATCAGCACAACTAACCAATAAGGCATCGCGCTGTTTCTCCGTGAGTGAATAGAGATAAAAAGACAGTTACACTATTCTATCTTAACGTATCTCTAAAGCTTCCACTACATATCATGTTTTTCTCATTCATTCGTTTTATATGCGCAAACCATTTAAGTTTATTGAGTGAGTGAGTGATCGATCGTCCTTACATAATTTACGTGTTTCTTCTTTCAGTGTCGTATATCCTTTTTCACGCATTTTTCATTAGTAGCAACCGTTGTAAAATTGTTACTTTTTTTGTAATTTTAAGTGTTTACCTTTTAATATAATAATACGCGTTTAACAATATATCTCTACTATAGTAGTATTTAAAATAACGTGATCCCGTAATATAGATCCCATATCATTATTGACGCCATTTTTAATTAACTCAAACTTGAGATACAATCATTTTATCTCCCATCACATTATCAACGCTACATATATTTTTTAACCTTAACATGTATATTAACGACTATCGATAAGACTTATTACTATTCTGATATTACACGATATTTTCGTGTTTTGATTCTGGACAAGAGCGATCAGATAATATTCAAATAATTGTAACACGTCTACTGCCGGCAACGCGACTCACGCGTTATTGTACCTTTGGGTATATGCAGACAACGCGTTCCGTATTGTGGCAATAAACATGTTTTTTTGTTGAAATTGAGTGATTACATTTTGTGGTATCAGGAAAACGAGGTCTACAACTTTCTCAAAGTGACATTTCATGATTTCTTCATTTTCTCGGTTTTTCAGTTTTCATAAACGCATTAACTAGGGACTTCGAGTGCAGTTTTACTTGGCAAGAACGCACTAGCTGTAGTTAGTACAGACTTGTTTTCTAGCATTCAATAGCTTCTTAGTCATAAATGCACTATGTTTGAGGAATCGCACTAATTTTACAAGATTATACAATGTTTGTATTCAAATAGCTATTTTCCTTAACATAAATGCATTATGTGATGTAGTTGCACTTATCATATGTATTGTTGAAGAATCGAGGTATAAGCTTACTATTTAAAATGCATTAAATTGATTTACTAAGCATAAATGCATCAAGTAGGGTAGTTATTATGGCCTTAAAGTATTAGAGGCTGGTAGCGATAAATACTATTTTAAAGTTATATGTACACTTTATTTTATTTTTATATATGTTTGTATTTTTAAGTATTCTTAACCCTTTTTTCTTTGTTTTGGCACAACTTTCATATAGGTATTTTATCTAGTTTCTGAGATACAAGCAAAATAAAAATAAAAAATTTAAACGCGTTTTTCTCGAAAAGCGTCAAACCCTAGTTAATGCATTTATCTTAAGTGCGGCAGAATACAGAATCAGTTTTATTATAAGATGGCACACAATCAACATCGTTCAGTTGTGCAAATAAGTGCTGGTTTCGATTCAATGTTTTCGATTTAAAAATAAATTGTAAAAAAATCCCATTGGCATCTTATTTTAGTCCGCAGTGAAAGTGTTAAGCCGTTCGTATGTAATTATTTTACGTGTATATCGATTATTTTTTTAAATGTTTATATATAAATTCAATGACTCATGATTCTCTTGATTTTGTTTATAATCTTATCATGTTTATTCTATCGTAAGTTGTTTTAACTGATAAAAAAAAAAAGCTGGTATTTGTGTAAATGACTCTTTATTCCCAATTCAAGGGTCAAAGATTCGATACTAAGACCAACATTGATCCTTCATTTTAATAATGAGCTATTATTTAATGACCCACCAGAGCGAGAAACTGCAAAATGGAAAAACGCAGTCCTTAAATAGCTGAAAATAACAGGAAGACTGTCTGTAATATACAGTTGGCGAGTATTGAGTTTCTTTGGTCACGTTGCCAAGAGAAAGCTGGGTAATCTGGAAAAAGTATTGTCGCAAAAAGTGTTCCAGGCATAAGAAGTAGAGGCAGATCTCCTGCGCGGTGGTGTGACCAGATTAAGACGATGACTGGGGGAAACCTGAACTCGACGGTACTGGCTGCGAAAAACAGAGAGGATTGAAGTCGTTTTGTTGTAGCCACGACGTAATAAGGAAACGAAAAAAGATGAAGAATAAAAGCTTATAATTCTAATGAGTAAGTAATATACATTAGAATGAAACACTCTCTAGTGTGAGAATTTAAAAAATATATATTTTTTATATATATTGACATTAAAGTAATTTAAGAGGATTCGTTTTCAACATAATACAATTTAAATTTATCACAGTTAACATATTTACGAGTATATATATAATATAACGTTTGAAAAAATTATACTTTTATTTTTAATATTACTGAATTTTAACATAATGTGTTATATATTGTCTTATATATTATGGCATTATGACATTTGACAATGCCTTAAAAAGGCGAAACATTAAATAAATCAGAGTTATATAATAATAAAGTTTAATAAATCAAATAATAAAATAAAATAACAAAATAATATAACAAATAATGTCTGTTTTCTATATCATTGTATTTCATATTATTTGTTTCAGATTTATTTTGTGGACGTTGGACGATCGGAGTGTGCGTGGGAGATGCCTATTGGTGGCGATGAGATTCTCAACCCATCACACCGCGTCTCTCGCGGGGGTAAAAGAGAAGGATGGAGTGCCGCATCGGTTAAAGTGTGGCAGTCCATTATTTCTGCCTATCCCTTCGGAGAGACGGCGTGATGGTTACTTACTTAGGTTACTTAAGCATTGGTGTAAAATCAGAATAAATAAATAAAAACTCGCATTCCGTTCTTAAAACGACCTTATTATTATACATTAATAATACTAATACATTATTCATTATATTTACATATTAACATTGTGGATGTGATGACATTTTGCTGTAACTTTTTCAAAAAGTATTTTTTATCGAACTTTCATAAAAAAGCGATAGATGTCACTATGCACCATACTAAAATACTTAATCATATTTTAATGCTTAATTATCAAATTATCAATTGAATAATAATACATAAAAAAATTACAAAAGGTTTTGTACACCTGCATAGAATCTCATTATCTATCGTATATACAGGTATAGAAATCGTATTATATTTGGGTATGTACGTAGCGTATAGGCTCACCTGAATATTAGTTGAGTGACATAACTCGAGATAGATACTCGTCTTTTCCATCCTGAGTAAGTACTGTTATCAATTTATCAATCAATTATTGTGTTGATCACTAAATGTCATAATTTTATCATTTTTTACAACATTTCACGTATACCTAACATATACACTCATATGAAACTTAATTTGTTATTTCACAATCTACATACAAATCATATGTATACTAGAAATATACTGAATATACGTGACAGTAAAATCATTCGTTATTTTGACCGACCTGTCATCGCTATGCGGAACATTCTTTGTCGACGAATTTTCAATAATTTGTCATTTTTAAAACACTGTTTTTTTCTAACAAACCAAATCATCATAATCAAATCGAATACAATCAAATCAGTTTATTTTATCAATAGACATTAAAAAATTCATTTTTAAGGCATCTTTTGAGAACGGGTAAAATAATATACTGTGTACAGAAACGCATGAGAGATGCTTCGACATTACTAAGACAGGATACTCTCCAGAGTATTTACCTTCTGAACGTACTTTCTGAACGTAATATGAAAGACGTCGATCTCCTAGGAGACCGCATTCAGCAGATTAATTGCTCTTCCCACCGGTGTCACCAGAGACAGGTTTGTTCTGGCGGCCGGTAGGTAAAACAATCCATGCTGTCGCTGTCGGAGATATCTATCAGGGACATAAAGCCGAACACCCTCCAGCACGGCCGAGTGCTCGAAATATTTTCTTTTAAGGTTATATAAGTATCTTCCTCGGATATCATATAATTAACAAACACACACTAGAGAACCTGGTGCGCACGATTTTTTAATCTGACTTAAATCAGTCGTAGCGGGCAAAGAGTTAAAAACATAATCTGTTTAGTCTGCTTAACACTTTTGAAATATTGAGGAAAATTTTTGGATCCATGCTGGAAGATGGGAGTTACAGAATAAACAAAATCTTGATCTATAAGTACTGATTAGCCAGAAAAAATTGGTGAGATTCTGTAAACCTCAACGCCTATGGGCTGGCCATGCAGAAAGGATGCCAGGGGACAGAGCACCGAAGATCATGTCCAGATGCCGTTGATAATTCACAGGGGCTTAAAAGAGTCCCACCGCTCACCCGAAGCGGTCATAGGCGGACGTCGCCTTTTGTCATCTTCGCTCTACAATCCCTAGGCCCGTCCTCGTCCTTGCGGAACTTACGTTACTGGGTTTTTGGGATTAAAGGAAAACAAGAGGGACCCAGGCCACAATTAAACTATCCATTTCCTCTACATCCCGCCGAAATGTAAATTAATTCAATAAACACAAAACAAAAAAAAATGCATTTGACAAAGAAAAAGATGTACAGACTACGTGGAAGAAGACTGGGAGAAAATAGAAAGACCTGGAGAATGGATAGGGATGGCCAAGGACAGGAGCCAGTGGAGGAGTCAAAATCCCACACTAAAATGTTTGAATTGCCAAGCTACTAGGTAGATATACATCCAGAAACTTGACGTGGATACCATGAAGGACAAAAAAGGCATCGGTCGATCCCAGAAAAAAATGGGCTGACGACATAATTCTAGTCGGAGGAAGAAGAAGGATAAGAATCAAGCAAGACATAAAAATTTTAGACTATTTGAAGAAACCTACACCTAGCAGTAGAAAGATGTCTAAAGAGAAAAAAAATAGATGATTTTGAACTATTTTGTTATTATTTAATCATTCTTGCCAAGTGATAAAAATATAATTTTTCAAATGCCCAAAAATGGAAATACTATGTTTATTATCAGGTACAAGACGTTATCAATAAACCATTCGATGATTTATCATAGAAATTATCGATAATTAAAACTCTTTTATCTTATGACGTCATGATCACGAGTTAGCTTTGAAAAATCAGAATATAAAAAAAGAATACTGTCAGAATTAAGCAAACTCAAGCAGTAGCCCTATAATAAAACAAGTTTCAGTCGCTTCGCTTTTAAACAGCCAATCAAATAAGTTAATAATCCCCTCTTTTTTCTCCTATCAACTCATAATATTTCACAAATTAAATACTACTTTAAACCATCACTAAGTTAATTGCCCTGATGAATATTCGGTTGTAACGTCATCAGTAAGCGGAGTACAAGAGTCATCAAGTGGTTCCTAGAAAGTAATAATTGAATAATTAAATCCAATTACATTAGCTCTAATCAAATAGCACTTGTGACATTTGCTGTATTAACAATAAGTGTGTGTGTTTTTTTTATCAGTCTCAAGACCTAAATAACATCTAAGATGGCGCCCATTCCACCGAAGTACAAGTTGACATATTTCACTCTTAAAGGCTTGGGGGAATGTATCAGATTTATTTTCGCATATGCGGATGTTCCCTTTGAAGATAAAAGACTCCGACGTGAAAATTGGCCAGTTCTAAAGGAATGTAAGTAACAATTTAAAATGATATTTTTTTTCCTAGTTTGGAAATTATACTACACTTCGTTTTTTTGTATTATCAGCCTTAAAAAACAATAATGCTTTTGTTTTGAAGCTACTTAAAGACGATTCAAAATGGTTCTCCAAAATTCAAATTTGTTTTTATCATAACACCGATATTTGCCCATTTCATATGTCTAAACTTTTCAATAGATTAACATACGTTTATAGTTTATATCGTTCTTACAATGATGAAGGTGTAAAGCCTTCGAAACATGTCGACAAAATTAATCTCAAAAGTGGAAAAAAAATGTTTTGATTTATAAAAAAATAGTGATTAACGTACATTATTATTGTTATAAAAGTACTAGTGTACGAATTTTAAAATTTATTAATAGAAATGCGGCGTGTGTGAACAAATTATTCAAACACTGTATGCTAAGAATTATGGTATTATATGACTTGGGCCGAAAAGAATTTAGTATCTACCATATACGATAATGGAATACAAATAGAATACAAAAACAAAAATTCAAAATACTATATGGAATACAAAAACAAAAATTCAAAAAGAAAACACTGCACTTAATTATTTTAAATAATAATATTTATTTGTATGTTTACTTTTTATTGTGTTTAAGGCTACCTAATGGGTAAATTACCAGTGCTAGAAGTTGACGATCAGGTGATCAGTCAATCTGCAGCCATATGCAGGTTCCTTGGGAAAAGATTCGGTCTTGTTGCTGATGATCCAATGAAGGATGCCCTGCTAGAAGCTTTCGTCGATAATCTCAAAGATTTGACACAGGGTATGTATGAACACAATGAAAAATTAACTTTATATCTTTAAATATATTATTAAGTTTTTTTATTGAATTGCGTGAGAAATTGATAATATCAAATGATTTGGCGTTATTGTTCAACTATCTCAGTTATAATTACTCAAAATTAAATTGTTTCAAAGTAGCTTTTTTTTTGTTTTTAGTTTAAAATGATCAAAGTATTTTTTTTTTAATTTGTTGTTTCAGAATGGTTTGTTTATATTTTATTTCGTATTTTATATTATAGTAATTAAGGGAATGCATGAAAAGACACCTGAGAAATTAAAAGAAGCCCAAGAAGCCCTTGAAAAATTTATGTCCATTTATGAACTTCGTGCTTCTAATGGATGTCTCTACTCAACGAATAAGGTATATAGTTTAATATAAGTATATAGTAATATATTAAATTATACTTCTAAATGCTTAAGTGTAAACTAACTCACCATCACGTTGTCTCCTCGATGGGGTAGACAGAAAGAATGGACTGCCACACCATTCTTTCCTGATATATATTTCTCAATTAAGTAAATCAATAGCTTAACAGCAGTGGCGGTACTTCCATAGAAGCCCAGAAGCCCGGCTTGCGTAAGAAATTTTGAATCAAAACCTCTTCTGGCTTAGAGGTTCAGCTCTTTTGGCTATTCCTCTTACGTCTGATGGGAACATTGTTTGAATGTGATTTGGTGGGTTGTAGGTTTATGCGGGGGCATGATTACTTAGATTTGGGGATTTTTGATTCAAAATTTCTTATGTAAGCCGGGCTTCTGGGCTTCTAGTACCGCCACTGCTTAACAGGTGTATACGGCAATTGGGTTCAAATAACCTGATGTTTGAAGAGCAAGAACACTTTGCTGGAAACCAATCTATTGCATCGTAACTTACGAAATATATCAAATAGATCAAATAAACTATTGGTCATGCGTTTTAACGTACTGTTTCAGACTACTTGGGTGGATATTTACTTCACGGCATTCGTTGAACTGGCTGCGGCTCATTTATCTGAGGACTTCCTGGTCCCTTATCCCGAGCTTCTTGGAGTCACGGAGAGAGTGAAGAGCAAAGATAGCCTCAAGAGATGGATAAAGAACAGGCCGGCTGACATCAACACCATGGCGCGATAGAAATTAAAACGTTCACTCTTAATGTGTACAACTTGCAATAAAATTATTTAAAATAATTTAAATGGTCTTAATCTCAAAAACATTTTTACTTGATTTTGTTATAAAAGTGTGTTGATACAATATCCACCAAAATCAATTATAAACAAATGTGTAACATTGCGACATATCGTGGGTAGAACCCTTAGAGATAGGATATCCAACGAAGATACTACAAAATTGATGACAGTGAAATAGAGTAGGCAGAGAAGACGATTCTGGATGAAGCATTTCGAGAAGGTGGATTCCTAATATCATGATGCACGAGACTCCAGAGGGCCGTCGACCACCAGGACGACCGCCAAAGAGATGGAGTTAAAGCTGGTCGTCTTCATCATAGGAAGAGATTTGATATCGTAAGATTAAACAGTAAGATTATAAACATATCGTAAGATCTTTAATGAGGGGAATAAGAAGAAGTGTATAAATAACTCAAACATAAACATCGGATTATTTTTCAAAGATTTTTCATAATTTTGGGATTCACGAAAGTGCATTTTACAAGCAAAAATATCTTACATTATAACATAGAAATGTAATGATAAATTCCTTTCAAATAATAAATTCTTATTACTAGAAGATTAATTTTAGGAAGAAAAAAACATGATTGCACTTTATATTAGATAAGATAAAAAAAAATGCTATCCTATCACTATACTTTATAATGCACACTTGGCGAAAAGTATCCGATACGTTAACAACATCAGTCATTTATCATTATTATTTTTTTAATAACTTGCTGAGTTTATGACGAGCAGAGTTAGTTTTTCTGATAAACACATTCAGTGGATATGATCTCGAATATCATTTATATGCGTTAACCTTGAAAACGTAATTACCGAAACTCAGAGGTCCTACAACTTTTTTTTTATAAATATATTGGTTGATAATAGTTCCTAACCTGTCTGATGGTATCCCAGTACAGGTACCATTGTCCAACAATAATAATATATTATTATATTTCTTCGCGAATACCGAACGATTTGTCACAAAGCTTCGAAGTTTATATAAATGTAACTATAATATCGACAGAGTGATTCACATTTTTCAAATTAAGTTTGAGAATACCCTCGAAAGGTGAAAAAAAAATGGCACTATTTATATACAAACATAAATAATAATAAAATTAATATTAAACCAAAAAACAATGGTATTGTAAATACCGTGATTAAATAAAAAGTATATTATTATTTTATATCTTTTAACAAGTTACAAATGTCTAACCACAAAGTGAGTGCTACACTTAAAGAAGAGTAGGGTATTAAAAACGCGAACGTTGTTTTTATTGTTTTTTTTTTATACATATAAAACGTACAAATAACTTTGTATTTAACCTCCATATGGTCCATACCGTGATTAAATACAATGTGTTTAATCATTACATTTTATTAAATGATTAAATAATCTACCATAAAACCTATTCACAATACTTAACACATGACAACTCACAAAAACTTATAAAAAAGTTATATTTGTATTTGCAAAATCTTAAGTGACCTTTCAACCTTACAAATAACAGTATTGTAAACATGTTGCATATAAAAATAAAAAACAAATCTTTAATGTTGAAACACCCAGTTAACCCATTAGAATATCCATTATTGATTTCAATCCGTAATTCCCCATTATTTAAATACACGACTAACTTTTCTACCATTACAATAAGTAATTTCTCCCCTTACCCCGTTTCCCTCATACTTTGTGACCCATTTTAGGTGTTTATAAATAGACGGTTTACTCATTGACTCTAGTTTCTTCTGTTACTTTGATAAAGATACACTTCGTTGTTTTAAAAGGTATAGAAATCGGTTGGTTGTATTTAAAAAACAAATTATGATTGCGTTCTAAAATGAATCAACTAGTAAAAAATGTGTGGAGAACTATTTATGTTCTAAGTACACTCACAATCAGTGCCGGATTAGCCATATAGCAGAAGTAGCGAGTGCTACGGGAGCACGTTTCTAAGAATCTCGCACCTATAGACTCTCGTGCATGGAAGTGAATAAAAAGAAAATGGCAAAATAAGGATATAAGTGGAATTAATGCAGTATAAACGAGATCTCTTAGACGAGTGTGTAGTAAATCTGTATATGATAACGTGTCAAATGCAAATATAAGAAGTGAATCCAGTGCGATTGAAAGTGTTATGAACAAAATAATGAAAGGTTTACAAGATGATTTGGACAACGGTAAAGAAAGTATTTGTTAACGATGTAAACGGAATAATAATTTAGGAAGACCCAGGAAAAATATGCACGATCAAATAAAAAATATTATATCTCAGACACGCGTCGAGTCGGAGTATTCGACGTGCGTGCATGAGACTATAAATATAAATGTTGATGAATTGAGAGAAGTATATCAGGAAAGAAGAGTGTGGCGATCCAATATTTTTGCCTACCTCTTCGGGAAGACGACGTGTTGGTTGGTCAGTCATTTAAAGTTGTGATAATGATGAAGTTATTTTTTTATAATATGAAATCCAGAGCTTCGTGGTTACATTTGCTACAATCCCACGCTGGCTTTATCCGGCACTGAGTACACTGAATTTAATATTCTTCTTCTTCTCCTTCCTAGCCTTCCCTGGATGTAGGCCTCTTCCATCTGTCTCCATTTTTCTCTATCCTGTGCCGCTTCAATCCATTTTTTCCCGGCGACCACAACAATATCGTCGGCCCATCTCTTCTGTGGCCGACCGACAGCCCTTTTGTTTTCTCATGGCCTCCACTTTAAGACTTTGGGAGTCCATCTTGAACTTGGCTGTCTGGCTACGTGTCCTGCCCATTGCCATCTCAATTTTTCGATCCGATCCATGATATCGGCGACTTTTGTTTGGCGTCTGATTTCTGTATTTGTAATTCACTCAGACTTATGCCCAACATTTGCCGCTCCATGGATCGTTGCGCGCATTTCAATTTGTGGACAGTATTTATGGCCAGGGACATTGTTTCCTAAACCATATGTCATCAACGTCAAAGTCAGAATTTAATATTACACTAAATATAATTTGACTTTCGACAAACAGATCTATCATTTCATTATATTTAATGAAGTAAAAATATCTGTAAATCTTTTCACTGAATGATGCATTTATTAAGATAAAATGTTCGTGTTATCTGTATTATTTCGTGGGGTACTTATACAAGCATCAGCGAACAGTGGGCACACTGATTGTTAAACCAGAGAACGTTATATAACAGGCGAGAGATATCCGTATGGTCGCAAACAATTCATACATTTTCGTAAGTTCAATATAAAATTATTTATTTATTCAATATATATGCAATGTATATTATATACCTAAGAAAATGATCTTGTTTTAACAAAAAAAATCTAATCAATTCATTACAAGCTTTATCTTAATTTTATCGTCACATAAATACTAATTAGTTTATTTTATCGAAGTTTGAAAAAAGATACTGTAATTTTATTATATATAAAATTCTTATTAGATTAAAAGATTATCTACTTTTGTATGTACATGTTCATGTCAATACCACATTCTTGAAATTCATAAAAAAATAATAGCAGTTCAAAATATTCACCGTTTTTTATTATTTTAACTTTTAATACTTGTATCTATAATTGTTTTTTTATTTTTTGTTTTTAACTACCTTTCTATATGTCTTTTAAATAATGAAAAAAATTTATTTTTATTTAAAAAATCCTTACAAATTGTCTGCCTAATGTCGGACTATCTTTATTCCTGGTTTTTTACGACATTTCTATATATCTGCTAAATACTGAAAATAAAATTAAAATCCATTATAATTGTATAACATGATTTTTATAGCTTCGACCGGTTTCGGCACCTATCTACTGTTCTAGTAGACCAGAAGATGATGAAAGTGAACTCGAAACTGGTCGAAGCTACAAAAACAAATGAAATTTAACAAAATATATTTAATTTCTTCTATTTAACCATGGCTTTGTAAATTAATGTTTTTGCTTCATTAGTTACAATGAACTTCTATAAAGAAATTCCAATTAAAAGCATTTTTTTTTTTATATATAACTGAGTTTCAAATACAATTTACAATATCAGGATTGTTTTTATTATGGATATGTGTGTTGCGAATCTGTTTCTGGCTGAGTCTATTAATTTTTTTTTTAATTCAATTTATTACAGTTTAATTCACGTCATTTTAATTCCTAAAATATGGCGGATTCAAAGTATAAACTAACGTACTTCGTGTCCAGAGGTTTGGGAGAATCCATTAGACTTATGTTCGCTTACGCAGATGTTCCTTTTGAAGACGTCAGAATCCTTCATGCTGATTGGCCTCCATTGAAGAAGTGTAAGTAACAGAAATATTCCTACAGCCAACAAATACCTTACATGTGACGAACATAATCTACATAAATAATAAATTAACACAGTTGTGATCGGAATAACTTTTTCAACTGAAAGTTGTAAAAATAAAAATTAACCAGTGGTTAAAATTCATACACTGATGAAAGGAAGTTTGTGTCCCGAAACATTTTTGTGAAAGGTGCAAAAAAGTGTTGTGATAATACAATGTTTTCAATAAGATATTCAAATGTGAATCCACAACACAAAGTGATGGCGAATATAGAAGAAACAAAGTTGTAGTTACAATTCAAAACCTTAAAGCTTACTTAATAAGATTTCATATCAAGAAGTATTTATATTATGCTCTCTTGTGGTAGAAATAGAAAAAATATCAAAGAAATCATTAGACTTTTTTTTACATTTCCCATCATATTGGAATATTATTTTAATCAAAATTAGAACTTATGATAATCTCATTAAATTTCGTTACTTAACTAACTAACTAACTAACCATCACGCCGTCTCCCCGAAAGGGTAGACAGAAAGAATGGACTGTCGCACTTTTACTGATGCGGCACTCCATCCTTCTCTTTTCGCCCCGCGGGAGACGCGGTGTGATGGGTTGCGAACCTCATCGCCACCAATAGGCATCGTTACTTTGTAAGTAGATTAAAGTATTTTCGCTGGTCTTTTTCCACACAAATATGTCGTACATAATCTTTTTTTGTCTATTCAACCTTTTGTTATTTCAAGAATTATAAATTGTTTCTACTTAAATATGAAACATTAACCACGTTAATTGTATGACCAGAAACATTCTGGCGAATGTATCACATAAGAAAAATTTATTTATTCAAGTGACTATTCTTAGCAAATTGAAAATAACTTTGTTTAAACAAAAAAAAAAATTTTTTTTAATTAAAAAACACCACGTGTTTCGGAGGATACCTCCATCTTCAAGTGTAAAAATACAATAAAAACTGAACTTAGAAAAACTAATATAAAAAACGCTCTTAAAAATCGATACAATAATTTAAATTTTAAAATTAGGTTAATTTTTGGAGGTATCCTCGGAAACATGTCGTGTTTTTTAATATTTTGTAAATTAAACAAAGTTATTTTCTTTTTTTTTGGTATGAAGCCATCACTTTGTGGAGTTATCAATATTTAAATTGAATACACATTAATTTGTTAAAACCACTTTTATTTTTGAGTTCGTCGACCGGTTTCGCTCACAACCGAGCTTCCTCAGGACTGATTAATAACTGTCAGTTATTAATCAGTCCTGAGGAAGCTCGGTTGTGAGCGAAACCGGTCGACGAACTCAAAAATAAAAGTGGTTTTAACAAATTAATGTGTATTCAATTTAAAAGTTATTTTCAATTTCCTAAGTATATTATTATGAAATTCCACAGTGTTAATGCCTTAGCCTTCAATAAGTTAAATAACTATTCATTTACTTTGAAGCATTAAGCATTAAAACATTAAATTAATTGGATTGTGATTGCATCAAAAATGTTGTTTGACACTTTGTTTAAGAGTAACTAATTGGATTTTAATAAAGCTTTCAGTTTTGGAACACTACCCGTTCTGGAAGTGGATGGCGTGGAAATAAATCAGTCTGTGGCCATATGCAGGTTCCTCGGCAAAAGGTTTGGCTTAGTCGAACAAGATCCAATCAAGGAAGTACTTCTAGAAGCCCTTATTGATAACATAAGGGATCTAAAATCAAGTAAGTCAAAGGTTCATAATATTTCTTACACACATACTTAAATATGTTTTGTCAGAGAATGTTAATAGCATACTACATTGGTATTTGTTAAAAATAATTGGTTTTATTATTTTTCGATTCACAGAATTTCAAGAGGTGCAGTTCTTAAAAACTGCAGAGGCCAAAGAAAAAATGGATCTCTTCCAAAAATCGTTATTCAAAAACGTAGAAGATTGCATTGTTGATGGACATTTGTACGGAACTAAGGTAGGTGATGTTTTATTCCAATAAACAATAGACTTACTTTATTATAATTAATTATAACTTATTATTTATCATAATAAATAAATAGACAAATCCGATAAATACAATAATAAATATTTACGCTTTAAAGATTTTTTTTTAATAAATATATTTTCATATGAAGCCCTCACTTTGTGGTTAGATATTAAATTTATAGATACAAAATAATAATAAAACACGGTATGGTTATTTTAGTTTATGCCTCAATTATAATAACCATATCGTGGTTAAATACAAAGTGATTTATTATTTTATATATATAAATGAATATATTTTTTCATCTTTTCTTAAAAAGAAAAATAAATTTACATATTAGATATACATTATTATAAATACGGATGTTTTCTAGATATTTGTTAAAGACACATATATGGGAGATATTATTTAACTTCTATAAAATGATATAAAAGTACAACAAATTTACATTTTCACAATTTCAAATATAGAATTATTATGCCACAACTATGCCACAACTAAAAGAATATGCTTTATATGTGTATCTAATTTATATCTATTGATTTACTTATGTTTACGTATTTCAGTACTCTCGTAAAGAAATCTTAGAAAACTAGTAGTATTATAATTTAACACGTTGACTGCGAGCACCGATTGGGACTCCTGTCCAGGTCAGGCCCTATACCGTTCGATTTTAAGTAAGTATGAAGGGGTTCAACCGTTTGGGAAAGGTTCATCAGTTCCTACTTACTTAAAACCGAATGGTAGGGGGCATACCTGGACAGGCGTCCGCCGTTTGGGTTCTCCTCTTACCACTGTCCTGGTCAGTTCTGTGCAGTCAAAGTGTTAAAAAAATATTTTTAACACGTTAACCTCTCAAACTTATTTCAGTCTACAAATTGGGTGGAAATCTACTTTACCGCTTTTGTGGATGTCCTGGAATCCCGGGGTCATACTGAAACCCTGAATGAAAAACCAAATCTGCGGGCACTTGTTGAAAGGGTGAAGAGCAAAGAGAGTATCAAGAAGTGGATCGATACAAGGCCAGAGGACGTCATTGTTTCGAATTTCTGATCGGTTTTACTTTATCGCATTAATATTTCATTAATACCAGCAATTGAATAAAGTTTAACGTTTTCATAGAAGTTTTTTTTTATAAACCCAAGGCGGCTGTGAAATTCCATGCTGCAGAATTTCGATGAAATAAAACACTGTAATTATATTTTTCTCAGTATGTTTCGAAGGGTTTATACTTTAATCACCAGGAGAATGAAATAAACTGATATAAAATATTTTTCTCCCAATGATTAACATGTAAAACCTTCAAAACGTATACAGAAAATAAACTAAAACTGAAATAAACGTAAATAAATTTAAGGCGTTAACACTGTGGAATTCCATAATGACGAATTTTTTTACGAATTAAAACATTGTTTTTTTCACTTTTGAGTTTATTTTTCCCGACATGCTTCGAAGGGTTTACACCTTCATCATCGATATAATAGTTATATCGTTCTCTCGGTGATGAATGTGTAAAGCCTTCGAAACATGTCGAGAAAAAGAAACTCAAAAGTGAAAATAACAGTCATGTGATTCATAAAAAAATCGTGAAATAAACATATTCTGATTCTTATAGTGATGTATTTTATTTAATTTTGAAAGACGAAACATGCCAAACGTATACATTTTAAAAATAGACTCATTGATAGTCAGAATAACAATTTAAATAATATAATAATATAATAATAACGACCTTCGTGGCAGAGTGGTAAGAGCTCTGATTCCCATTCCGAAGGTTCTGGGTTCGATTCCCGGCGATGGCAGTGTGATTGTCACATTGTCTTTGGTCTGGCGTAGTATTCACGTGACAATAAAATGGCGATACATTGGCTACCTGTCACATGTCACGAGAATCAATATATCAGCTTAAAAAAAATGTATACTGTAATTGGGTTCAAGCAACCTGTTGTATACGTAAAAAAAAAAAAAATAAAAAAAAAAAAAAAATAATAATAATAATAATAATAATAATAATAAAGTGTACAGGATAAAAAAAATCTCGTTCTTATGTACGTAAATGCACTTATACACAAAAAGTTGTTTTAATTGTTTTTCTTTAAACTTCATAAGAAAACATACATATGTTTAAATATGTAATAATAATTTAATTTACTACATATTTATTTATTGTGAGTTTTCATTACAATGTCCAATTTTCCCGATTCAAATGACTTTCATATTCCCTGTTCTATTAGAATTGACCTTCGTCTGAATTTTCTGCATTGCCATTATTTTATCAGATAATCGTTAATCATTTGTTTATGTTCGCTTGTAAATTGATGCATCAAAATCTTTTATCGGGCATTACAAGTTTTATTATTATATATTATTGAACAATTTTGTCAATGTTTATATTTAGAATTTAATGTCTATGAAAAGAATTTAAGAGGTCTAACAAGGTTGCGTAATGTCCCCGTGGTTATTTAATCTATATATGGATAAGTGTATTTAAGAGCTGAAAGGGTTGGATGTAGGTGCCAAACTAAGCTGTCTCTTGTATGCGGATGACGCTGTCCTACTTGCAGACAACGAGCATGACCTACAAGTCCTGGTGAATTGTATGTATGAGGTATGCATGCGAAATGATCCGATGATGAATGTTAATAATTCCAAGGTAATATTTTTGAAAAAGAAGAAATCATGACAGTCTGCAACATTAGCGTGAATGGTGAAAATCTGGAGCAATTAGATGAGTTCGTGTATTTAGGTAGTATGTTTACAAGAGACGGGCGAGTTGAGAGGGATATTGAAAGAAGGTTTGGGGCAGGCAACAAAGTGAATGGTGCACTTAAAGTTGTCATTGCAAACAATAACCTATCCAAAAACTAGAACGGCAGTGCACAATGGTGCCCAGATTTCGCAGTGAGATTATTATAGAACGGATGAAAAAGCATCTGGAGTTGCTCGACAGTGTAAAAACAAGGACTGAAATACTTTGATCATGTAATTCTGATAATTCTGGGAAAATGCTAGGAAGAAGAAGACCAGGTCGGAGAAGAATCTATTGGCTGCACAATTTAAGACAGTGGTTCAGAAGTAGCACCACATCGCTGTTAACAAGGTGAAAATAGCTCAGATGATAGCCAACCGATGTAAAGTGTAATAGCCATCAGTTCAGATTATATAAAAATTTCCAGGTTTACTGCATGGCCTTCAGCTTTAGAAAATCTTTCAACTACTTGCTTTACGTTTTATATATACCTACATTAGGGTGTCCCTTATATGGGCAAAAAAATTTTTTTTTAGATTTTTGAAACGCATACCCCCTAATTATGTTTAATAGTCTACTAGTTACCAAAATACAGAATTTCAACTTCCTACGTTAATTCTAACCCGTGCCGACTTGCCCTCGAAGTTTTAGAAAATAGGCGGTTTAAGTGTCTCTTAAATGTAGTTGTAGATGATCACTTAAAACCATTATGTTAGATAAATATTGATGAAAACATGTATTTATATAATGTTTTTCTTGGAATTATCAAAAAAGATCCGAATTTATATTTATTTACTTGAACATTTCCTCTTCAAAGTCTCTTTTTTTACAGTCTGGGTAAATTTTTCTATGTTCTGGCACACAACATAATATGAACTGCTTATGTTCTTCATCTGCGGTAGTCAAACCATGAAAGTATTTCATTATATTACCAGCTCTTTCAGCTGTGTCATTAACTGATTTTAAGCTAGTAATCTTCTTTTTAGCTTCCACAAACTCCGCGTTATCTTTCTATGATGATACAATTTCTTGAAAGAAACAACTATCAAGTTTCAGTCGTGAAAATAAATCTTTACTCTTGAGAGAAACAAAATTACTCAAAGATTTCCATAAAACAAGATAACAAATACTTGTAGTACCTATAAATAAAACAAAAAAGTGCTAATTTAAATACCAGATTAAACACCACATACGTATATCTTTCCCGAATCACCAAAACTTTCTTTTTGTAAGTTTTCTACAATGTTTCCTTTGGTCTGCTCATCAACGTTGTCATCGAAAATTGAAAAGATGACTATTTTCTCTGACAAGTACCACAAATGTTGATTGAACTTGTATAAAACCGCTTTGGATATTGTCAACTTCTTCGCAATCTTTTAAAGTTTTTAAAAAACAAAAATCTTGATTCGCAGCTTTTATCGCCAAACTACATTCAATCCAAGGCTTCACATAAGCTGCCACAATAAACAAACAAACATCTCGTAAGGCTTGTTTGTCCTTAGCGCACATTTTAAACTATGACTGCAGCAAACGTATTTTTAAGAGCTCTTGCCATCCATCGTGCTTGATGAATTGGGCCCGCAGGTATGATTTTTATTTTATTTTCATTGCCTCCACCCAGAAAAACAATAGCAAGCTCAATGATATCGCTATAATCATCTCGTACAATCGATTTTGTGATTCAAACGCACTTTTGAGCATCAGTTCATATATATGATGGCGGCAAGCAAAGAGTAACAAATATCTTTCTAGTTTTTGCACACAAGCTCCATTCAAGCATCCTGTATAAGATGCTGTCGTATCACAGCACATTTAAGAGCATTGGCTTGTGCGATATCGAATAAATTATCTAATTCAAGTTGAAAGATCTATTCGCGGCGCCTATGTAAGTTCTGAATCTTCTTGCTATTTTTTGCAGTTCTCGTCAGACCTAATAAAGATCTACCAACTTCTAAACATAATTTAGAACAGCTCTGGTAGGTATTCTAGCCTTTTTTCAGAATATATTGCACTCCAGAATGACAAGATTTGGGCTTTCATTAACAGTCAAATTAACTTCACGCATGTTGAAAAATAGAACTGCGAGAACCTGATGATTAGATAGTAGTTTACCCCTGTTATTTGGTGATTTACTTCACCAACCAAGAAAATACTGTTTTAATTACTTCTTACTTCCATTGACATCTTCGAAATATAAAACAATCCGTGCTACTACCCGACAAGCTAGACTAAATGATAATAACAACGACAACGCGCCGCTCCTGTGACGCAATTTGTATGGGACATCTTTGCGTGCAAGTCGGCACGGGTTACACTGTTCCGAATAAGGAAAAAAATTGTTTTCGGATGTTTTAGGCCCAAATGAATAAAACAATAGCCTATGCATTTTAAAATTAAAACTTTGAAAAATAAGGGACACCCTAACCTACATGAACAATTAATAATGTGTTGATTTATGATATCGTTGTTTTAGTAACTGACATGAAAATGTTACATTAAATCAGTGTTTACATTGTCGCAAGTGGTGGTATATTTTTTTATTCTTGGGTGATAATAGTCTCGTGGTTTACTTAGTAATGCACGATTCAGAAACTATCATAGATTTGACTAACAAAACCATGACAAAATTCAAAATTTTAGTTAACAAAAAAATATATATCATATCGTCGGTTCAAAGGTAAAACTCATGTGACATTTAAAAAAAAAATGCATTTTCTGTATCAGACTTGTGACTCTGTATCAGACAGACTCAGAAAATAATTGTGTCTGTATCAGACAGACTCAGAAAATAATCACCAAGTGTATTTATTAAAGAATAACAGTTATTATTTAATAAAAACACTTGTGATTATTTTCTGACGTAGAATTCACAAGTCTGATACAGAAAATGCAAAAAAAATAAAATGTCACTTAATAAGTTTTACCTTTGAACCGACGATATACTCTCTAGGACTCAGAAACTCTTCGCAATGTGTATGGGTTATGTTTATATATTTTTTATTTTACACAAATGAGGCTTAACAAACGAGCAACATTTAGGTTTTCAGAAGGTTCCCAAATATGTCGACGTCAGAGAGGCAATTCTCTTTCCAAAAGTGATAATATATTATTAATAAACACTAACCTCACTGACTATAAAAATGTCCAAATTCAATATCTGTACCACCAAAATCTGGTTGGTTCTGCGTGACGGAGTCCAAATATGGGCGTTGACGCAGGTAATCATCAGTAACAAATATACCAAAACATAAGGGTTCTCTATAGAACCCCGAATCTACATGAAAAAATGTGTAGCTGTGAACAGTTCACTCCTCAGTTCCTAAGAGTTATTTATACCCTAGCGCAACCACAAGAAATGCCGTTGTTTTTGGTAAGTTTTTATGTATGCTATGTTGACGATCTCTCGTTGTAGAGGTCTGAAGGTCTCTGGTTCGATTCCCAGCGATGGCAATGTGATAATCACACTATCTTTGGTCGGGTGTATAATTCATTTTTTTTCCAGCATGCAGGTTTTATCTCCCAGCATGCATAACCAACCTGCCTCTGGTGAGGCCGGTGGGGAGAGCAATCAAACTGCTGGACATGATCGCTTCGGAAATCGACGTCTTTCATATTCGTGAAAGTACGTTCAAAGAAAGACAAATACTCTTGACTTGGAGATTATTATTATATATTTTTTATGTTTTACCTGTTCTCAATAGATGCCTTAAACTATTATATAATTGTTGCTTGTAATATCTTTTGAGAAAATAAACAGATTTGATTTGATTTGATTTGATTTGAATCACGTGACAATAAAATGGCTATAGATTAACTACCTAAAACTTGTCATGAGAATCAATATGATAGCCATACCCTTTACATCGGTTTGGCTCGCGGTGCAATAATATATAAAGCGAATCAACAAATAATACCTTTTTTAATAATAATAATTATTCACAAAAGTTTCACAACACCTGCATCATCCCATACAGGTGTTTAAATAGGTAGTATTATTTTTATCAATGTCAGTTTGGTGAAAATATCGTGTGAGATACTCGTCCGCCCAGGTAAGCTGAAAATATCTTTATTGATAGAAATAATAATTGGTACTTCGGCCAGATATCGTTAAACGAAAACAATTAGCACCTACTTAACCTTATCAATAACATGATATTACTGGAATTAAATTGCTTTATCGAAGGAGTGCCTGAATTTTCATATTTATTTAAAGACGTCGATCAATTATGTTCTTTCTCGGTATAGATTATGTCGATTAAACTTTGAAATTACATTTATCATTAGATATCAGAAACGCAATCTTATCTTTGAAATTATCTCGTAATCAATGCTACGTGGAATTATATTATCGCCGATGAATACGTGGACATAAAACAAATGAGTGCTGATAATTCGATCTTGTTTTGTTGTCATATGGAACCCTTGACAACATTTACATTTTATTTGTCTTATTAATTCATTCTAGATATATCTAGATCAAATTGAAATCAAATATACGCATTGATCACATGATTAAAATAAAGATAATGTAATGTTACAACAATCTGTGAGTGACGCATTATATGATATTGAAGGGTTTTATACATCAAATGTACTGCAGTAAAATTTATAATGATTTTATATTGTGAGGTCTTTAGATATTAAAAACAATTAATAAAAAGACAATAAACCTAAGCATTAATGGTGACAAATTCATAACATTATTTTCCATCATCTGATACCGAAAAAAAAACGTTATTAAATTTTTAACTACCCACAACTGGTATTTATTAGGTACTAACAGGCATAAACACTTGTGTTTTACTACTTCGTGCAAATCTCTTTTAATGATTATTATGTTATTTGATGCAACAGTGTCTCCAATTGCAATACCTAACTATATATAGTATCAAAGAATGACAGAATTATGTTATTATATATAATATTTTTTTAATTCTCTTCATGAATCAGCTAGAACTTCAAAAATTAAATCAAATAAATTATTCAAATTGACATAGAAACAAATACACATATAGGTTCGAAAAATCACGAAAATTTAACATTTGATATTATTGTAACACCTGATTATGTCAACATAGGTTGACGAAACAGCTGTTGCGAAAAATAAAAATACAATTGTGATACATAAAACAAAGCTTTTTAATTTAACAGTTTATAATGTTAAAGTATCACAGTGTTGTGGCAAAAACAATGGACTATTTAATCTATTTTGTGATATAACTTAATTTATTTACATTTTTACATATCACATTATACAATAAAACGCTCAAATCACAATAAATTCTTGTAGAAAATTTTATAAATAATCAAGTGTTTTCTTTTATTTCAGTTTCCATAAAAAATACAGTCAAAATGGATAAAATGAATGACAAAACTGTGGTCTCCACACCACAATACAAACTGACTTACTTCACCTTTAAAGGATTGGGAGAGCCAATCAGACTTGTATTTGCTTACGCCGATGTTCCATACGAAGATAATAGGTTTGCTTTTGATGTTTGGTTGAAACACAAACCAGGTGAGTTCTTTACAAATCCATTAATTTCTGTTTCACTTTATAATATAATAATATAACAACACATAATATTATTACGTAGACTATATGTACATTAACCGAATCATAAAATAAAAAATAATAATAATAATGATATGCTAACTTTTAAAGCGCCGTTTTTGTGATGAAATCACCTCAAGAGCTCATTATGACGTGTTTTTTAAATCTAAAAATCTGAATATGAACGCTGCATCTGACATTCACGATCGGTTAGAAAGTATAATATAACAAAATATAGAAACTTTAAATTGGGTAAGGTGTGAAAAAGATGGGTTTTCAGCTTAGATCTGAAATCTGTCGGATTATTTATGTCTCTGATGTGTGAAGGGAGATTATTCCAAGCTGATAGACCAGCTACCGCAAACGCTCGATCCCCGAAATTTGTACTAGGGCAACACTTCGGCTCAACTAATCTTCCTATTGCCGAGGAGTTCGCCGAGCGAAGTGTGGATTTCCTTGTATTTAGGCTGTCCGTTATACAGAGTTCGGATATACGAGTATAACTTGTAGCCATTCCATGTAGCGCTTTGAAGACTGTCCAGCAGAGTTTATACTGGATTCTGATTATACTGGATTTTTATGTAATAAATGAAGCATGGAACTGACAGAATAAAAATTAAAGTATAATAAATGCAGTGGAAATGAATTATTTTAGCCGAATGACATCGTGTCAAATGCAAATGTAAGAAGTGAATAGTGCAAGTAAAAGTCTTATAAATAAAATAAAGAAAAGGTTATTAAGATGGTTTGGACAAATGGAAATAATTAATTAAGAAAAAATGATGAAGTGTAATTGAATGATGCAAACGAAACAAGTGTGGCACGACCAAATCAATTATATATTAAATATCGGTCGAATGAAGAGACAAGATGTATGAATATTGAGGATTGAGAAATGCATGTCGGGAAAGAATTTAATTGGTTTTATTTATTTTGTTTATATTTTAATGAATTTTTAAAAACAACTTATTACTTAAACAATTTATTGACTTACCGCTGTGTTGAAATCTAAGAGAAAAAATATATATATTCAATATTTTAGTTTCGAACATTTAGAAGCATATACAAATTTAATATTAAAAAATAGTTATCTTTAAACAATTTAAATGGTATTTACAATATATATTATTCATAATACTTTGGATGCTTACCAAAAATATGGTTAAATTTCAGAGTTCACTTTCGGAAAGTTGCCAGTCTTGGAGGTCGAGGGTCAGACAATGAACCAATCCGCAGCCATATGCAGATTCCTTGGACAAAGATTTGGTCTTGTTCCCAGCGATCCTATCAAGGAGGCCAAGTTAGAAGCCTTTCTTGACGGCATGAAAGATTACCTCGACAGTAAGTTTGACCGTTTAAATGTAGCTTGTGTGTAACCACAAGCCTTTCATCGATATTTGAATTTCATACATATTCTTGTTCTACGCTACACTCTACATTCCAATCTACTTTTTACGGTATACAAATCATTACTAGTGGTGCTAGTTCACAATAAAACTATTTAACTTTTATTTTGGTTAACGGTTATTTTGGTTTGCTTCGATTGTCAGTTTATTAGACACTTTTTTGAGTTAAAAAAACATGTTATTTTCAAAAATAATAATTAGGTGAGTATTTATATCATAGTCAATCATTCATTGCATGTAATAAAATAAAATTTAATGCAATATTATTCAACTGTGCTCTCTAGGAAATTTACTATAAAGACATTTATATTGACATAGGTATCTAAATAAACATTTTTTTTCCCATATTCCATTTTGCAATAGATAACAAAAACATGTTTTTGTTAAAATAAAGAAATCATGAAATGAATGGCAAAAAAACTATCTTCTGTAGTGAAAATATTAATGTTTAACTCATCTCAAATTCATTTTTAATATATAGAGGCTTATATTCTTAACTGAATGATTGAATTTTTAAGTTAGCCATTTGATTTTTTTTTTCAAATTATTTTAACGAAAGCGTTGTATAAATCTAGACTGTATAAGCACCTGGAAAAACTTCGAGAGATTTATTTTAAAACTTTATCGACTACAATCATAACGGTAAAAAATTTACCATTATTTGAAATAACACCGTTATTTTTTTCAGTATTGAGAGTTTATTTTGCGAAACGGACTGAAGAATCCGTGAAAGATTGTGACGATTATCTTCAACTGTTTCTTTCCACTTACGAGGAGCTTGTTTTTGATGGACATCTGTATGGAACGAAGGTGAGAAAATTTAATTAAATAGATGTCTGTGAAATCTAATCTGTAAATACTCAAGCAATGTTGCTGATTTTTTTAATGTTTGTACTAGTACAATGAAAAATTAAAATCTATTTATGAAATAAATGTTAAAGATTTTTGGACCAACCCCTGTTAAAGAAAAATAATCATAATCCTATTTTAAATCTAAGAAATGAATACACTTAAACTATGTTTTGTTATCCTGGGATTTAAACTTCTATTATTTCAATGCTCATTGTTTTATTTGGTGTTTCTTGAACAATAATGTAAAACTCTATATTAAATAATTAATACGAATAAAAAAGGTCAGTTTTCAGTCAAAGGACGTTTCCATTCGTATTACTCGTTGTTTTAATTCACTCAATCAAAAATGACTATTACGGCTAAATAAATTAATCCAGTGACAGTATCGCCACTTTATTGTATTGTATATTGTACATAACTTTAGATTATACCCCCTAAAGCACGTTTAAATGTAAGCACTATAATGATCACGTTAGGAATAAATATTTATAGTTATATATGTGAGTTATAATAAATAACGTCTTCTGATTCCTCACTAATCAAATTGTTTACTTCTCTCAGAGCACTAACTGGTACGAAATCTACTTTGCCGGATTTATGGAAATGGTGGAGAGCCAAACCCATATTAACAACTTGATCAAGTATCCACGACTGAATGGCATGGTCCAAAAGTTCAGAAGCAAGGAGAGCGTGAAGAGATGGATCGAGACTAGACCAGAAGAAGTCTTCCCAACCCCACCGTAAAAATGTTCAATAGAATACATGTTTTCTTACTAAAAACGACAATGTAATTTTTTTAAACAAATAAACACATTTTTCAAAACGATTTTCTTAATACACAATATCCTTTATTTCAATTAAATTTTACTATTGTATAACATACAAGTATATTGACTTTTTTAAACGTAAAAATTTGTATACCGAAGAAGGATGAGAGTCATCCAAAACCTATTGTCTGTAAAGTGAAACTACCAATCTTTTAAGAATATATTTGAACATGAGTCCACAACACAGCATGAAGGCGTATATAAAAGAAAACATTACGTTTTTTGCCTTGTTTAAACGACAAATCGGTTAAAAATAAAAACATTTCTGAAACAAGTGTCAATAAAAATTAAATAAAAAATAATATATGACAGTAGTAAAAATATGGAGTTTTCATTTAAGATTCGATGTCTTTTTAAACTCTAAAATAAAATAAAATTTTGAAATTTATATTTTATCATTTGATTGCGTGGTATTTACCCACAAAAATGGAATATTACATAATTCATACTAATGAAAATGTTTGTTTTCTATTATATTTATGAGAATTACATGTTTCATGTGTCTAAGACATTATTAAATGTGTAACAGAAATATTATAGATAAACGTTAATAATTAAATCAGCCTGGAATATAAAACCCACCATTTAAAAATAATTTATTACACTTGTGCTCTACTGTCTAGCTCCGGGGGAAGCAAAACCGGTTGGTTCATGATACAAAAAAAAATGTCACATCACAAATTAAGTGCTTCATAGGAAATATTTTTTCTAATTTCTTCTATTATATATACGCCATACTTTGTGTTGTTATGATGCTTTATTTCACTTTTTATTTTTTATATACTTAGTATATACGAGTACAAAACTTGTATAAAAAAATTAAACGTAAACATGTTTCGGACAACCAATCCTTCTTCATTGACACATATTTTAAAGATACATTTTAAAAATAATATATTTTTTTTACATGATCTGACAGATGTTAAGATCCAAGTCCAAGTCCAAGTCCAAAAACTATATAAAGGACTGATTGTCCGAAACATGTCTATGTTATTTTATTTTTTTAATATATTTTAATGATATATATACAAAGTACATAAAAAAATAAAAAGAGAAATATTTTTTTCTAATTTCAAACTTAAAGCAATGAATAGCGATAATTCAAAGAAGCTTCAATAGGTCTGATTCATATTTTTTTTTAATTATAAAAAATATACCAAGACCCCTGCTTTCCTAATTGATTGCTAAACAAAATTGGTCGCTGTCGGAAGAAAAAAAAATATTCTACTGGCCTTAAAGATGGGGTTAAAAAAAGAAAAATTAGGTCGCCAACGATTTCCAGCGACCGATTTTCTCCAAGTGAGCTAAAAATAATGGCACCCAACGATTTCGATATTCGCATTGCGTTTCAATATTCCGCTTCAATTTAGTTGATCCATCTCGTGGACCCCCATTTACATTTCATGGACCCCCAATATTATTTGTAACTGTTGTAGACTCCTTGCAAGTTGTCGTGGACCGCTGGGGGTCTATATAGACCACTTTGGGAATCACTGGTTTATTGCGTCCATATAAAACGTTACGGTTTATAATGATAACGAAAAATCAAAATGTTGGTAACCTTGAAGACTAAAAAAAGGTTAACCATACCTGTGACATTCCGCACGCAAACGTTAAATATATTTAAGTATCCAAAGTAGAAAAATACATCAGTTCGATGACATAATTCAAAGGAGATACTCGAATTTGCCAGAATCGATAAAAAAATCATATTTCTACCTGAACGATAGATAACAGCTTTCATGTAAGTCTCATATTTACTTTCACTCGTTTATTTCACTAAAACAGTGATTTAGTTATTGTTTCTCAAACATTGATATAAGACTCAATATTATTTTCTTTATATAAATAGATAGTTCCACACTTTAGTTTATTTTCCTCGACATGTTTATAATGTTTAACACTTTCATCATCAGGCAAACAATATCAACTAATTAAAAACTCGGCTCGTACTCGTCGACCGATACTTAAAATTGTATTTATTTGATCATCCACGTTCTCCTCGGTCTTTATTTACTCCCTATTCCATTTACATCGTTAACAGATACTACTATCACTACTTCTCAGAGCTACATCCCGGTGTGGGACTTGGCCTCCTCCACAACAGTCCTCCACTGACTTCTGCCTCTGGCCATCTCTCTCCATTCCCCAGCTGCTTTCATTGTCTTCTATTTCCTCCCAATATTCTTCCATGCAATTCAATTTTAGTGAAAGTAAGTATCGTTAAAGTATACTTACATAAAATTATTACTGTTAAAATTTACAACACTGTTATAAAATCACAATTTATTTTTGTTTACTGAATAATAGACACAATAAACTCAGTTTAGTGTAACACCTGATGATGCCAACATCGGTTGACGAAACAACTGTCGTGACACTCAGTAAATAAAAAGAAATTGTGATACTATAACAGTGTTTTTAAATTTAACAGTAATAATATTGAAGTATCTTAGTGTTTCGGCCAAAACAATGGACTAGTTATATAAAAATTATTTCTTCATTAGTATTTTTATGGATCCAACAAATCTTTATGATCCATCCAGTATTTGTTTCCTTACGCTTAATAAGCATTGCATGCACTTCTTATATCTGCAAATCCATACCCTATCGTACAAATATTAACTTTCTTCCTTCTTTTGCGAGTACTAAGCTTAGCTTCCTTATCATGAAGAAATATTTGATCTGGTTGAATCAAATCCTCTAAAAAATATATATTATGATGTGAGATTCGGTATTAAAAACCACTGTGAACTGATGGATTCAATGATTTTATAAAACGAGAGACCTGTCTTCATTAGGAATACGATTAATTGGATTACTTTGTCATCACTGTATAATCTGTTTAAATTTTGTTTTAGCTTTATTTAAATAAATCGATAAGCGATATTTTACACTAGCGACAAAATGAATGCCACTAGTTCAAAGTACAAGCTCACTTACTTCACACTTAAAGGCTTAGGGGAATCAATAAGGCTGTTATTTGCATACGCTGATGTCGAATTCGAAGACAAGAGAATACCTCAAGGGGAGTGGCCAGCATTGAAAGAATGTGAGTAAACCCAAATAATAATAACCATTGCATAACTTTATCGACTGCAACAAATATAATTTTTGTTGCCGTATTGATCCCCCCAACGTTGGCGATCACTGCAGCGAAAGCATCTCTGTCCTGCGCTACTTGGAACAGGTATTAAACTCTTTGTATTTTGTAGCCAGGACAACTGCCTTCTGCCAACTCCCCGCCGTCCCTCTACCGTGATATCAGCCGAAGGAGGTGGTATTTTTCTCTGCATCAAATTATGTTTTTTTTTTCAGCCTTCACATTTGGTAAACTACCAATTCTGGAAGTCGATGGACAAACTATAAATCAATCTGTTGCCATATGTAGATATCTTGGGAAAAGATTTGGTCTGGTCGAAACTGATCCTCTTAAAGAGGCCCTTCTAGAAGCTTTTGTTGCAAATTTTGAAGATTTACTAAATAGTAAGTGATAATTTATATTTAATTAATACGTTTCAGTATATCAAAAAATGAAAACAATTAGTTAGACTTAAATAATATGTTTATGAAAAATACAGCGAAGATTATATCAATGTGCCTAATATTTCTTTGAATCTTAGATATGTCCGAGGTTTGTGATTTGCATTTCGACCGACGTTTCGGAATTCGTTGCACTCCACATTTTCAGCATGATTGATGTGTGTGGCGAGTGAATTAAGCTTCCTTCACCAATCACACTTACATTAGATTTCTGAGAAGTGTGAGACGTGCGTGCATGGTACGATGTATGAATGTAGAGAAATATGCCAGGACAGGCCATTGATATGGCGTGATGATTAGTTAGTTAGTTAGTTTTTCTGAGACGTCCGTGGAAAATAGAAACTATACACATATTATAGTTTTTTAATTTATATTTTTTTAACTAATTTTTTCAAACGTTTCTTTTTATAAATTTTGTATACAGCACACACTTTATTAAAAAATTTAAAATTTAAAACCAAACATGTTTCGGACAAACAAGCCTTTCATCAGTGATATTATATACTTATAAATATTAAAAATTTAAATTTAAATTTCGAATGTGGTCAGTTTTGACAGATATATTAATATTTATTTTTATATAATTTTATATTTATATAATATCATTGATGAAAGCCTTGTGTGTCCGAAACATGTTCGATTTTTATTTTTATTTTTATAAATATGGTGCGTGTAGATACAAAGTATATAAAAAAGAAACATTAAACATCCGCATCACAAAGTTAAGGCGCATATAGATTTTTTTATTTCAAAATTCAAATAACATAAATAAATAATTTATATTATCGGAATACATTAATAGTTTCAGATTGATTAGTTAATTTTCGTAACCCTGAAGACGGTCGGGAGAGAGCAACACCAGATAAAACAAAATATAGCTGTGTGAAAACAAAGTATAAAAGTGTTTTTAAATCTTTTTAATAATGGCACACCACAAATTAAGTACTTCATTTGAAAGTATTCACACATTTAGTTCAAAATTATAATTTATTTATATATTACATCTTATAGGCATTTTCAATAATATTTTAAAAAGGTACATTTCGTTGTAATGTGACGAAGGTCAGTTTATAATGTTTAATAAAACTATCTTAGATTTACGTAATCTTAAAGGATATATAATATCACAGGTTACTAGCAGAAACAAAAGAGTACTTTAAAATATTAAGTGATAGTAAAATAAATATTATGTTTCAGAAATAAGGGCTTCGATGATATATAAGACGGATGAAGCAAAAAAAGAAAGTGAAGAATTTCTTCGAAAAATATACTCAACTTACGAAGAATTAGTTATTGGTGGACACCTTTATGGAACTCAGGTAATTTTCCAATTTTTATTATTAAAATATTTAAATCATAATATAAAGCCAAGATGGTAGTGCACAATTGTATTTTTGTATCGACAATTATGTATGGAAGTAATGAAAATAAATAAGGAATTTATGTTTTTCAGACAACAAACTGGGTTGAAATTTATTTCACGGCGATAAACGACTGGTTAAAGACTCAGAACGGTCCAGATTTCATGAAGCCTTACCCTCGCCTGGCGTCGGTTACCCAAAACGTTATGGGTAAAGACAGTGTCAAGAAATGGATAGAGAAGAGACCCGCAGATGTCTTTAACCACCGCCAGTAAAAATTTAGTAATAAATATTCATTTGTTAATTTTATCCGTTGAAACAACAAATAAATTCAGGAATTTTTAAGTTTTTTTTTTTATTATCATATATATTTTTAATGTTTTTTATTTATTTGATTTAATATGGAAGAGTATCATGAGAGAGCTATCATTATTGATACCCCACTGATTATGACATAATTGGCTCTGTTGAATATTATTAGAGCCAGTCAATATACTTATTTCATTTTATAAGGATTATTGTATCTCAATAGAGAAGATGTAAATTGTTTTTCTGGGAACAGAATCTCCAGAATCTCCAGAATCCCCAGAATCTCCAGAATCCCCAGAATCTCCAGAATCTCCAGGCAAAATCTAGTACTGTATGATTTGCAGAGACTTTCACAGTACATTAATAAAGGTTTTCTGCTTAATGCTTTCTAATCTTAATAGATGACGCTAATGTAGAGTGAACTTAAAAATGTTAAGATAGGCGTGGAAATCTACCATATATACAAGTTCCAAAAATTTGAATGGGGAATGTTGTTAAACATAAAGCGATCGCTCAACCCAACCAATGACAGGTCATAAGTCCTGTAAGCGCCTCGGCCACCACCTTCTGTTCCCAGAAAAACAATTTACATCTTCGTCTCTATTGGGATACAATTAATCCTTATAAAATAAAAATAATATACCCGCAATGGGTGAAATCCAGTATTTGTCTACAAGAATTTGTATAAATTCAAAATGTTGTTGTATACTTATTTTAAGTTAGTGAAAAATTATCCATAAAAATACATAAAACTAACTATACCAATGGAACAAACAACAAATAAGAACAAGTTTAAGTAAAAATTACGTCATCAAATTTAAGTTATAACATATTATACTCGTAATTAGGAGAAAGCTAAAACATAAAACTTATTTACAAAACATATATTTTTTTTAATGTATAAGGGGAAATACTATAATAAATACTTCGGAATATACTGGTAAGTAAAAAATGCATTTTGTTCGCGTTCATAACGCCCGTAGTCCACGAATATTTCATTTGTTATCTAATCTACCCTCGCAGCGCGATGTACGTGTATCGGTGATAGAAAATACATGCAGTATCAGTCAGAGTTCGCAAACCATTGATTAATATCACGGAGATCATCTTTAAAAGTGGATCATCTCTCTATTCGCATATGTAAGATTTTGATGAAATATATAGTATTTTCAAACTGTAAATATTCTACGACACTAGTAGATTTAACTGTTTTAAACTAACTCAGTAAAATACTAAGTCTCGACCACGTGCTGAGTTTGAAAAACGACATGCGCGGGTTTTATTTTTATCAAAAAATATATAACAAATATCTGAACTTGGAGCGTAAATTAAACCATGTTCACCAAATACTCATCCCCTTTTGGGAACCGATAGATGCAAAATATCGGAGTTCCAACATATATCAAATCAAATCGTTTAAACGAAATAACCCTTTTCATCCCTAAAATAATTCATATTTAACCCCAGTAGTGCATCTGGGTACATTTGCAATCCAAAAAAATTGCTTTCGGACTGTGGCTGTAAATCAAATCAAATCAATTTATTTCATCAATAGACATTACAAAATTTAGGTTTAAGGCATCTATTGAGAACAGGTAAAATAATATATTGTATATAGTATACTACCAAAAACGCATGATAAATAGTTCGACATTAGGAAGACAAGGTACTCTCCTAAATCAAGAGTATTTGCTTTTGAACTTCCTTTACTCATATGAAAGACATCGATCTTCAAGGAGAATGCGTTCAGCAGATTGATTGCTCTTCCCACTGGTGTCACCAGAGGCAGGTTGGTTCTGGCGGCCGGTAGGTAAAATAGTCTATGCTGTCGCTGTCGGAGATATCTATCAGGGATAAAAAGCTTAACACCCTCCAGCACGGCTGAGTTCTGAAATATCCCTAAAATAATCTAAAGTAATGGGTTACGAGATGCCCATCTCTTCGAAGTTGCAGAGAGTTGATCCCAAGCATTCCCAAAAGAAATGCCGTGGAATAGAGCCACGGATTGCTACCATATTACTTCATGTAGAGATACCTCAGATATTGTAAATGTATCTTATTAATGTTTTACTTTAGTTCCTAACTTATAAATTGTATGTTATATAATATTTAAATGATCTTAGACTATCCGTCTGAGTAGTAAATGTAGCCAGTCGCAGATCGAGGCAATTTTTGTTTACTTCAAATGAAGCCATGTCTGTCCAGGGAATTCTGAGCATTCAGTATTCGGCATTCCCTGGACAGACATAGTTACCAATACTGAAGTCCTGAGGCGAGCTAGAGTTGACAGGGAACTGTGCAATCAAGGTTCGAAAAATTTCACATCTCGGTCATATACTGCGTGGGGAAAAGTTCCACCTTCTCCAACTGATATTAGAGGGGAAACTTGAGAGACGCCGAGGGCCCGGTAGGAGACAAATGTCCAGCCTGCGAAACGTGGACCGGCATCCGAAGTGTGGAGGAGCTGTTCTGAACGGCGCAGGACAGGGACAGGTTCGCCGAGGTGACAGGGCACTTGAAGAAGAAGAAGAAATGAAGCCAGCCGCACAATTATGTTAAGAGTTTGTTTAATTTTTTATCTCTTATCATAATGTATAATACAATCGTTCGATTCTTCGAATAAATCGCTGTGAGTTGTTGAAATACCGTGTTGCGTAATGATTTATGAATAATTGTATTTGTAATGAAAATTCATGACCATATATAGTAAAGCACTGCGTATCTACTGATATCTAATCAATTAGCCCAACGCTGCTCTTATTTGATAAGTTAGCAAAAAATCTTATCTCTCAGAAATCGTACACATTTAATATAATAATTGGATATAATCTGATATATTTTTACACTAAACCCAATGCTTATAAGTGAACTGTGTTAACCGCTGACAGTATGGAAAATCTGCAAGTCTTAGTATCAATAATGTATAAAGCATGCAAATAGAGTGACTTTGTAATGAATATGTCCAAATCTAAAGTGATGGTATTTGAAAAAGAAGATTATATTACAATTCGTATCATAAGCGCGAACGGTGAGACACTGGAGCAAGTTACCGAATTTGTCTTTCTGGGAAGCATGTTTACAAGAGATGGAAAAATTGGCGCTCTCAAAGTCATCACTGCAAATATAAATATTTCAACTAAAGTAAAGATAGCAGTACGCAATAAAGTTCTAGTGCCAACCTCTATGTATGGAAGTGAAGCTTAGAGCTGGCAAAGGAAGGATGAAAGTAGGATAAATACCGAGGAATTATCTCACAAAAAGAATGTGGGGGGAAACGATAAATGATAGAATACCGAATGATGAAATAAGGAAGAAACGTAAGGCGATTATTGCATCATTAGTAAAATTAAAAAAGGATCCCTCAGGATGGTTTGGATATATGGAACGAATGGATGAGAAAAAAATGGTTAAAATATTGTATACTAGCAGTGTAAGTGGAAAGAGAAGTCGTGGAAGACTAAGGAAAGCATGGCATGACCAAATTAATCAAATACTGAAAGGCGGCCACATTCGGAGTCGGAAAAACCGACGAACGTGCAAGTTACGATGGATGAATGTAGAGACATAGAAATATGTCAGGACAGAACGGTATGGGGGTCATCCTCTCTTCCTACCCCTCCGGGCAAACGGCGTGATAGTTAGTTAGTTAATTAGTTTTTTATACGTTAAATGGCAGGTCACGTAGTTTTTTATAAGTTAAAGGGCAGATCACGTAGCCAGAAGCTCAGATGAAAAGTGGACAAGAAGACTGCTGACTTGGAGACCGTGGACGGCGAAGAGAAGTACAGAGCGACCGCAACTACGGTGGAAGGATGATCTAAACAGACACGTCGGAATAACCTGGATGCAGTCTGCACAGGACAGAATGACATGGAAGCAAATGGAGGAAGCCAGGATTGAACGGGGATAGGCTGAGGAAGAAGAAAAAGAAGCAGAAGGTAAATTATCTCCGCGAATATTCTAAATGGTTGACGACACCTTTTTTGTTGCTATACGCGGGAGTTTCTATTGTGAAGCTAAATAATTCTTTATTCGTAAAGTGTAGATATTCGGAAGAGATCGTTGATACTGTTTAGGTGAGTTGATAATAATTTTTTTGTTTCAAGTCTTGGAATTGGTTTACATTTAAGACTATTAACATCTTTACTGGTTCTGAGGACGCCACATTAGCCATTTTAATGTGGTAATTTCCAGTTGCTTTCCACATTTTTGGATTCATTGATTCTCATGACATGTGATAGGTAGCTAGTCAATCGCTATTTTTATTATCACTTGAATTCTGCCGGACCAATGACAAGCGATTTTTTTTTATAATTTAACAACACTTCCATATTTTGTTTTAGACCACATTATTTGTTTTAACGAACCAACTGGATTCGCTCCCACCGGAGCCTAATTTTGGTTACAGAAATAAACTAAATAACATATTAATAAACATTCTAATTGATAGTAAAATAAAATGTCATAATTATGCGAAGAAAAAAATGCTGTTCAGAAATTCACTATGTATGTTAATATATACACTTTTTAAAAACTTAAATCAACGATTAATCAGAAATAAAAATAAATATTACGGTTTTGATATAAAAATCCTAGGACCATTTTTTTATTTTTGTTTTTGTACTATTTGATTATTTACCACAAAAATACATCATTTTCAGGGCTGAGATAAAAATCGTTTCTAGGATGGATAAAATGAATGATAATACGGCTGTTTCAAGCCCTAAGTACACCCTTACATACTTCACCCTCAGAGGATTGGGGGAGTCTATCAGATACATATTTGCCTACGCAGATGTACCATACATAGATAAAAGGATTCCCCAAAGCGAATGGCCATCTATTAAGGATTGTAAGTATTCCCTAAAACCAATACAAATAGTAGTTTTATAATGTTTATGTTTATTTGATTAGTGTTAATGTTAATTAAATAACTAACTAACTAACTAACCATCACGCCGTCTCCCCGAAATGGTAGGCAGAAAGAATGGGCTGCCACACTTTAACCGATGCGGCACTCCAATCTTCTCTTTTCGCTCCCGCGAGTGACGCGGTGTGATGGGTTGCGAACCTTATCGCCACCAGTAGGCATCTCCCGCGCATACTTCGATCGACCAACATCCATAAAATAAATTTAAAACAAATAATCTGAAAAACAATGATACAAAATAAAATAAAATAAATTTAACACATAATGTTCTTTTAGATGGTCTACGTGTTGTCACACTTTTTTGTTTATTTAATTTATATTCCACGTATACACTGTTTAATTAAATAAAACATAGAAATAAGGTGTAGCGATTGATACAATGTAAGGTTTGACCCACATTACTTTAAATAAAAACTTTAATAATTTTATTTAACTGAAGCCATTGTGGCAAAACGTAATGGAATGCTATGCCAACACTTTTTGAAATATATATTGAAGCTCGCAAGATTAAAATAGAATTAAAATAAATACTGTAAAAATTTGATATTTTCGGATTACCTGCAGAGAAAGATAATATACTCTAAAACAAGACCTAAAGCAGGTATAAAGGTAAAATTCAGCTTAAGGTTAAAAAGTTTTTAAGTAGTAATGGGAGTGAAGAAGAAATGAAAGACCATTGGGAGACAGCAGCGGCTTCGCTGCCAACGTCTTCCAACGAGTGTGTGGGTCCGGGATTTGACTCTAGCCACATAATTAACCAAAACCGTGAAGGGCAATCTTCCTCAGATTCGAAGGACAGCCGATGATGATTATGAAAGATAAAATAGCGCCAAGTAGGAACTGTGATGAACGACTTCTGATAATAGATTTAATAATTAGATCTTTGTCCTAATACATTGTATGTTATATGATTTTATTTATTGCTTCTTGAACAATGATATGAAACTCCATTTAAAAATAATAGATGCGACTGAAAACGTACGTTTTCTAGAAGTTTTAAGAATTAATTGTATCTCAATAGAGACGAAGATGTAAATTATTTGGAAATATAATATGGTGGTCGAGGCGTTTACAGGACTTATCAAATCAAATCAGTTTATTAACTCAAAAGACATTACAAACAGGAAAATGTTTTAGGCATCTATTGAGTACAGGTAAAATATTATAAAAATACAACAAAGTACCAGGAACGCATTAGAGATGGTTAAACATTAGGAAGACAACATACTTTCTAAAGTCAAGAGTATTTGTCCCCTGAACGTACCTTCACTAATATAAAAGACGTCGATCTCCGAGGAGACCGCGTTCAGCAGACTAATTGCTCTTCCCACCGGTGTCACCAGAGGCAGATTGGTTCTGGTGGCCGGTTGGTAAAACAATCTGTGCTGTCGCTGTCGGAGAAATCTATCAGGGACAAAAAGACCAACACCACCAATGACCAATGACCTGTCATTGGTTGGGTTAAGCGATCGCTTTATGTAATACAACATTCCCCTTCTTACGAACACCACGTCTGACAATTATTTTTAGAAAGTTGTATATATGCTACCATGTTGAGAAACATTTCACATATTTTAGTTCAATCTACACTAGCACCATCTATTGAGACTAGACGTAAGCATTAAGCCGAAAATCTTTATTAATGTAATATGAAAGGCTATCAACCCAATTATCACACATTACTAGACAACGCCTGGAGAAAACTCTCCAATTTTTATATGCTTTTAACTTTCAATTCATAATCAAATGACAACATTTGATATTGCCTTAGACAGGCGAAACATGTCTAGAAAACAGACATTTTCAATCATATTAATTTTGTTTACAGCACTTACATTCGGGAAATTGCCTCTTCTGGAGTTTGAAGGACAAAGTCTCAACCAATCCGTTGCGATTGCAAGATTCCTAGGAAAACAGTTTGGGCTTGGTGTCGAAGATCCAGTGAAAGAGGCCATGCTCGAAGCAATGATAGATAATGTTAAAGATATAATTATAAGTAAGTTCAAAAAATAAATCTTATTATGAAATACTAATAATAATCAGTCCATTGTTTTGGCCGAAACACTATGATACTTCAACATTATTACTGTTAAAATTTAAAACACTGTTGTAATATCACAATTTCTTTTTATTCACTGAGTGTCGCGACAGTTGTTTCGGCAACCGATATTGGCATCATCAGGTGTTACAATAAACTGTTTATGGTATCACCTGGTGATGCCAACATCGGTTGGCGAAACAGCTGTCGCGACACTCACTGAATAAAAAGCAATTATGATATTATAACAGTGTTTTAAATTTTAACAATTATCAAATAATCAACTTTTTTAACAAGCTACGAAACCGAAAGTAGAGCAGAAAGTGAGAGCAGAATAAGAGATGAGATTCCCGCGAAGAGGATGAGAGCAGAGTAGAGATGAGATTCCCTAAGACGTATGCGTGATAGAGCTATGTACTACAGAATCTCAAATGCTGATATAATAAAGGAATGTAAAGCGGAATAAGGTATTATGAACAAAATTATGAAAGTATCACTGCGTTGGTTCGGATATATGGAGCACATGGATAGAGAAAGAATAGTTAAGAAAGTAAACCTTAACGATGTTAATGGAATACAGAGTCAAGGTAGACCGAGAAAAACATTGCATGACCAAATTAATCCAATTTGAACTATTGGTCATGTTAAAAGTCGGAATAATCAACGTGCGTGTATGACTCATTGTATGAATGCGGAGGAAGCTAGATAGGTGTGTCAGGATAGAGGAGTTTGGCGGTCCATTTTCTTAATAAGATACGAACGATAGTTTGTTTAATAACATACGAACGTATTGAAATACAAAGTATCACTTCTTTGGAAATATAAAATATGAAGCATCACCATTTTCAAAATCTGTGATTAGACTCTAAACCGCATCCTAGAATTATTTAGATAGACTCGATGCTGTGAACTAACAAAACTATCCGAGTGTGTAATAAAGTATGAGTTACATTATACTGAAGACATATATACCTTTAGATAAAAATAATTATGTCGTGGAAGAAAAACAACCATCATTATTAGATATTGTCACTTCTGGAATACCAGTCCGAAGGCTTTTGCTCTCCCACATATTGGAAATTTATTTCTTAGATGTTAAGGTTGGAACAAAGATTTTTAATGTTTATTTGTTTGATTATTTTTTCAGAAATGAGAAATGCTACTTATAGTAAAACTGAGGAATCTGTACAAGAATGTAAGGATTTCTTACAAACCTTCCTAGAAACGTACGAAGAGTTAGTGTTTAATGGACACTTGTACGCAACAAAAGTAAGTCTACACATACCTGAATACCACCTAAAATAGCTTTAGTATGAACAACAATGAATATATTTGATAATCATTTAACCGTCGCGTTGCCATGTGGTAAATTGAGTTTCCACTGCCAATTTAAAGTTGATTTTCTTAAAACCTATGGACCCTAATATTATAAAAAAAATTGTAATCCTCCATTGAAGTGTTCTCAATATTTCGTAATAAAAAAAAAAGCAAAAAATTACTTCCTTCATCCCAAAAAAAAATATTTTCTAAGACTGCCCTCACCTTCATTCGTGTTAAGGTAGAATTTGTTTTGCTAATATTTACAACTTTATCAAAAGTGACAAATACTTACTCGCTGTTTTGAACGTATTATAAATTATATCTTTGACCTTTTCAATATGTACGTAATAATACCACTGTGGACGGAAACGCAGGACGCAACTTAATAATATCAGAACTGTGAAAATATTAACACTTTACCAAAAGGGACAAATATTAATACGTACTCGTTGTCTTGAACGTACTATACATTTTGCCTAGGTGCCTTTATCGTCGCCCCGCCGGCCGCGGCGCGCAGACAAGTTTATACCCGTATGTCCAGTCGCCCGTATGCTGTGACGCATTACATATCAGAAATCGCATGGTTCCAGAAAAAAATTAATAATGATATGTTTTTCAAATAATCCATGTATGTTATAGATATCGATCTATTCCTAATGAAATTCCCTACAAGATGACATAAATTAAATTTTGATTCATCTAGTCATATGCTTGATATTTAGATAAAGTTAGCGGTAAACTGAACTTACCACATGGGAGCGAGCGTTTTGTTTTGAACACGGTACGTTAAGGGTTAAGAGAGGATTTTCAAAACAAAAATAACATAATTTTTGATGATTTTAATTTATCAAAACACTGTTTATTAATTATGATAAACTCATATAAGTGAAATAAACTGTGTTTAGATATTTAAAAATGTTTTTCATCGATTTCTACAGTGTTTATATATTATCCAATAATTAAACAAGGATATTGTATAATAGTTTCTTATTACAAATGAGAAAAATACTTTAAAAATTAACTCTTTCTTTAAAATAAATCAATTCTATAACGTTAACGATGTATCTTTTTTTTTTAAAGATACATTTCCAAATTTTTTTATTTTGTATAATAGTTTTTGGAAAAAATCGCATAATCACACTGTTTTTACACATTTAAAAGAAGGTAGGCAAATAAAAGGATAACAAATATGATTTATGTATCAAAACCGACTGCCATGATATTAAAATGCTTTAAATTAGAGTTATGAATATGTTTTAATAAAGGTAACAGTAACGTGATGAATACAAGGAATTGTTATTTAATTATAATGCAGCATTCATTTTTTTTATGTTTAATGCCTGAAAACTTCACCTTATATGTATTTATTTACCAATTTACCAATTTGGTAGACTTCTATCGATAACAATTTTTTTCTCTCATTTCAATCAATTTTAAATCTTTCAAAAAACATTCCACATATCTTTTGATTTTTGTTAAATAAAATTTCATCTGAATGCATAGATCTGTCTCAAATATTTACTATTTACTATTTAACTATCTATCTATCTATCTACCCATCACGCCGTCTCCCCGAAAGGGTAGGCAGAAAGAATAGACTGCCACACCGATGAGGCACTCCATCATTTTTTTTTCTTATTCAATAGTATTTATTATTATTAATATAGTACGCGAATCTAGTCAAACGTGTTCTTTAACTAAATTCACGTACAAAATCACATTCATATTATAACTCATTCGAACGTGGAAAATAGTGTGCTTTAAAAAACATATTTGACATAACAATCATAAATGACATTTTTGTATTAGTTATCTAATAATTTATAATATCTCGTGACCGGCTCTTCAAAATCGTTATTTTATTTTTCAGTCTACGAACTGGTATGAACTCTATCTCACTTCGTTTTCCGAATCCGTTTTGCTCTACAATGGACCGGACGCATTCAAGAAATTCCCTCGATTGGTGTCCATGTTCCAAATAGCAAAGACCAAGGAAAGCTTGAGACATTGGATCGAGACAAGGCCAATGGACAATTTCAAATTTTAATATATTATAACTAACTAACTAACTAACTAACCATCACGCCGTCTCCCGAAAGGGTAGGCAGAAAGAATGGATTGCCACACTTTAATCGATGCGGCACTCCATCCTTCTCTTTTCGCCATCGCGAGAGACGCGGTGTGATGGGTTGCGAACCTCATCGCCACCAACAGGCATCTCCCGCGCACAGTTCGATCGTTCAACGTCTACATAATAAATCTAAAACAAATTATCTGAAATACAATGATATAAAATAAAATAACAAAGAAACATAATTTAACACATAATGTTCTTTTAGATGGTGCACTTGTCGTCAGCTGGACGATCCGGACATTTGTGTTTATTTAATTTTTATTCCACGTTATCCACTGTTTTTATTTTATTTACTGTAATTAGGCACTTAAAACAATCCAACACCAGCAAGAACTTAAAAATATCATTGAAGAATTTATTCAAATTGTCATTGGAACAAATGAAAAATTTATTTTTACACCTGTCAAAATTCTTTATTTAAACGAAAAAACTTGTATAATTTTAACACCAAAACAGTAAAAACGTATTTTTGGCACAAATATCTATCATAAAGAGCGGCAATAATATATTATAATACTTAAATATGTGAAATCTATTAAAATAATAATTTATTTGATAACAATCTGCCTTTTCGTACGCTTTTAAATCCTACTAATGAAAAAATAAATAAAGAATCATTCGTTAACAGATTATTAGTGTCTTTCTGAGTCATCCAATAGTTAGTTTATTAGCTCCCATTGCGCGACTGACTGCCAAACACATACTACTCTTGGAATCCATCTTCAGGGTGATCATGTTCAACAATTTAATTGCCAATCGCACTGGTATCACTAGAAGCAGGTTGGTTATGTATGTTGGGAGATAAAACAGTCTGACATAACGCTGTCAAAAATCGTCTGAAAATGAACATAGCTGCTCTCCACGATAGCAAAGTTTTGGAATAAATTGTATAAGATTGGTTAATGTACACTACAGAGTAAATAGTGTGATAGAAATGGTCTTCGTAAACAAAAGCGTTTCAACATGATGGTGGTCTAATGGCATAACGCTTGGCTCCTGGTACAGGAGTAATGGGTTCAATTCCGGAGGCGACCCGATTCCTTCTTCATATTAATGAACTATTATTTCTGCTCACTCAATGAATAAAATATTATAATAAATTCGAATACCATTTATTTATAACAACAACCATCACGCCGTTTCCCCGAAAGGGTGGGCAGAGGGAATGGAACGCCACACTACTCTATCCTGACATACCTTTATAGCTTCCTCCATATTTCAACATGGCAGACCTTTAATATTTGAATAATTTAGTCATACCATGCTTTCCTCGGTCTTCCTCGATTCCGCATTCCACTCACATCGTTAACGTATACTTTCTTAATCCACGTTAACGTATACTTTCTTTACTATCTGTTCCAAATGTCCAAGCCAACGCATTTAAGTTTTCATAATTTTGTTCATAATTCTTAAATCAAAATACATGAGGGAGCCAGATTAAAAATACTGTGGAATTAAGTAAGTATTTTTTTTCTCTTCAACAATGGATGGTTGTTAAGCAAACGTCTTGTGAGTCATAAAGAAAACAATGACAACAACAGTAATATCATAGGTTTAACATTGACTAATACAATTTTAATTATTTCCTTAAACTAAAAATGTCGATTCACGCTATGTAAGCAAATAATATACGAGTATGTATTCAAATATCTGATGGTGATACCATGTGTCCATATTTCATTGACTGTGAGCATGACATGCGATTTTAATTTTTTGATAAATGTATGCGCAAACAAGCCTGCTGAAGATTTTCCATCGAAAAGCAAATGGTCACCATTTTTTCAGAATCAAATTAGTTTCAAATGTAGTTGAATAGATTACGTAACTACTACATATTAAATAAATTGGCATAACAAACCGTTGGTTTAAGTGTTATTCTCTCAATAACACAATATTATTCTACATGGAACACCTTGTATCGTTAAGATTCAACTAAGCACCAGTGTCTTGTGTTAGGATCGAAAATTAAAAGAAGAGTTTTGAATCTGCTTACATGAAGGGTCCACCCGAGATGATGGGAATATGACGAAGAAGAAAAGATTATATAATACTTTGAAGGATACAAATATTCAAAAATTTCTGGAAACTAAATAATTGACAATTTCGGAAGAATCAACCTAACCTGACCTGAACCAAAATGCGTTTCAGGGGTTCATTTAGTATGTTTTGTGACCCTGATGATGCTCCAGTTGGAGCGAAACTGGTTGGTATGATAAAACAAAAATGAAGAGATGAAAAAACAAATATTATTATAAAGGTGACTGGTGGAAGAAACGCACCTCCAGCAAAGGAGAAGAACAGTAAAACACGGCGTTGACACGTTCTTGGACATTAGAGAAATACAAGTACGAGTACATCATGATAAAATTTGATGGTCACGTTTTGTCATCCATTCTTTCTACCAAACCATCTGAAGAGACTGCATAGATGTTTATGTTCGTAGTAAGTTAAATAAATTGACAATTGAAATATCGCGACAAACTCAAAATTGTAATTAAACAGGAAGTATTGAATAACCAAGAAACAATGGTGATATTCTGTATGTCTCGAAACTTACGGTGGGTTGGCCGTATAGACAGAATGCCAGAGGGCAGAGCGCTGAAAAATATGTCCAGATGGGTGCAACGCGAAAAGATACCAAGAGGTAGACCAATAAAAAGATAGGAGGAAATCGTGAAAGAGGACCCGGAGAAATAAGAAAGATCTAGAGAATAGAGAGAGATGGTCAGGGATAAGAGCCAGTGGAGGACTGTTATAGAGGAGGCCAAGTCGGAGAAGAACGATACTACTCAAGGGACGCCTATATGAACCAGATGTTAAGAGACATGCGCTGTGGCTGCTACAAAGAAATTAAAAGACTGGCTGGAGACGGGACTGAGTGGAGGGAACGAGTGAAACTTGTACCAGACCAATCCGCAAGATTGGAACCATGAAGGAGAAGAAATACTAAAAAACGGTTTTAAGCTACGCTACTCTCCCTCGATGTCCCGCCGTACACACATAGCAATACAACAGCAAAAGAAAATACCCAATTGATACATAAATAACATATGTTAGAGAAAGAAAGTAGCTTAAATGTGGTCTGGGTCCCCCTTGGTTGCAAATAAACATATATTTTTATTTTTATTTTTTTAACGTAAGTCCCGCATGGTCGGGGGACGGGCCTAGGGACTGCACGAGTGAAGCTGACGAAAGACGCCGCTGCGCCTATAACAGTTTCGGGTAAGCGGAGGGAGCCCTCTATGGCTCGGCCCTATATATAATAAACGGCTTTGAACATCTGATTGTATTAAGTAGTTAACTTTGCAGTTTGCAAAACAAAAATAGCCTGCCTGCCCATCTATACGAAGGCAACAATTCTTCAGTTGAGTGACATGATTTGGTAGAACCGGACGTCAGTCTCGTAACTCAAAAGTAAGTTCAAGGTCAGATTAATATGTTATAAACTACGCCTAAAAATAACTCAGTGTCATAACAATTGTGATGTACTGCAATTTGCGTTGTATACACGCAGAAATATAATACAGTGTATATAAGTATTTTTGTTTATTTTAGAAATTGGTTTTCGTGAGCATGCATTATTGAGAAATCCGCTTTTAAATTAAATGCATTTGACCTAATGACAGTATTCTGCGTAGCGCTTGGATTGGACCTATTAGTTTTACAACTCAGATAAAATATTTAACTGTAATTATATCTCATCGCCTTTCATATTGGTGACAGTACGTTCAGAAGACAAACATTCTTGACTGATGTGTCATGTGTTCCTGGTAAATTTTACCTGTTCACAAATATATTAAAATTTATTATGTTTGAAATATCTATTAACAAATTTAAACTGACATGTATTTGCTTACATGATTGTATATATAATGCAAGCTTAATATTTTTTGTGAATTGTATGAATATCTTTTTTAATGTGAATTCACAACTTATCGCTATACGTGGATTAAATCATATATATTTTTATCATTTCCTCTTAATGAAAAAATGTGATTCAAAAGAAAACCTTGTTTTACCTAAATCCCAGTTTTAGTCATAAAATAAATATGTTTTTAATATAATATAATTCAATAAATATAAGACCCCGGTATTAAAAAAATATAACTAACAAAACATCGTCCGGTCTATCTGAAGGAGTAGGCAGAAAGAATAGACTGCCATACTGTTATTTCCCGATATACTTCTCGCTTCTCATCATTCATTCATGGTGACATGCATGAATTTATCCGACTCCCCACTTGGCCGACATTAAATATTTATTTGGTCGTGCCACGTTTATGCGGTCTTCCTCTGTTTCTAGTTCCATTAACGTCATTTCCATATTCTTTCTTTACCATTCATTCGAACCACTTTGATTAACATTCATTATTTTGTTTATAACACCTTCATTCGCACTGCATTTACTTCTTATATTAGCATTTAACATTCTATCTCTATTTGACAATAGATATCATTTCCACTGTATTTATTCTACTTTCATCCTACTTTTGCTAGTTCCATGCTTCGCATAAGGGTCGGCGCAAGAACAATTTTGTGCACTGTCATCTAATTTTGTTTGTTAATGAAATTTTAAACTGTCATTTTTGTTTTCAAAATAATTTATAACAATTCTTTAAAAGTATATTTATCAACTTATTGAACGCTAAGGCATAAACACTGTGGAATTCCATAGTAATATACTTAGGAAATTGAAAATAACTTTGATTAATCCACAAAATATATTTTTTTTAAAACATGACAGTTTCGGAGGATACCTCCATCTTCGGGTGTAAAAATATAATAAAAACTAAACAAAGAAAGACTAATATAAAAACGCATTTAAAATTCGATATAATTAATAGTACTAATAACAAAAAGCCCAGGTTAATTTTTAAATTTGAATTATTGCATCGAATTTTAAATGCGTTTTTATTAGTCTTTAATTGTTTAGTTTTTATTATATTATATTTTTATACCTGAAGATGGAGGTATTCTCCGAAACATGTCGTGTTTTTTTCATATATTTTTTTTTATATATTGTGGATTAATCAAAGTTATTTTCAATTTCCTAAGTATATTTTTCGATTAAATTAATTGTCATGTATTACCATGCTAAGTTTTTTTTTAATATTGTGTGATTGTGTTTCGCCATGCACCTACATATATCATTAAATGCACTGCAATGCAATATATGATAATAAATGAAAAAAAAAATTCAAGAAAACGGATGTTCTTATAATAATACTATTTAATAAACCATTAGACCCACTAGTCAAGTTACTGATTACTAACCGAAATAAACTACAATGCAATGTTATGGCTAATCTATTTTTAAATGTTTTCCGTTGTAGTAACCCAAGATGGCTGATTCCAAATACAAGCTCACCTATTTTACTATTAGAGGTCTAGCAGAAGGCATACGCTTTATATTCGCCTACGCAGGAGTTGAATACGAAGATAATAGGATTGCTCAAGATGATTGGACAGCTTTAAAATCGTGTAAGCGACATAAAACATCATTTAGAAATAACTTAACTAACTGTTAAATTAACCACACGTCGTATCGCCATTGACCTTGACCTCGCCATGACCTTGTGATGAACGCGTCAAAGTCTAAAGTTATGGTATTTGAAAAGGAAGAATGTATGCCGGATTGTGACATTAGTGCGAACGGTGAGAAATTAGAGCAAGTTACCGAATTTGTTTATCTGGGAAGCATGTTTACAAGAGATGGAAGAATGGAGAAAGATATCGGAAGAAAGGTTGGAGCTGGAAACAAAATAAATGTGGCACTCAAAGGCATTACCGCAAATAGAAATATATCGACTGAAGCAAAGATGGCAGTGCACAATGGAGTTCTAGTCCCGACACTTATGTATGGAAGTGAAGCTTGAAGTTGGCACAAAAATTTGCCGTAGAAATGAGGTTACTAAGAAGAATGTGCTGAAAAACAATATATGATAGAATATCTAATGATGAAGTAAGAAAGGTCACTAAGATGGTTTGGACACATGGAACGAATGGATGACGGAAGAATGGTTAAAAAGATATATATATATATATATATATATAGTATATATATATATATATATATATATATATATATATATATATATATATATATATATATATATATATATATATATATATATATATATATATATGTAGTGTGAATGGGAAAAGAAGTCAAGGAAGGCCAAGAGTCAAAGAAGCAGGATACAATAATTAAGGTCATTGACAAGGCCCAATACACTGTTGAGAACAATCAAGGGATAAACCCCAGAATAAATTAATTGTTTTCAACAATGTATAAGGCCATGTCAATAACCTTAATTGCCATATTTTGCTCCTTTAACTCGTGTATACAAACAACAACGCGTTTGATTTCCACTACATTTGGTAATGCCTTGCGTTGTGTTCACAAGACATGCGAAACATTTTATTTCCATAAACTATCATACTTTTAGAAAACAGTCCTTTTCCAACTAACTAACTAACTATCTAACCATCACGCCGTCTCCCCGAAAGGGTAGGCAGAAAGAATGGACTGTCACACTTTAACCGATGCGGCACTCCATCCTTCTCTTTTCGCCCCGCGGGGGACGCGGTGTGATGGGTTGCGAACCTCATCGCCACCAATAGGCATCTCCCGACCAATAGGCATCTCCCGATGCATCTCCAGTCCTTTTCTTTCGTATTAATCATGTCGAAGTATTATTTATTAAATAAAACTATTACAGCATTCGAATTTGGAAAGCTGCCAATTCTAGAAGTCGATGGACAGATCATCAACCAATCCGCCTCCATCGCTAGATTCCTTGGTAAAAGATTTGGACTTGTCAATGAGGATCCTGTGAAGGATGCTCTGCTAGAAGCTCTGGTAGACAATCTCAAGGACGTCATCGCCAGTGAGTTAAAAACTTTTTTATTCTAACAAAAATAAATATTACAAAATGTATTTGTTACATACTGTTTCAACTACCGTAGTCACACAAATTAACCTTTACAATTTGATATATTTTACACATATTTCTTAATTGTTTTTTTGTTCCATAAAAATACTTAATTTTAATTTACAGAGTTGAAAGGGGCTGTGACACCTGGCAACACAGAAGGAAGAAAGGAATTTGATGAACTCTTGGAAGGCTTCCTGAAAATCTATGAAAACAAGGCACCTGAAGGATACTTCTATGGATCTAAGGTTATAGACGTTATGAAAATATACGCATTAAAAATATTCGCTGATCTCGATGGAATTCTATTAGAATGATTTTGTTATAAAACAAAACAGACATTTTTTCTTAATATAAATATAAAATAATAAAACAATTTATATTTAACTACGGTGTGGTTATTAAAATTGATGCCAACTTGTTTGGCTTAGACCCAAGTTTCATTAGGGTAGTATAATGACAGTTATTATACTGCCCTGATGAAGCTTCGGCCCAAGCGAAACTAGTTGGCATCAATTATAATAACCATATCGTGGTTAAATACATTTTTTTATATTATTTTATATCTTTGAGTTTAAAATGTCTAACCAAAAAATGAGTGCTTCGTATGAAATTTTTTTAATTATTTTTTGTTTAATAAATGAATTGATCATAACTTTATTTTTCAATCGATACATGTGATCATTTATAAAAAACAGTAGTAAATTTAACTTTTTAAAAGCTAAGGCATTAACACTTGAAATTGAAAAAAAAACTTTGTTTATTATCCACAAATATAATTTATAATAAAAACTAAACAAGGAATTTTATATTAGTCTTTCTTTGTTTAGTTTTTATTATTATATATATTTTCTTCTGAAGATGAAGTTATCCCCGAAACATGTCGTGTTTTTTTAATATTTTGTGGATTATAAACAAAGTTTTTTTCAATTTCCTAAGTGTAGTACTAAATTTCTTTAAGTTTACTTTAATTTTAATTTAATTAAATGAAAATGATATAATAATAATTAGGCTAATTTGTATAGCGCCGTTTTCGTGAAAAGCTCACCTCACGTATCACCCAGCAATATCTTAAATATCGTAATAATGACACAATTACACACAAGAATTTGAATTTAATTTAATTGAAAATGAGTGTCGTAAAATAACCTATCAAAATCTCAAATATTGTAATAATGACACAATTACACACAAGAACTTGAATTTAATTTAATTGAAAATGAGTGTCGTAAAATAACCCATCAATATCTCAATATCGTAATAATGACACAATTACACACAGGTAACATTCAAATCTTTGAATCTGACTGTTGACAGTATTTAAAAAAATAATCGAAATCGCAGTCTCATTGTGACGTATTACGTTTTTAATTAAAAGTACAAATGAAATAAATATGTGATTTTGTACATAGGCAACATGGGTCGATCTATTCTTCGCTGGAAGCATCGACATAATGCAGACTTATATTGGACCCGTGCTGAAGCCCTACCCCAAACTCACAGCTCTCACAGAGAGAATCAGGAACCAGGAAAAACTCAAGAAATGGATCGAAGTCCGACCAGGTGACACGTGGAAGTTTCCAGAAGGCAAATAATAATCAAGAAGATGATAATATAAGAGAATTCGTATAATATTCGTATGTTGTTTTTTCTAAATTACAATATTTTTTTTTTAATATTGTCATCGTGTATTATTATTATTTAATATTATTTATTAGTTCATACTGATAATAAAAAAATAATTATTAGTACTTATAACATATAGCCCAGGTTAATTTTTAAATTTGAATTGAAATTTAATCTCCCAAGCTCCCATTCCCAATCAAACGCAAATTAATCATTTATCAATTTCTATATAAAGTACGAGTATGTCTTTTCAAATGTATGTTTTTTCTAAATTACAATTTTAATATATTTTTTATATTCTCATCATGTATTATTATTATTTATTAGTTCTAACTGTTACAAAAATAATTATCAGTACTTATAACAAATAGTCCAGGTTAATTTTTTTATTTGAATTATTGTATCGATTTTTAAATGCGTTTTTATATTAGTCTTTCTTCGTTTAGTTTTTATTATATTTTCACGATGGAGGTATCCTCCGAAACATGTCATGTTTTCTTTAATATTTTTTAAATAATCAGTGGATTAAACAAAATTATTTTCAATTTCCTAAGTATAAGGTATATTTTTATATGTTTGGTAGTCTATCCTCTCATTAAATTGTTTGGTCATTATTTTTTGTCAAATCATTAAAAATCATAATGTGTCATATTCTTAATCATAAAGACTAGCGTGTTTATAACTGGTAATTCTGATTGGTTTTCAACCTTGACGAATACATTTAATATTTATGAATTATTTTTCCTAAACGAAAATTGATGATTCATCCATGTAAGCAAATATATGTATTCAGATATTCTAATGGTGATAATTTGACATTTATTGACTATAGCATAACATGCCGTGAATATTGCCTGCAATGTCAGCAGTCGTAGCTAAGCTGTCAACCGGTAGATGGAGAGTATTATTCCAATCAAATAAGTTCTAAGTGGGGTTGAATAGAATGCATAACGGCTTCACACTTTCATTTCATTTCATTTATTTATTTTAAACATATCCAAAGCATTACAGATTTTTTTTTTCCAATACACTAAAGATACAAGTTAAATATACACAATAATAAGTAATACATAATAGATTAATAAAAACAGCGAGAAACATAAGATGCATGACAAATTAATAAAATAAATATACCATACAATTATAATAAAGATAGTACTTCCCTCAGATGAGCCAAACTATCACAAAATATGTCCAACTCCGAGGTGATACGATTAAGCAAAGATAATACTCTACCTACCGGCATAACCATTGGCCGGTTGGTTCTGCATCGTGGGAGATAAAACAATCTATGGCCCCTTTGTCGAAGATAATTATCAGGGACGAACAGACCTACATCACTCAGGATTTCTGAGTTGTGTATACAACCGCCTATCAGTCGAAAGAAATGGACACCCAAGTGAATGTCTCGTCTCCTCTCGAGTGACTGGTAGCCTAGCATCCCTAGCAAGAAATCAGTTGGAAAGAGCCACGGGTAATATCCATACTCCCTAAGATAGAGGTATCGCAGAAATTTTTTCTGCACCCTCTCCACCATCAGGGAATATCGAACCTCATGCGGCGCCCAGATAATGGAACTAAACTCCAACCGACTTCTCACCAGAGAGTTATACAGCAGCTTCAGCACCTGAATATTACGAAAGATCTTGAACTTCAAGAACACAATCTTAATATTCTTCTCCTAATGACATGTCAGTTCTTCAGGACGTTGACTATCACTTAACTAACTAACTAACCATCACGCCATTTCCCCGGAGGGGTGGGCAGAGAGGATGGATCGCCACAACGCTCTGTCCTGGCATACCTCTCGGGCTTCCTCTATATTCATTCATCGTACCATGCACGCACGTCGATCATTACTTCGAATATGACCGCCTCTTAGTAATTGATTAATTTGGTCATGCCATGTTTTCCTCGGACGTCCTCGGCTTCTTTTTCCACTCACGCTGCTTGTGTACAACTTTTTAACCATTCTACTCTCACCCATTCGTTCCATATGTCCAAACCTTCTCAAGGATCCTTTTTTTTTATCCATGATGCAGTCATCTGCCTTACATCTCTTTATTATTTCGTCGTTCGGTATTCTATCATACAACGTTTATTTTTTTTTCCTGTTAATCCTGTTTTCATCCTTCTTTTGCCAGCTCCAAGCTTCACTTCCGTACATTAGAGTTGGCACTAGAACTCCATTGTGTACTGCCATATTTGCTTCTGAGGATATATTTCTATTTGCAGTAATGACTTTGAGTGCGCCATTTATTTTATTCCCAGCACCAACCCTTGCTCCAATTTCTCGCGCATCGTACTTATATCACAAATCGTCATACATTTTTCTTTCTCGAAAACCATCACTTTAGATTTAGACACATTCATCACCAAGTCACTCTTTTTGCATGCCTCATACATCCTTGACACTTGACTTGTAAATTGTCTCTACTGTCAGCGATTAACACAGCATCGTCTGGATATAACAAACAGCTGACTGACTAACAATTCATCTTAGCACCGGCGTCTATGCCTTCAAGTTCTTTCATACACAGATTAAACATCCACCAACAGATTGATTATCACTTGAGAGTAGGTATATCTGTCTCTGACAGCTCCTCAATGTATTCAAAGCCAGTCCATTCCCTTAGTTTGCGGAGATCTAAGGTGTGCGAAAAGAAGATCCTCCACATAATCCTTGGACCCATTAAGTATGGTCAGATGTGGAGAAGGAGATACAACACAGAGCTGTACAATCTATACCAGGACGTCAGCGTGGTTAAGCTGTGGTGATTATCTTACATCAAAGGAAATAAATCAACTAATGAACGTGACTTACATTTTTTTTTTTAATATTTTTAATATGTATATTTATATAATATCACTGATGAAGGGCATTTGTGTCCGAAACATGTTTGAACGAATGAATAATTTCTGTTTTTTTTTTAATTCCATTGCATTGAAAAGAGAATTCTCTTAAACAACTTTAATAGCAATATTTATATTCAGTATATTTTACATTATTATTTTTGTATAGAATCATTTTTACCACCCCTGATCTGTAAGTACGAGTATATAAAAGAGTTAGTTTATAACAGTGTCACCAGTCTGTCGATGCCAGTGAGCCTGGCGAAACCGGTCACTGTTGAAATAAAGACACAAGTGGAAGTAGTAAAAAAAACATAGTTTTATTTCATTATTATATATCATTATTCAGAAAAAGGAATCGCGCGGGGCTCGAACCCAAGTCCCCTGGATCAGAAGCCATGCATTCTGTTCATTGGATAAACATCCAAGCAAGCAACCAGCAACAACAAGATGATTTCATTACAATTTTTTTAGTGGAAAATAAAAAAAAGAGTGCTGTTTGACAATAATAAAGCGCCCTTATGTTGAGTTACCCGCGAAAATGGCGTTATGCAAATTAGCCAAACTTGTTGCAACCCGTGAAATCACTGAAGTAAAGATTTTCTACCCATTAAAAAACTTGGTTCTCTGTAAAATCGTAATCAGCAATAAAATAATTTACAAACGTTCTTGAGCATGCGCATCTTGTGCATTTTGAATTATTTTTGGATAGAATTGAAGTATTTTCAAGGAAACGAGGTAAAACAAAATACTGATAACAGTTTAAGGGGTTAGGGGCAGTCAAAAGTATGAAAAAAACAGTATTTAAAATTTTTTTTAAATTTACCATTATTTAATCATTCAAATAAAAATAAAAATTTAATTGTTAATCTAGTGCCTAATCAAAGGATGTTTTTCCTTTTTAAAAACTTCAATTTTTTTAAACAAATAACTTTTCCATTTTTCTTGAAAATCCGTAAGTAATTATCAGAAGCCGACATTTAGTTTATTTTAAAAAAAGAGCTTCGATCAGGCACTAGATTAACTATTAAAATAATATTTTTATTATTATTTCATTGATATTAGATGAACCTGCAAGAAGTTAAAATGGTCCGGCAAAACACCACTTATGGAACAGGGTCCAACTAATTTGGTGATAACTAGTAGTTATTAACTACATTTATACTAATTTTTCAAATTTGAATCAAATCAACTTAAAACATTATGTAATAATTTAATATTTTTGGTTTTATAAAATTGATTAAAATACTGTTATTTTTTTAATTTAAAATACTTGTTTTTTTCAAACCTCCGACTACCCCTAACCCCTTAAGACACCTGCCGTATTAATTTATTCACTTAGCAGCTTGCAGATGCCTTAGTCTGTCGGTGTGATCAAGTATCCTTCAGTTGAGAAAAATAGTTTGGGAAAACCGGACGTCTGATTCGCAACTCATATGTAAGTTTAAGGTCGGATCAATATTCTACAAGGTGCGCAAAACAAGTCACACATATATATATATATATATATATATATATATATATATATATATATATATATATATATATATATATATATATATATATATATATATATATATATATATATATATATAGCATATATATATATATATATATATATATATATATATATATATATATATATATATATATATATATATATATATATATATATATATATATATATATATATATATATATATATATATATTAGGGTGTCCCTTATATGGGCAAAAAATTTTTTTTTTGGATTATTGAAACGCATACCCCCTAATTATGTTTAATAGTCTACTAGTTACTCAAATACAGAATTTCAACTTCCTACGTTAATTCTAACCCGTGCCGACTTGCCCTCAAAGTTTTAGAAAATAGGTCATTTAAGTGTCTCTTAAATGTAGTTGTAGATGATCACATAAAACCACTATGTTAGTTAAATATTGATGAAAACACATATTTATATAATGTTCTTCTTGTAATCTTCAAAAAAGATCCAAATTTATATTTATTTACTTGGATATTTCCTCTTCGAAATCTCTTTTTTTACAGTCTGGGTAAATTTTTCTATGTTCTTGCACACAACATAATATGAACTGCTTATGTTCTTCATCTACGGTAGTCAAACCATGAAAGTCTGTCATAAGATTAACAGCTCTTTCAGCTGTGTCATTTGCTGCTTTTAGCTAGTAACCTTCTATTTAACTTCCACAAACGCCGCGCTGTCTTTCTATGAAGATACAATTTCTTTAAGGAATTTATAATACTATCATGTTTTAGTTGTGAAAATAAATCTTTTCTCTTTACAGAAACAAAATCACTCAAAGATTTCCATTAAACAAGATAACAAATACTTGTAGTACCTATAAATAAAACAAATTAGTTCTAAATTAAATACCAAATTAAACACTACTTACGTACCATATAGAGAGCCAGACATCTGTTCGTTCGATGGAAAGGATCTCTTTTCCGATTCACCAAAACTTTATTTTTGTAAGTTTTCTACAATGTTTCCTTTGGTCTGCTCATCAACGTTGTCATCAAAAATTAAAAGGACGGCTATTTCCTCTGACAAGTACCACAAATGTTGACTGAACTTGTTTAAAGCCGCTTTGGAAATCGTCAACTTCTTCGTAATCTTTTAAGGTCTTTAAAAAACAAAAATCTTCATTTAGAGCTTTTATCGCCAAACTACATTCAAGCCAGGGCTTTACATAAACTGACACAATAAATTAACAAACACCTGGTAAAGCTTGTTTGTCCTTAGCGCACATTTTAAACTGGGACTGCAGTAAACGTATTTTTAAGGAGTAAATAGCTCTTGCCATCCATCGTGCTTGATGCCATTGGGCCAGCAGGTCTGTTTATTTTATTTTCATTGCCTCCACCCAGAAAAACAATAGCATGCTCAATATGAGTTCCCTATAATCATCTCGTACAATCGATTTTGCGATTCAAACGCACTTTTGAGCATCAGTTCTTATATATGATGGCGGCCAGTAAAGAATAACAAACCTCCTTCTAGTTTTTGCACACAAGCTCCGTTCAAGTATCCTGTATATGATGCTATCGTATCATAGCACATTCAAGAGCATCGGCGTGTGCGGTATCGAATAAATTATCTAATTCAAGTTGAAAGTATTCTTCGCGGCGCCTATGTAAGCCCTGAATCTTCTTGATATTTTTTTCAGTTCTCGTCAGACCTGATAAAGATCCACTAACTTCTTAACATAATTACGAACAGCTCTGGTAGATATTCTAGCCTTTTTTCAGAATATATTGGACTCCAGAATGACAAGATTTGCGCTTTCATTAACAGTCAAATTAACTTCACGTATTTTGAAAAATAGAACTGCGAGAACTTGAAGATTAGATAGTTGTTTGCACCTGTTATTTGATGATTTACTTCACCAACCAAGAAAATACTTTTTAATTGCTTCTTAGTTCTACTGACATCTTAGAAATATAAAACAATCCATGGTTCCTACCCGATAAGCCGAAACTAAATGCTAATAACAACGACAACGCGCCGCTCCTGTGACGCAATTTGTATGGGACATCTTTGCGCGCAAGTCGGCACGGGTTACACTGTTCCGAATAAGGAAAAAAAATGGTTTCGGATGTTTTAGGCCCAAATGAATAAAACAATAGCCTATGCATTGTAAAATTAAAACTTTGAAAAATAAGGGACACCCTAATATATATATATATATATATATATATATATATATATATATATATATATATATATATATATATATATATATATATATATATATATATATATATATATATATATATATATATATATATATATATATATATATATATATATATATATATATATATATATATATATATATATATATATATATATATATTTATATATATATATATATATATATATATATATATATATATATATATATATATATATATATATATATATATATATATATATATATATATATATATATATATATATATATATATATATATATATATATATATATATATATATATATATATATATATATATATATATATATATATATATATATATATTATATATATATTATTATAAGACTTCTATTTGTATATATTGTACTATTATAGCAAGCCTTTCGTGGGAGAGTGGCAAGAGCTATGTCTGCCGCACCGAAGGTCCCGGATTCAATTCCCGGCGATAGGAGTGTGATTGGTATATTTTCTGGAAATTTCCGTATATCTTATGGGAGCGAAATATTGACCCTGCTATGACATTATGTCACCCGCGTGTCAGACATTTTCATAAATATTTAAAAATATGATACTTTAATAAAACATAAGATCCATTAGGTAAAATTTTACGTTCTGTCTAATATCATATTTGGCTAATTCGTTTTTAATTGTTTTCCGGTTTAGTCACTCAAGATGGCTGACTCAAAATACAAGCTCACCTATTTCACGACCAGGGGTAGAGCAGAGTTCATTAGGTACATGTTTGCTTATGCCGGAGTTGAATATGAAGACAACAGGATTACTCAAGACGATTGGCCAAATCTAAAACCAAGTAAGCGACATAAAACTAACCAAAACGACATAAAATTTACTAACTAAATAACATAGATCTAAAGCTCCGAAAGCGACTAAACAAATCGTATGTATAGAGAATCTTGAAGTACCCCTTTGTGATATAGTACCTTACCGAAAAAGAAAGAAACAGACTGGAGATTTTTAAGATGAAGTTCTACAGAAGAATATTAGGTGTTGCTTCAGCTTAGCTAGGCGAAACATTTCATTATTTTCTTAATTAATGTTCTAGAAAATAGACGTTTACATTCATATTATTTTTTTTATATTGAGTTTAACATCATTATTTAAGAAACAATAAATCTCTTCTTCTTCTTCTTCCTCTTAGTTTAGGTCGTATTTGCTGTTTGTGACGGTGGGCGGTGGACGGTGCTATATCCCTGTTTGTGACGGTGGGCTGTCCTGGGATGATGATGTCCAGCCATCTCTCCGGACTTGATTTATTCGACATCAAACCAAGGTGACCGAGGTGGCTCTGAGTGGCGGTGAACTTGCTATACTTGTCGAAGGAACGACGGCCGATTGGGTTTCTGAACGGAACGGATTCTGGCGTGGATACCGTTAACAGGATTCCGTAGAGTTGGACGTCCCCTTCCCGCTGGACTGACTATTTTTAAAGATTGCTGGACGTGGATGGATGAGAGTGGCGATTGATAGGGGAAGTGGCGTGCTTTTTGAGAGACCTACGTTCAGCAGTTGCTAATAGGAATCTATAGTACTTGAATATTATTGTCATTGGTGACACAATTTTATTATTTCAGCTTACCATTTTGGAAAGCTACCGGTTCTTGAAGTAGATGGGCAGGTCATTCACCAATCCGTTGCCATCGGTAGATTCCTTGGAAAGAAGTTTGGACTTGTCAATGAAGATCCTGTGAAGGATGCTCTGCTGGAAGCCCTTGTAGACAACCTTACGGACGCTCTCGCTCGTGAGTTAATTTTTTTTTAAACAATTAAATAAAATTATTATCTTCCTCTTAGCATCGCAAAATTATTATTATTATTTATTTATTTATATTTTTGTTAAAATGACAAACCCTAAGAATTTATATCAATGGTATTATAATTTATTTTTCAATCTTTAATGTGAGCAGAAATCATGAAGAAGGAATCGGGTCGTGACCAGGTTCGAACCCATGTCCCCTGGATCATGGGCCAAGCGTTTTGTCCTCTAGACCACCACCCGAGTATCATCATTATCAATGGTTTCTACTGATTTCAACTGCCATAGATAAACGAATTATTTTTAACGATAGATTTGTTAAGTATAATAATATTTTATTGTTACGTTTGTGACTTCACTATTAAAACTGATAAAATATTTATTTACAGAAATCCAAGCCAAATTTAAGCCCGATGACCCCGATGGAATGAAAGTAGTAGACAATATTTTATCAGATTTCCTCAAATTCTATGAAAACAAAGCACCTGAAGGGTACTTCTACGGATCCACGGTAAATGAAAAAGATAATATATTATAGTATAATAGTTTTGCACAATGTTTAATTGTCTTTCCTAATATACAATGGTATTCCAGAGTGTTTACGCTTTTTTAAGCTTGAATAAAGTAAAATACAATTCAGTGAATCAATTTACCCATATTGTGTGGCAAGCTTCGTTTGCAGTAAAAACGTTGTTCATGAACTGCAGTTGTCAACATTTACAACTCGTTGTTCATAGTAATATTACGCACAATTTAGAAGCAAAACAATGTTTATTAGACACATTCATGAATCAGCTGCAAATGTAGTCTGCGTCAATTCGAAACTAATTTAACTGCAAATGTAGCCAGACTCATATTGGGTTATTATTTGGAAATTAAAGAACTTTGTTTAATCCCCTTTTCAATAAAAAAAATATTTAATTACACGACATGTTTCGGAGGATACCTCCATCTTCAGGTGTAAAAATTTAACAAAAACTAAACAATGACAGACTATTAAAAAACCCTAACGTTTAGTTTTTTTTTATATTTTTACACCTGAAGATGAAGGTATCCTTCGTAAACATGTCGTGTATTTTTATATTTTTTTATTAAAAAAAGGATTAAACAATGTTCTATAATTTCCAAAGTATATGACTATGGAATTCCAGTGTTAATGCCTTAACTTTCAATAAATTATTGGGTTAATAACATACATTGTAAAGAATTATTTTCTATTCTATATACATACCAAGTGTTGATCATTTAATACAACAAACAAATTAGCAATTAACAGGCAAAATGGTGAGAGATTAATCTACTTATTTTCACCTATGATATAAAATATTGTCTCTCATATGAGAATTGATAATATTTTGTTTTATTTTAGCCTACGTGGGTTGATATGTACTTCACTGGAATCACTGAGATGATGCAGACTCACATGGGATCCGTGCTGGAGCACTTTCCCAACCTCACAGCTTTAACGGAGAGAATCAGGAACCAGGAGAAGATCAAAAAGTGGATCGAAGTCAGACCAGCTGACATGTGGAAGTATCCAGATAATACGAAGAAAACATAAGAGAATTATATGCTGGTTGAGACAAGGCAGAAAAAATGTAATATTATATTTTTAAAAAAACATTAAACTGTCGAATTTCAGTACATAAATTATTTATAATCGTTATACTTAACAATGTTTAAAACCGAAATCAACATCTTTTTAATTAATATCTACGGACATTTTCTAGATGTTTTATTATATTTTATAGGAATGACATGTTTCGCCCTTCCAAGGCTATTTTTTTTCATCAATATAAGGGCGAAATTTTTAAAATTAACATTTGATAACGCCTTAGAAAGGCGAAACATGTGATTTCCATAAAATAAAATAAAAATTCTATAAAACTGACGTTATCATTCGTATTAATTATTTAATATGGAGTTTTACATCATTGTTCAAGAAACAATAATTACATTTTTTTATGTAATAGTAAATAACAATTTTAATTTGTTCATTGGTGGTTGTTCAATAAATTAATAAAATAAATAAAAACTTTTGAAGTATGTAAGTTGAATCCATATTATGCTGGTATAAAACCTGTTATCCCCACATAAGCAAAAATATTTAACGATATGTCATTTAAGTTTAAATAATTATATATGGGAATGAAGCTCAGTAGAAGAGATATAAGTGAGAAGAAGACAAATCGACTGGTAGAGACAACGCTCTACAAAGTAAAAAAGTTTTGTGCTTGACTAAGAGTTGAAATTTTCCGAGGTAACCAGTGCCGACGAATATAGACTGTAACGTCCCTAGCATTAAAGATCTTTATTCCTGCTATAATAATGTTCTTGAGGGGACGGCAAACCCGGAGTGCCAGAGTAGGAGTCAAGATGAACACCTAGTGAACCAACGTATGGCGTACTATGGGACCGGCCACACTACGTGGTCACAAGCCACCTATGTCTTGACTCCTCTGTGTGCCCGTACCCTAAAAGTTACACTTTTCGTCACGTTGTATAGAAGTGTCAATTATTTAAAATGTCGTCATTTCATTCAAGTCATTAAACCACGAAACTATTTTCATTAAACCACGAAAAATAATAAATTTAACGTTTTCTTAGTCCTAAAAATTATCGTGGTTATAACTGGTATATTTGATTTTCAACCTTGACGAACACATTTTTTAAGAATTATTTTCCTTGAAACTTGTCGATTCATATCACGTAGGTAAAATTTTTTATTCTAATATTCTAATTTCAAATTTTATTGACTGTGAGCATGACATGCGTAAAAAAATATTGCGCAATATGAGCCGCTGAAGTTAATCTGTCGTCCGGTCGACGGACAGCATTATTCCAGAACCAAATAAGTTTTAAATGTAGTCGAATGTAGTCAAATATAGCACGACACATCTACATACAAACTTTTAATTCATCTGGTGTAATAAACCTTTGGTATTCTTTTTTTTCATTCAAAAAAATATTTTATTTATATAATACGTGAATCATTCTTGGAAATGTTACCCAATATGGTATTAACCACCCTACCTTCAGGTTATTTTCCGAGAAACGTACAAAAATAGTGTTTTTATTAATAAATTTTAATTATATATTAATTTCATTTTTTTTAATTACGAAACGTCAAATACTCGGCCGCACACTTCGCCTGCCCCTTGTAAAACTATCATATTTATGAAGACTTGTACTCAAGTGTTGTTGGCACACGCGCGTATCCCTAACAGTTTGTACATTTTAGGTACATTACTTTTTCTCAAGCGCGTACGTGATACGGCATAGCGCAGAATGGTACAGTCAACGTGAATGTATCACGTACGTTCAAATACGTAGGGTGGTTAAGTTGTAATTATATTTTGTGATATAATAATTTTCGAAACGAGAAAAGATAGTACATATTATGGGAACTGGGGAATGAAAACACTTATTTATTGTTTCTTGAATAATGATGTAAAACCACACATTAAATAATTAACAATAATGATTGTATCTATCTGGTGTCTTGTGTGATCAAAAAATTCCAATCAGGACCAAGAGCAGAGTCTACAAGACTGCAGTGAGGCCCGCCATATATGGAGTAGAGTGCTGGACCAACAAAAAAGTCCACGAACGTCGGTTTCTCGCTGCCGAGATGAAAATGATGAGGTGGGCCGGAGGTGTCACAAGGCTGGACCACGTAAGGAACAAATACGTGAAAAATTAAGAGAATCTCGACTCCGGTGGTACGGTCATGTGATACGAAGAGACAGTGAACACATTGTCCAAAAAGCCTTCTGCATTCCCACAAAACCAAGAAGAAGAGGTCGCCCAATGGCAACATGGTGGGCTAACATGGAAAAGAAACTCCAACGCGAGAACCTGACAGTGGGGATGAGCAAAATAGAAAAGTTTGGTGTTTTCGTACAAGGAGGGCCGACCCCAGATGATGAGAAATGGCAAAGGAAAAGAAGAGAATATTTGTCGAATATTTGATGATGCCTTAGCACGGCGGAAGATGTCATTCCCATAAAATACAATAAAACTACTAGAAAACAAACGTTTTCGTTCATATTAATTGTGAAAACACAGCAAAGAGGAGAAGTAAGGTAACGGATTATTTAAAAAAAAAACTACATACTTGAGTCGAGGGGACAAATTCGTTTAACCATCATACGTATTTGAACGTAGGTAATACGTTCACTTTGACTGTATCACGAAATGATACGCGCGTGTGCCAACAACACTTGAGTACAAGTCTTCACAAATGTGATAATTTTACAAGGGGCAAGCGAAGTATGTGGTCGAGTCTTAACGTTTCGTAATTTAAATAAATAAAATTTATATATAATCAAATTTAATTAATAAAAAACCTGTTTTTTTGCATGATTCTCGGAAAATAACCTGTAGGTAGAGCGGTTAATACATACATATCGAAAAGATTTTTCGTAGTTTCCAGAAAGAGTAATCTTTGGACCATCAAATGATTCATATTAAAACTATCAGTCAAGTGGGGAGTCGTATTAATCGAAGACCAGATAAGTATCAAAATCAGAGCATGCGACAATCCATCCTATCTGTCTACACCAGAGGTTCCCAAACGTTTTTGTCCCGTAGACCCCTACCGATTTTTTCTATTTTGTGTAGACCCCCTGCTTTCCTATTATTGATTTTTTACAAATTCATCTTTAACTCTAAAATTACTTTTTGAAGCTGACACAGAGCTACTCCCTTTAATAGGGTTTTCCGTAGAAAAAAAATCTTTGAAATAAAATATATGTTAAGTTTTATAGTTATACATTTTAACTGTTAAATTTACAACACTAATAACACAACACTAATAACACAAATATAATATCACAATGTATTATACACTTTTTTCGCCAACCGATGTTATCATCAGCAGATCAAACAGCTGTCGTGACATTCTCAAAAAGTGTAGGTATAATAAAAAATTGTAAATTTAACAGTTAATAATGTTGAATAATCATAGTTTTTCGGCCAAAACAATAGACTATTTAGACATACAATCATTAATTTAAACAAAACCTAATGCAAATCCAACATTTTTACATAAAATAAAAACAATGTTCTAATAGGGGGGGATGAGCCTAATGCTATGATATCAAAATTACAATATTTGGCTTCAATTTAGTTGAACCATCTCGTGGACCCCCATTTACATCTCATGCACCCCCAATTATTTTTCCAGTTGTCGTAGACCCCTTGTAAGTCGAAATCGACCCCTGGGGGTCAATATAGACCACTTTGGGAACCACTGGTCTACACTAACGACGAAAAGGAATAATTATTTAGATTTTTTAAAGAAAAACGGTTTTGAACGCCTGGTCGTATTCAGTTATTCACTATGCAGCTAGCAAACGAATACGTTATACAGGTCTGCCCATCAGCACCAATAACTTCAGTTGAGTGATTAAATTCGGTAGAACCGGACGTCTAGCTCGCAACTCAAAAGTAAGTTCATGGTCATATTTATCATCTCCGTAAAGATAACTCAGTTTCATAACATCTGCCGCTGATGTTGCAATTTTAAATGTTTACATACGAGAAGATAATACAGTGTACCGAGCAGATACATGTATGTTAGTTTGCTTTATAATTTATTGTGTACATCCATTACTGAAGAATTCACTTTTAAATTTAATGTATTTGACCTAGAGATATTGTTTTACAAACAGCTCGAAATGGACCATTTCGTTTTTTATTATATTCCAAACAAAAGTTTTAAATTCGAATCAATCGTTATGCATAATCTGGTTTTTATATGTTTATCTATTAAGACATGTTTTTTAAGTGTAATTTTGTATAGGTACTAGAAAATATGCATTTTTGGTCATCTTAAACAAAACAAACAAACAAACAAACCATCACGTCGTTTCCCCGCAGGGGTAGGCAGAGAGAATGGATCGCCACAATACTCTATCCTGGCAAACCTCTCTAGATTCCTCCACATTCATACAACGACTCATACACGCACGTCGATTCCTCCGACTTCTAACATGACCAACTTTTAAAATATGATTAATTTGGTCATGCAATGTCTGCCTCGACTCCGTATCCCATTTACATCATTAACGTATTATCTTAAATAAACATTTATATACTTACAATTACTAACTTATCATCACTCCGTCTCTCCGAAGGGGTAGGCAGAAAGAATGGACTGCCACAATTTTCTTTTCCAACATATTTCTCTCCTCATTCATCGTGTCTTGCACGCGCGTCGATTTCTCTGACTTCTCACGTGGCCGACATTCAATATCTGATTTATTTGATCGTGCCACGTTTTCCTCCGTCTTCCTCTTTTTCTAGTTCCATTAACATCGTTAACATATGTTTTTTTTTTCTTTTTCATTATTTTCATGTGTCCAAACCATCTTAATGATATTTTCATTATTTTGTTGATAACACCATCATTCGCTTCTTCTATTTACATTCGACACTCTTATCATGCTAACAATAATATTGTACTTATTTAGACTATTAATTTGTTAAGAAGCATATTTGTTTAATGTTGACTGTTGCCATGTTCCCCCATACTTAGTTATTCAAGAAATTTCGCATGTCATTGCATCATCCTGAGAAAATATTATTAATAAGAAATTTCAACATATTAATATCAGTACATCTAAGTGAGGAATAATTATTATCATTCAAATTTAATTATTTTATTTGTGTTTATTTTATTTTGTTGAATCGTTCTTTATATTATTACAGCACGAACCAAATCGATGTAAACGGAATAGCTATCATTGATTCTCATCACATGTAATAGGTAGCTTATCTATCACTAGACCAATAGACCGAAATCGCCAGGAATCGAACTCGGAACCTTCGATGTGGCAGTCATAGCTCTGGCCACTCGACCACGAATGTCATCCATAAATTTCGTAACCCTACAATGTCCACACCCATGTAATATTTAATACAAACGAAGTCTCTAAACATATATTTTTTTAAGGTGGCGTTTTTTTCTTCAATATTAAATAAGCTTCTAACTGGTCTTTCATTCCTTGACAATTCTTTTCTTTAGAAAAAAGACTAACATCAAGGATTTATGTCAATGATATTAGAATTTATTTTACAATCTTCAATGTGAGCAGAAAATAGCTCATTATTATGAAGAAGGAATCTGGTCGTGTCCAGGCTTGAACCCATGTCCCCTGGATCAGGAGCCAAGCGTTCTATCCCCTAGACCACCACCCGAATGTAAGACTTTATCATAAACCCTAAATCCCCCCTCGCCCTCTTTCGGAGGGGCACTCCGGGCCATACATTTAGCCCCATCATAAAACAATTACCAAATCGCATTCCAACAATGTTTCCTACAGACGTAAGAGGAATAGCCATTAGAGATGAACCTCTGTAAGCCAGAAGATCCAAGTCCAATACATAAATCCGCACAATTTTCACAAAATGGAATATAGCAAAAGTTTGGTCTGGTGTAGAATTCACGTGACAATAAAATCGCGATAGATTAACTACCGATCACGTTTCATGAGAATCATTATAATAGCTATAACCTTGAAATTGATTTGGCTCGCGCTGTAATGATATAATGAGCTATTCAACACAATATCAATAATAAATATAAAGAGCTTTGCAATAAACATACTGTAATTAGCTAAAAAAAATATTTCTTGTTTAGTAATCCAAGATGGCTGATTCAAAATACAAGCTCACCTACTTCACTATCAGGGGTCTGGGAGAGGGCATAAGGTATATATTCGCCTACGCTGGAGTTGAATTCGAAGACAACAGGATAGCCCAAGATGATTGGCCAACTCTCAAACCATGTAAGCGTCATAAAATATCATATTATTTTTGTTTACAGCCATTATACTTTGAATATCTAACAAACTTCCTTTTATGTAAATAATGACGTCACAACACTAGTTAGATCCTGTTAAGTCTAATAGTTTTAATGCATCGAATACATATTATGTATTCGGAGAATATTTATTAAATATTCTCCGATGTTTTCCATCGAGTTTTGGCGTTGCGCATATCTAATGCGCGCAATAGTCGGCTGAATAACAATTTATACTATACTAATATGGATAAGTATTCACGTTTCTTTACATTTTCAATATGTTATAATCAAATAATAAACTTGAATTCTTGATTTGAGACCTTGAAATATTATCTGTCTAAGAAAATGGTTAGTTTATAGATGAATTGATTTTTTTTTAAATATTATTTCATTTGTCTACGTTACTTGATCACTTGTTTATTTTGGTTATATTACCCAAATTAATGGAAGTATTGAAGATGCTAAAAGAATGGTGGAAGGAGCATAAATGCATCAGAAATGAGATGACTACAAATTATTTTCGACGATCTTTGTTAAAATACAAAATGAATAATTTATTTAGGAAACTGAGGTACATAAGTGATACTATCGCACCGTGAGTGTAAAACCGAATTAAGTGCAAATATTCATTTTGGAGATATGGGAGTTTAAAGGTTTCATATTGCTTGGAAAAACTGTTTTTTTTAATAAACCAATGATTTCCGGTTTATAGGTATATTACTATAAACCGAAAATCAAAAAATTATTAAAAAAAAAAGTTTTTCCAAGCAATATGAAACCTTTGAACTCCCATATCTCCAAAATGTATATTTGCACTTAATTCGGTTTTACACTCATGGTGCGCTATGATGAAAAATAATAATAAATATTACTAATTTGTTTGAAATTATAGAAAACGGTTAAAACAATATGACCAAATTAAACACTACTAATAGTCGAAAAAAAATTACGAGAATTCTTATAACAATGTATATTCAGGATTTTTGAGAGAAATACAAGATATTTAAGGATGGGGTGGTAATTTAACTTATATTTAAATAAAATTGCGTAAAACAGTAATTAAATAAAACGATGTTTTCTTTTCATTTATTTTTAACTACTTCCACTTTTGTATTTATTTCGACCGCGACCGTTTTTGCCAGGCTCACTGGTTAAAAAAAACATCGTTTTATTAAATAAGTAATTATTTGACCAGTCTGTCGATGCCAGCGAGCCTGGCGAAACCGGTCGCTGTCGAAATAAAGACAAAAGTAAAAGTAGTTAAAAAACATCGTTCATAAAAACATCAAGATATTTCAGTAAAATCATTGGATTATCTGAAAATTGCGTAATTAACATGGATCTTTCAAATGAGGACCCTATTTTGCAGGAGTTAGTATTTTATGACTCGATGCAGTATATTTCTAAATAGAGACTTTAATTCTTCAAGTCGTACGACCGACATGTACAGTTAGTTAAAAAAAAAATCATTTTCAACGGATTCATATGGAATAATTAATTATTTCGTGATTTTTTTCAGCTTACGAATTCGGAAAGTTGCCAGTTCTGGAAGTAGATGGACAAGTCATCAACCAATCTGCCGCCATCGCTAGATTTGTTGGAAAGAGGTTTGGACTTGTCAATAAGGATCCTGTAAAGGATGCTCTGCTCGAAGCCCTGGTAGACAATCTCAAGGACGTCCTCGCTAGTGAGTTAAATATTTCTTTAAGCATTAAAAGTATAATGTTTTTCTTAGCATTATCAATGGAGCCCACCTGGTTGCTGTTAAATAAATTAACAACAACAACAAACTATCGCGCCGTTTCCCCGAAATGGTAGACAGAGAATATGGACCGCCACACTACTCGATCCTGACACACGTCTCTAGCTTTCTCCACATTCATACAGCGAGTCATATTCGCACTTAGATTCCTCTGACTTCTAGCATGGCCAACCTTTAAAATTTGATTAATCTGGTCTTGCTAAGTTTTCCTCGGTCTCCCACAACTCCGTACTGCATTCAAACTGTTAACGTATACTTTCTTAACCATTCTTCCTTCATCTATGCGTTCCATATGTCCAAACCAACGCAGTTATCCTTTCATAATTTTGTTCATAATACATTATTCTGCTCTATATTCCTTTCTTATATAAGCATTTGAAATTCTGTCGTTCAGTGTTTTATCACACATACGTCTTAGGGACCTCATTTCTCATTCTTCATCTGCAAATTCCATGCATCACTTCCATACATCACAATTAACAGTAATATAAACAAAATATTCCTCCCCTAAAAATTCATTCATTGTTCATAGTCGTTCCTTAAAATAATGGAGGTATTCAAATTTTTTAATTTCAGAAATCAAAGCCGTATTCACACCAGGCGACCCAGAAGGAAAGAAGGAATTTAACGAACTTTTGACCGCTTTTCTAAAAATCTATGAAAACAAGGTACCCGAAGGCTACTTCTACGGATCAAAAGTAAGAAATTAAAATTAAATTAAACGTTTTAATAAAGCTTGTTTAAAAATTGTAATTTTAATAAACTTGGGCATTTACGAGTGCATTGCAGATTCTCAAAATAAATTTTCATGTTTTAAGAAATTCGTGTATAAAATCGCTAATTTGTCTAATTCATTTGAGTTAATTTATCTCGTCAAGTTTTAAGGTGGTATACCTTTTACATTGGGAGAAAAATATAAACAATAATTTATGATGCTTATGATTTTTTTTAATAATAATTATAACTCTCTCCCTATGATGAAGATATCAAACATCTATAATATCTACAAAAATAATCGAGTTTAATGCAAGTTAGTCAATATTTATGCTTTTAGCCAAATACAACACTCATTTAATTCTATTTTATTTATAATGTTAATAGTAACTCGATTTAAATAAATAAGTCTTCAAAATAATACGATGAACACGTTTTTTCATCCATTGATTATCCGCATTATTTGCCATCCTTTCCTTTATTTAAAAATGGCAATTTAACAAAAAAATTATACAATCTCAGAACAAATAATGATCTAAACTCGTTAAATTACGTGTCCAGTAATACATTTTAATTGTTTGATGATAAAAGCATTTTTTGAATATTGTTGAATGAACTTTTTTTAATCTTGTGACCTCAATATCGTAACAATTAAAAAACTTATCAACACGAGGTGTTCATTTGAGCATTTTAATATGAAAAACGATTGTTTATAAACTACGAATTTCAAACTTATCAACATACACTAACAACATTTTTATCCAAGCGTTATATAACAATTTTGCTTTCAATAATAATTTTGCTTTGAAATTTTAAAAAATCATATTTTTCTATTACATATTCACCACTGTTAAATATAACCTTCCCCCATCTTATTAGTAACTTATCAATCCCCTCCTCATAAAATTTGGTGGGTTTGCCTTGAAGAAAGTATCGAGGGCCTGATTGGCTTGTTAATCATTAACGAATGTTTTTTCATTTAAAAAAATCTGTAAGGAACAGAAAAAGTAGTAGTCCCTAGAAGCAAGATTTGGGGAGTAGGGTGGGTGTGGAGAAACAGACCAGATGAGCTCCAGATTTTTTTTCTTGGGTTATTCATTTGATCTTCAATGTGCTCGTACTGGACAGTAGTTTAGTAATTGTTTATTTTCTTCTAGCCTACGTGGGTTGATCTGTATTTTTCTGGAATCGCCGAGATGCTGCAGGCTTACGTTGGACCCGTTCTGGAGCCCTACCCCAAACTCACAGCTCTCACAGAGAGAATCCGGAGCCAAGAAAAAGTCAAGAAGTGGATCGCAGTCAGACCAGCCGACGTGTGGAAGCTTCCAGAAGCCAAATGATTCTCCAAAATAAAAGACATAAATAAAATATGGACAACATCTTCATACAACACATAACAAAGCAAAAAAAAATTCAATTAATATGTATTTTAAAATATCCAACGCCGATTTTTTTAATTTGTAGAAGCTCAATAACAATATTTAATATTAAAAATATTAAATACATGTTTCTACTCTATATTATTCAATCACTTTGCACCTTTCTAATATCCAGTCAAAATTTGTTTACTTTTATAAATAATAAATAAAGTTTTTGGTTCATTTATGTAAAATATACACAATCTTCATACCAAATCCAAGATTTGGTATGAAGATTGTGTATATTTGTTAATTTTCATTTTTAAGAATATTTTTAAGAGCGCCATTAATATAATTTTAATTATTTCTAAATAAAAAATTCGACATTATTTCAATACGAAATATTAATGATATAGTCAAGTCTTAATCACCCACAAGTGCCACATCAACACTTCATTTGTTTATTTTGACACGTACTTCGTACGACATTCGTGGCATAATGGCAACAGCTATCAATGCCACATTGAAGGTCTCGGTTTCGATTCCCGGCGAACACACAATGAAAAAAATCACGCTGTCTTTTGTCAGGTTAAATTTGCGTGACAATGGAACACACGTCATTAGAATCGTTAGCTTAAAAATCGTACACATTAACTGGGTTCAAATAACCTATTGCATAAAAAAATGTGGAAAGTAACGGAGAACTACCACATTAAACCCAAGAACCACAAAAATGTTATAATAATTTACTTCAAACCTATCCATAGGATTAAAAATTATACTTGGACCACTAATCAAACGTAATTTTAACTGTCATCGCTACTCGTGTCACATTTTTCATCGAAGCATTTTGAATAATGTCACTTTTAAAACGATTTTTTCTTATAAATCAAATCATAATAGCAATAATTGATTATATCAGTTTATTATTTGAATATCAAAGAATCAATAGACACATACTCGAAATCCTGCTGCGCACAAATTATTAATCTAACTAAAATCAGTCGCCGAGGAAAGAGTTAAAAATAAAATAAAATGCATGCCATTGGTATGGGATTATTTATGTCCTTTGCATTCACTAATTAACTGTGTAAACGTGTATAACAAAACATAAGTGGCATTCAAAGGGTGTGGCGAGCACTAACATCAAATACAACTATACAACTACCAAAGCCAGCTAACTATGGAAGCCGTGGGAATTGAGGAATGACAATCGACCAATCGCAGAATAGATGACAGGGACATCTATCGACACGCAGTTGAAACTGGCAGCAGTTTTCACAAAAGTGAACAATAAAGGTAGTGTTTGCCTATAACTGAAAATATAAAGACATTAATTATTTCAACTGTGTTAACCGCTGACAGTATGGAAAATCTGCAAGTCATAGTATCAAGAATATATGAAGTATGCAATAAGAGTGACCTTGTAATGATTTTGTCCAAGTCTAAGTGACTGTATTTGAAAAAGAAGAATATATGACAAATTGTGACATAAGTGTGAACGGTGAGAAACTAGAGCAAGTTACCTAATTTATTTGTCTGGGAATCATGTTTACATGAGACGGAAAGTAGAGAAATATATCGAAAGTAGGGTGAACAAAATAAATGGCGCTCTCAAAGTCATCACTGCAAATAGAAATATATCCACCAAAGCAAAGATGGCAGTATATAATGGAGTTCCAGTGCCAATCCTTATGCATGGAAGTGAGGCTTGGAGCTGGCAAAAAAATTATGAAAGTGTGTAGGATAAATGCCGAAGAGTTGAGATCACTGAGAATAATGTGCGGAAAAACAATATTTAATAGAATACCGAACGAAGAAATAAGAGAGAAATGAAGGGCAGATGATTGCATCATAAGTAAAATTAAAAAAGGATCCCTGAAATGCTTTCGACATATTGAACGCACAGATCAAAATCAAATCAAATCAGTTTATTTACTTAAAATACATTACAAACAGCATAAATGCTTAAGGCATCTAATGAGTACCCACAGGTAAAATATTATACTATACATAATACAACATAATACCAGGAACGCATTAGATATGGTTCGACATTAGGAAGACAAGATACTTTCTAAAGTCGAGAGTATTTGTCCCCTGAACGTACCTACACTAATATGAAAGACGTTGATCTCCGAGGAGACAGCGTTCAGCAGACTAATTGCTCTTCCCACCGGTGTCACCAGAAGCAGATGGTTCTGGCAGCCGGTAGGTAAAACAACCTGTGTTATCGCTGACGGAGAAATCTATTAGGGACAAAAAGACCAACACCCTCCAGCACGGCCGAGTTCTTGAAAGAATGGGTTATGAGATGCCCATCTCTTCGAAGCTGTAGAGAATTGGTTCCGAGCATTTTCAAAATAAATGCCATGGGATAGAGCCACGGATAACTACCGTACTCCCTCATGTAGAGATACCTCAGAATTTTTTTCTGAACCCTCTCCAACATAACGGAATATCTCGCCTCGTGAGGACTCCATATCACAGAACCACTTTCGAGTCTGCTCCGCATAGATGAAGGAATAATGGTTAAGAATGCTGTTTATGCGTATACGTTAACGGTGTGAATGGAGTACGGAGTCGTGGGTGACCAAGGAAATCTTGGCATGAACAAATTAATAAAATTTTAAAAGTCGGCCATGCTAGAAGTCGGATGAATCGACCTGCGTGTGTGACTCGCTTTATGAATGTGAAGAAATCTAGACACGTGCGCCAGGATCGAGTAGTGTGGTCCATTATCTCTGCCTTTGTTGTTGGATAACAATTTTTGTTTTTAAAATAGTGTTTTACTTTGTATTACGTCAACGTTGATCGAGATTAAACTGTTTAAAAATAATAATAGTATAAATAAACTGTGCGGAAATTAATGCTCATTAAAATTATTATCTTAGAATATTTGCAAAGTTCCCGCCAATCAAAAAGCGTAGCCAGCCTGATAACCCGTTTTAAGAGCAATCTACGAAAAAATTACTGTGTGATAATAAATATTATGATATACTATACCTATTCACAGTTGCCCCGGAAAGGTGTTACACTTCACAGAGATTTTTTTTTTTATATAATATAATTCTAGTAACTATGCATTTGTTATTACGATTAGACCTATTTAGAGCAATTTCTCAAAATGCAACAATATTTTAATATTTAAAAATATATATTAGTTGTTATACTGCCCTGATGAAGCTTGGGTCCAAGCGAAACTAGTTATCATCCATTATAATAACCATACCATGGTTAAATACAAAGCTTTTTTTATATTTTTAAAATGTCTAACCAGAAAGTGAGTGCTTCGTATATATTTTTTAATATTTCTCAAATAAATCAAACACGTCAAAACGTAACAATGGATATGCATTTCTTTAAATGAGCGAAATTCAAAACATTTCATGAATTAAAAAAAACTATTCATTTTTTTAAACGAGGTGAAAATTAGCCAAATAAAAATCGTAGTGCCTATCGTATTTCAATAATATTACCATTTTTTTCATCTTGTTTAAAAATCAATTATTCTTTTTTTTATAAATAACATGAAAATTAGCAAAATAAAAATCGTAGTATTGAATTTCAATAATGTTATCATTTTTTTATATTGGTTTTAAATCATGTCAAAAAATGGAACTCCTGTGTTATACTTTTAAAATTCTAAAAAACGAACATTAATATTAAAATTCATTTATGAAATAAGAAACAATTTATTTCCACATAATCATTTATTTTCTATTCTCCCAATGATGAAGGTATAAAACCTTCAAAATATGTATCTAATAATAAAAATAATAAAAAACGGAAACAACAGTCTTTTAATTATAACATATTTAAAATAAAATAAAACTTTGTATACTTATTAACACGGAATTATAATTACTATTGTAGTTTCGCTTGTACCTAAGCTTCATCAGGGAAACATAAAATAAACTAAATAAAAATACAGATTCACATTAGTATACAAACTAAGGTTTTAACATTTTAGCAGCTGTCAATATGTAATTCTGTTTTGAAACAAATTCTTAATATAACCCAATTGTTTTTTTTAATAAATTAAATTAAAAAAATAATAAAATAAAAATTTTAATAAAAAAATAAAACAGTTTTTACAAATTTCTGAAATTAAAATTGTTTTTAAATTCATTCTACGGTGTGAACGCCTTAAGTTTATCAAAATCTAAACGCATTTAATAAAAAAGCGCATTTAATAATTGTAAACGTGTTTGCAGTAGTTCACCCTATAGTCAATCGGTTATATTTAATTTATTACCAAATAAATAAAATCTATTAGTAACAATAAAAATACGAAATATATTCCAGTTTAGTGATATTTATCGTTGGTACCGGATATCCAAATCATGACTCAAGTAAGCGCACGATGAAAATCGTATCCAATTTAGTAAAAAATAAGAAAGTTGTATAATCTTATAATTTATCTAAAAAAAATCATGATATTTGTATCCAAAGTACACATAAATTTTATTTCATATTTTTTACATTAGTTTGGATTTATATAAAAAATTAATATCTGTATTTTAATAAATTTTGTGAAAAATGCAATCAAGCTTTATCAGATCTGATGTTAAAACCACATATTGAAAATCGATCATTGACACCTTTGAAAAAAAATCATACTATTTCTAAGTATTCGACGGAACCTGCGCTATACGTAGCCCTTCGGCGCTTCTTCCAACAGACCGCAAAGGCTTTGAGAACGCCTTCAGAGTTGAGTCCAAGACTTAAAACGTTCTGATCTGTGTTGACCATGTCAGACGCAGGCCACATACTAAGTATAAGGTGTATCACTAAGCTTTAACATGGACTTTTTTTACAGCGCCCTTGAGATGACTTATTTATAAAAACGACCCCTTCATTCATTCATTTCTCGGCGCTACATCCCGGTGTGGGACTTGGCCTTCTCCACAACGGTCCTCCACTGACTTCTGTCTCTGGCCATCTCTCTCCATTCCCCAGCTCCTTCTATTTTCTCCCAATCTTCTTCCACGCAATCCGCCCATCTTTTCCTCGGTCTGCCTCTTGGTAAACGATAAAAACGACCACTTACAAATCATAAAATTAACAATTGTATTATTATATTATGATGATGAATTAAAGTCCCGAAAGAATCCAGTATAAACTCTGCTGGACAGTCTTCAAAGCGCTACGTGGAATGCACCAAGTTGTATATTCGAACTCTGTATAACGGACAGCCTAAATTCAATGTAATCCACACTTTGCTCGACGAACTCCTCTGCAATGGGTAGTAGAGCCGAAGCATTGCCCTAGTACAAATTTCGAGGATCGAGCGTTTGCAGTAGCCGGCCCATCAGCTTGGAACAATCTCCCTCCATACTTTAGATGCATAAATGATCCGATAGATTTAAGATCTAAGCTGAAACCCCCTATTTTTCATATTTTATACCCAAATTAATATCCAACTTTTATATTATTTTCTAACCGATCGCGAATATCGGATGCAGCGTTCATATTTAGATTTTTAGATTTAAAACACATCTTTGCGCCCTTGGCGTGATTACATAAAAAAAAACGGCGCTTAAACATTAGCATATTCACTTTGGTAATCGATAATTTTGTTGTTGATATTCAAGAGGAAAACACTTCAAATATTGGAGATAATTCAGTCTTTATAACGTCGTATCTACTTATTTTTGTGTTCCTGAGTCGATGCATTCTTCAAAATACTTATCTTACTTCCTATGTCCATGAACTTTTGATGAGTTTTAGCCTCGTTGTTGATCTTCTTCAGAGCTCCTCGATCCTGCACCTTTGCTCCCAGCAGTCCGATTCGCCAAACCTAGCTGTATCAGCCAGAACATTATCCATTAGGCGCTGTCTAGGCGTTCCTAGATGTCTTATTCCAGTTGGTCTCTGTGCGTTAGACCGGTAAGACATACTTGCCCAATACTTGTTAGACAATCGGCTCTCTTTATTCTTCAAAATCGACGACTTAAATGTGTATATATTTGTAATGTCCATTTGAATAAAAAAAAGTATTTTCTTTTGCTGTTGTATTGCTATGTGTGTACGGCGGGACATCGAGGGAGAGTAGCGTAGCTTAAATGTGGTCTGGGTCCCCCATGGTTGCAAATATACATGTATTATTTTTTTAAACGTAAATCGAGCATGGAAGGGTGACGGACCTAGGGAGTGCACGAGTGAAGCTGACGAAAGGCGCCGCTGCGCCTATAACAGCTTACGCGGAGGGAGCTCTTGTTGATTGAATTGACTGTTAAAAAATTTTGAATTCAGATTTTAAAGATGTCGGAATCGAAGTACAAATTCTCGTACTTCACAATCAGAGGCCTCGGAGAAGGAATAAGATACATATTTGCCTACGCGGGAATTGAATACGAAGATAACAGGATAACTCAAGACGAGTGGCCAAATGTTAAATCATGTGAGTTAAGTTCAAAATATATATTAATACACCTTATTTAACAACTAATTGAACGCTAAGGCATTAACACTGTGGAATTCCGTAGTAATATACTTAGGAAATCCATCTTCAGCATGAAATGTCTCCCAAAAAAAAAATCTCCCAAGCTCCCATTCCCAATCAAATGCAAATTAATCATTTATTAATTTCTATATAAATTATGTATTTTCAAATGCATGTGTTTTCTAAATTACATTTTTTTATATTTTTTATTTATTTATATATTTTATATTATCGTCATGTATTTATTATAATATTATTTTTTAGTTCTTACTGTTAAAAAAAAATTATTAGTACTCATAAAAAATGGCCCAGGTTAAATTTTAAATTTGAATTATTGTATCGAATTTTAAATACGTTTTGTACATTAGTCTTTCATTGTTTAGTTTTTATTATGTTTTTACACCTGAAGATGGAGGTATCCTCCGAAACATGTCGTGTTTTTTTAATAATTAGTGGAGTAAACAAAGTTATTTTCAATTTCCTGAGTATACACCTTATTTACTATTAAAACAATTAAAAAATAAAACGCAAAATTTAATTAAGCGATGGCGTTGCGTAGTTGTGATCTTGTACCAACCATTGTGTATGAAAGTGAAACGTGGAACTGGCAAAATAATGGTAAAAATAGAATAAATGAGGAAATGCGGAAACTAAATCTTTTAGACGAATTAATAAATATTTACAAATTCAAATGTAAGAAGCGAATGCAGTACGAATAGAAGCGTTATGAAAAAAATAATGAAAGGTTTATTTATATGGATTTGAAATTTGAAAAGAATCAATGGGGAAATAATGGTAAAAAAAAAAAATCATACGTTCACAATGTGAATTGATTAATAAATAAAGGAATACAAAATACAGAGAAAAATATGGCTTGATCAAATCAAACAAATATTAATATAGGCGACAATCGACGTGCGTGCAAGACATGATGTATAAATGTTTAGGGATCGAAAGAAGTATGTCATTATACGAGTAGATCAGTTTAACGGTTCGTATTTTCTGCCTAGTTTCGATAATCTGAAGTCACTTACAAGGTTATTGCTTGAGATACAAATAAATTTATGAATTTTCGACACGAAGAAATATTGATTTGCTTAAAATCACTTGACTTTCATTCACTATGACACCATTTTTTTTCTAAATAGAGACAACTTTTCTCGTCGCGTTTCGACAGTATAATGCCTTTGAAACACTGCGTTGATAACTATCACCTCGGGGTGGTCTATTTCATATTAATGTTGTTATTAAAAATTTAAATTAAAAAAAAAATCTTTATAGAAAATATTTATTTGATTCCGCTTAGGTTTATGGCTTCCAAACCGATTGATGCCGTAAACCTAAAATTAGTTTAACCCATAAACCTAAGATGAGATAAACCCAAGAGACTTAGCATCGCAGAGATTGCATCGTGGTGGGGATTTGCAAGTAAGAACCAGGCTACATCCAAATGTTGCTGCGTAAAATCTTTCCTCGAGACCTCAGCACCTTAGAGATCTTAGTTTAGGACAGCCCTTGTATTCAAATAGTTCTTAAATATTTTTTCCGTTGTTTTTAGCATACGAATTCAGAATGTTGCCCGTTCTTGAGTTTGACGGGCAGCAACTCAACCAATCGACCTCCATTGCTAGATTTCTCGCTAAAAAATATGGTTTAGTTCATGAGGACCCTTTGAAAGATGCTTTACTAGAAGCCTTGATCGATGATCTCAAAGAGGTTACTTTTAGTAAGTTGAAATCACTCTCATTTATTAATTCATTCATCTTCAGTGTTACAATCATTGGTGGACCTTAGCTTCCTCCAAAAAAACGTCTCTATCCTGTCCTGTCTCTTCTTCTTCCTCAGCCTATTCCCGTCCACTCCTGGACAAAGGCCTCCTCCATTTGCTTCCATGTCATTCTGTCCTGTGCAGACTGCATCCAGGTTATTCCGAGGTGTCTGTTTAGATCATCCTTCCACCGTAGTTGCGGTTGCCCTGCACTTCTCTTCGCCGTCCACGGTATCTAAGTCAGCAGTCTTCTTGTCCACTTTTCATCTGGGCTTCTGGCTACGTGACCCGCCCATTGCCATTTTAGAGTCGTCACCCGGTGGATGATGTCAGTGACTTTTGATTTTTCTCTCACCGTATCATTTCTGACTCTGTCTCTTAGGCTTATTCCTAACATGGCTCTTTCCATGGCTCTTTGGGTCCTGTCTCTAACTGCCACCTTCCAGTCTTGATGCGCCCAGGCTTGACAGTCTGCCACGACACCATCCAACCATCGCAGTCTCGGTCTGCGGACATTTCTTCGACCTACTGGGTTGTTGAACAACACATATTTGGGGGGCTCCATCACTATCATAAGAATATAAGACATGTGATTTATAACTCATTCTAAGGACACACAGGAAAGATTGTACCTAATGCATGTCTTTATATAATGTAATGCAGATTGGGATTATTGTTTTTGCAAAAATTTCAGAAACCGTAGGAGCATATGCGCCTCGAGATTCAGAAGGAAGGAAACAGCTGGACGATCTTTTGAAAAACTTCATGACAAAGCATGAAAATAATGTCTCGGAGGGATTTTTTTATGGATCGAAGGTGACAGTTTTATCTATTAAATTCAATTAACGATTATTCCGTCAAGTCTTACCATAAAACCTGATGTTTTATTTCATTATAAATTAAAATAATAGTATATCAGAGAATAAATATTTGGTTAATGCCTGATTGAAAAATCTTTAACATTTTCTTTATTGACGAATTTTTATGAATCAAAACACGTTTTTTTCTACTTTTGAGTTTTTTTTTCTCGACATGTTTCGAAAGCTTACACCTTCGTCAGTTTATATCGTTTTGCCGATGATGATGGTGTAAGCCTTCGAAACAAGTCTAAAAAAATAAACTGTAGAGTGAAAATAATTGATTTTCAGTTTCAAATTCGGCTTCATTCTGAAGAATTTTGCTATTAAAATATAGGGTTTGTTGCAAACATGGCAACCTCCACTTGAGTGTTGCAAAGCTGGCAAACTCCAAAATGAAATTCATTATTTTACTTTAATTATCAACATAATGATGATTATTTCATGGCTGATTACTTTTAAAACACTAACTGGTTGAGATGAAAAAAATAAATATCGTAAAAAAGCGCATTTTATTAGCGTATCAGTTTTTTGCGATTTACTCAAAACATCTAATGATGGAGTTTGCCAGGTTTGCAACTAATACGCTCAGATACGAGTATACCTACCCAAGATCATACAATAGTTTTATTCTCTAGATTTATAGTAAGTCCCGCATGGACAGGGGACGGGCCTAGGGATTGAATGATCGAAGCTGAAGAAAGGCGCCGTTCGCCTATAACAGTCTCAGGTAAACGATATGAATCATCTATGTCCTGAATTTGTTTTAGCCTACATGGGTGGACTTTTACTTCACTGGAGTTGCAGAGACAATGGAGACTTACATTGGCCCTGTGTTAGATCCCTACCCGAACTTAACCGCCCTAACAGTGAGGGTAAAGGGCCTAGAAAAGATCAAGAAGTGGATAGAAGTCAGACCAGCCGACGTGTGGAGCGATCGAAGAGCTTAAAAAAATGTCTAAATAATCCTTCCGAATTGCATTAATACTTTTATAACTTTAGATATTCTCAAGATATATTACTCACAAAATTCTTACACTTTCCATCGATCATTGTTCATTTATTTGTATACTGAATTAGTATTTATAATAAGGATGTTTATTTTATTGCTATTAGTTTACATTTTTATATAACTATACTACAAAAAAAACTATAGGTGAAAATTATCAAAATTTGTAAATTATTTAAATGTATTTTTCTTAAACAAATAGTTTCAGTGAATAAATAAAATAAAATTATCAAAATATGTTATTACCATTTTTTAATAATTTATTTAATGTATATGAATTACGTATAAATGTATTAGTACGCATTATTGCAATTCTATTATAATTTACATCGTACGATTGAATTCTGATTTTTGCGAAAACAAATCATTATTTAATCAGACTAATTAAGATATTAATACAGTAATTTTAATTTAATAGAAAAACAAGATATAAGTATTTTTTTGTTTATTTTCATGTCATCGCCCGTCAAACTATTATCATTTACGTCTAATATCTAATGTTTGTTAAAATTTTTTTTTTTTTTTGTTTGTCGGAGTATTTAGAATTATATTAGATAAATAACCATCGCTTTGAATATGTGGAAAGTTAAAACCTTTTTAAATATTTACTCACGATTCTAAATTATTTTGGTTAATCAAAATATTATCAGCCATCGTAATCTATCAGTAATAAGTTCCTACTCGATTGAGGGCACACTGATATGAAAGTGCTGCCCTCTTACTTGCTGTGCGTTACGTAATAATAAGTACCTACTTCGTGCTTATCCATATTTCCGTAGGTATGACGTGTGTTAAAACACTTAAAAAAACAATCAATATTGATGTATTCTTTATGAAAAAATAATGTATCAAAATTATTTTAAATACTATTTCTGCATTTGTCTTTAGTAAAGCTACAGCAGGCATCAACAATTTATGAATACTCGTACAAGCATTTAATTTAAAGCACAAGTAAACATTTAAAATATAGGTACCTACTTACCCACTGTAAAAAAACTAGTTTTATCAGATAATGTCCGTAAATCAATACTTATTTTAGAAGTAGTAAGCCCTCAATATTACAAAATTTATGCATTTAACACCCTTGAAACCTACGGTGATTAAATTAGCCATTAAATACTCGTATTACTTCAAAATATAAAAGAAACCTAACACCGCATAAAAGTTAAGGTGGTGATAAACTAAAAGAGTCAATTTAAAAAGGCTTGATGTAAAGTGTTACTTTGAATATCTGAATAAAGATATAAACATATAATATTATACTACTGCAGTGAGAAGTTTTCTAAATTTAATTTCTACAAAATTAATTTGACATGTTTTTATTACATAACATAGATTGTATATTTTTCATGGTCCTTTAGTTATCTAATTAATTTGATTAAGTTAAGATTATCTAAGTTAAGTTAAGATTAAGTTAAGATTATCTAAGTTATCTAATTAACCATTTGATTTTTAATCTAGGGTTCAAATAATTAATTTTGTTATAATTGTAGCATTTTATTTTTATATTTCCCTGTATACAACAAAATAATAAATGATTATTTTATTTTGAGGTACCCTTTTGTGTGGATTCTTCTATCTACACACCTATCGTTACTAAGGTTACTAGACCAGACAAATAATGATTACCTACCTGAAAAATAATTTCGAACATTTTCCGGGTCTTGTATTCATTCGTACGTTGTTCAGTTTGGTTCCACATTTCAAACGGAGCGGCTGTGAGCGACATCTCTTGAGATTTCAAAAAAACTATCAAACGTCAAACTTCGGTAGTTGTTCTCACTCATGTAAGTTAATTTCATATTGTAAATAGATTTTACAGTGTTTTTAACGTTTTTATTTGGCATTTTTATAATATTTCAATACTGTGTAGCGTTTTTACATTACCCAGAATACATTTTTTGAACTATCCTTTCGTCACACCCACACTCGGAACGCAATAAAACGAAGAGTAACTGTGCCCTTGAATCGATTTATTCTTGTCAGATTTTATGGAAGCCGGCCGGCCGGCGCCGATATTTTAATCACCTATAATAATAATATATATTCTACCTATCTGTAATCAGGTAAGTGGTTACCATTAAAAGGCTAATATTGTTATCGGGTAAACTTTTTGAAACTAAATACGACAATTTTTCTAGAATAATATGATGACTCATTTCACAGTTGAAACTTTATGAATTTTCGGGTAATAAATTTAAAATTGTTAAATTGTGATATAATATATCACACTACTGTAACTGATTTTTTAAATAATAAAATGTATTTTTCAAATTTTTCATTATTACAGAAAATAAATTATTGACATACTTGCAATGGCAGACTCCAAAATGAAGTTAACTTATTTTAACGTGAAAGGATTGGCGGAATCAATCAGGTTTATCTTCGCTTATGCTGATGTAGACTTTGAAGACAACAGAATTTCAAAGCCGGATTGGCCTACTATGAAAGAGAGTAAGTTTTGTTGTTCCATTACGTCGAACTATTCATAAAAAAAATCTTATTTATTATTCAGAAACAAAAGAATAATAGATAACAAATTTTTAACTCATAATCCAAATTGTATTTAAGTTTTGTGAAATAAAAGTAAAATTCACTTAACCTCATATATTTATTTAATCAAAACATTAATTAAATTATATTTATGAGTTTATTATTAAAATAATATTACATTCTTTTATATTTACCACAATTTTTGTTATCATCACATTTAAATAACTTTTGAAAACATTCCTTTTTAACAACGCTTTTTTGCAATTTTTCAGAACATGTTTTTGTCAGTACTTATCCTTCTTCAGTGTACATTTTTTTTTATTTTACCTTGAAAAGGGAGGATTCATTCCGTAACATATTTTTTAAGAGTGCCAAAAATTATTCAGAAAATACAATGTTCAAAGTTATATAATTTTTTTGCTGACTCAAATGGATAATACCAAATTGTTTTTTTTATCAACATATTAAATAAGTATGCATTATACAAATTTTATTTTTATTGCATATGTGATCATTTGTATCAATGATAGAGATAAAATAATATTTTTAAAAAATGTTTTTATTTTCAACTTCTAGACTACCCTTTCCACAAGCTACCAGTCCTGGAGGTAGATGGGAAGACCCTAAACCAGTCTGTGGCCATCGCCAGATACCTGGGAAAGAGATTCGGTCTGGTTTCAGATGACCTCTTTAAAGAGGCATTACTTGAGGCCCTCATCGATAATCTGAGAGATCTTCAAGGAAGTGAGTACTAATCATTGTAAAACCAATCATTTGCCTAATTTATTTTTATTTTTTAAATTTGTATTGGTGTTTCCTTATGTTTGCTAAGTATTTTATGTGAAGCTTAACCTTCAAAATGTATTTATTGTTTCTTGAATAATGATGTAAAACTCCATATTAAATAATGAATATGAATGAAAATGTCTATTTTCTAGAAGTTTTATCATAATTTATGGGAATTACATTTTTCGCCTTTCTGGGCATTTGATTATGTCATTCCTATAAATAAAAATACAACTTTTAGAAAACAGACAATTTCGTTTGTATTAATTACAAAAATATATATTTTTAAGAATTCCGTGACTTAATGCAGCTGAAAACCCCAGAAGCCAAAAAAGATTGTGATGAAGCGCTGGATTTCTTCCTAAACCGGATTGAGCCTGTTGCTAATGAAGGTTACTTCTATGGGTCAACTGTAAGTATTATATAAAATTAATATTAATGTATGTTCTTATTTAAATGAAAGTTTTCATATCCAATAGTCTTTAAAAATGCATATATGATAATATATAACATTACCATAATAGTAATATGAAACTTTACAATTAAATTTAAATATTCTTACAAAATTATTCTGTAAAATATTATCTTTCCTCTTTTGAAAAAGAATAGCCATGAAAACTGATCCTTGCCATTTGCCAGGAGATCCAGATGTTCAAATCTCTTTTTTTTCCGTAGTATATTCATTGCCCTATTTGAATAAATTTTCATCTTAATGTCTCTTCTTAAATCTTGAGTGATTCTTCACAACCTATCCAATTAAATATGTCACATAGTTTATTGTTCACTCCAAATAATCTAGTACGTAACCAATATTGGTTGGGGAAACAGCTGTCGCCACAATTTCATAGACTTTAAATAAATAAATTGTGATATTATAATAGGTTCCAAATAAGATAGTTAATAATCTAATTAACACCAGTACGGTTGAAAAGGCACAATCGTTTAGTTGTTTCGTTTAGCACATTTGATGATTTCAACATTGGTTTGATGAAACAGCTGTTACAACAATTTCATGAAATTTTAAAAAATATTTTGTGTGAATTTATTTTATATTGCTCAACAGCCAACGTGGGTGGATGTTTTCTTTGCCGGGTTCTATGATACAGTGGAATCATTGATTGGGGACTTCTTGAAGCCATACCCTAATCTCACAGCCCTCGTTCAAAAGATCAGAAGCAAGGATACTGTGAAGAGATATATGGAGTCACGACCGGAAGCAGATCCTCCAGCATCATAAATATTCACACCATTATTGAACGTTAAAAAATGTATTCATATATAAAAACTGTAACACTAAATTGATATCACTATTAAAGTATTTATTTTGGTCTCTTGGAACAATAGTTACATTCAATTGTAAATTGATTATTAATTCTTTTATGTTTTGTAATGTATGAATAGACAACGGTCTCTTTATGCTCCAAACAAAAGGTCATTAAGACAGTTTGTTTCCGTTATTTTCTAAATTTAATTGTGACATGAACACATTATTTTATTTATTTAATGATTGGTAGATTTGAAATAAAAGTTTGATGAGATGTTTAATTATTTTTTGTTATAACTTGGTCACGGATTCAAAAACAGATGCATCCATATTTATACAGCAGACGCTCTCTTAACCAGCGCCGCTTTAACCGTCGTACCGCTTTAACCGGCCTCTTCTAGGAAGTCTAGTAGACAAGTCTTGAAAATGAAATGTTGAATGATGACGAGATAGTTCAGACTGTTATCAACTAAGCACTAGAGGAAGAGGAAGTCGACTGTGAGGAGTACGAAGAAGACAACACGGTTAGCCACGACGAAGGAAAAGAGGCTCTACAGGTGGTGACGATGTAAATTCAGCAGCAGAAGGATTCTATGTATGTTCATAAAATGTTCATAAAGAAATGGCGTGACTACGCTTTTAAAAAGTCGATTCAACACAAGAAGCAGCAGAATTTTTTAATCCATTGTAGGCCTACTTTTAAAAAAAAAATTGGAGTGATGTGTGGCTTTTCCTGTACATATTTTTTGCAGTTTGTGAAATGTTAATTTTTAACGTGTGAGTTTCTAATACAGAATAAAAGTTCTGTTTTCTTAGTGTTTTGAAAAAAAAATGTGTTTTTCACTACCTTCTCTTTAACCGGCTTTTTTTTTATCCGGCCCTGGTTCGGTCCCGTCAAGGCCGGTTAAGAGAGCGTCTACGATATAGTAAAAGTACTCTCAAAATTGTTAATAATATTTTTGATATTTTTTGCACAATTTTAAAGGTTTTTATTTAATTAGCTTGATTTACAAATAATGCATTTTTATTGCTTTAATTTAAAGAGATTATCTATAACAGCTAATGTATTATTACTTTGCATTTATTTTATCTTCGCATTATTAATCAATGTTTTAAATAAATTTATAGGTATTAGCTGTGCAAGAAATAATTATTTAACCCTTAACGGACGTATGTCACCTCTGACGTGACAACAGAACTTTGTCACTGCGGTCATATGGCACATGTGAGGTGACATGATGAATCTTGTCTGTGGAATCTGCCCATAATTACTTTATTAGTTGAATATTTCCAATGGAGCGATTAACATAAACAGTATCTTTTTAAAATTATTTATTGAGAATAACATATACAAAACCTAGCGTCCGATAAGGGTTAATATTTATAATATATATGTATAATCATAAGCAGCTTATTAAACTTTATTTTTTGTTTTGTATTAAATAAATTATATAATTTATTTTGTTTTAATGTAATAACCACTTAGTAATATTCCCATAAAACATGTTGAATCAAATCAGCTGAAGATGAACTCATTGTCAATAGAAATATATTGACTGAGTTCTAGTGCTAACCCTAATTTATAGAATCTGCCAAAAGAACAATGACAATACGACAAATACCATAATAATAAGATAGCTAAGAAAAATCTGCAGAAAGATGATGTATGATAGAACACCAAACAAAGAAATAGGGAAGGGATTTAAGGCATGTGGATGGGTCTTCCATTAGTTTAAAAAAGGGTCACTAAGATGGTTTTAACGTTGAATAAATGGATGAAGGAAAAGTGGTTTAAAATCTCTATACAAGCAGCGTGAACAGTAAAAGATGAGAGCAAATAAAACAGCATTACTTAATATAATTTATTTTTATACAAAAAGGTGAGCATATTTTAGGTCGCAAAAATCAATGGGCGTGGGTTTCATAATATATGAATACAGAGGCATGCCAGACTAAGGAAGTGTGGCGGTCCATTATTTTTGCCTACTCAAACATAAAAAAGCGTTATACTTTAGTCAATTAAATTATAAGCCAAGAATCGAGACCCTAGGCTCCTGATCCAGAAGACAAGGATTACCCAGGTGAATTTTGATATTAAATGTACAATATTTTGTAAAGTCAAAATCAATTTAGTCATTTGAAAATAAAATATTCTTTCATTTATTTTTTAATATAAAATTCTTTTCTTCTTTACCTATTAGATTTCTTCATATTAAACACAGACAAAAAAAAATTTGACATGAACTTCTTTATTTGTGTTTTTATTTTATTAAGGTTAATTTTCTAAACTCTAACTAACTAACTAACCATCACGCCATCTCCCTGAAAGGGTAGGCAGAAAGAATGGACTGTCACACTTTTACTGATGATGATTATTTTATAAAAAAACATGTTCTGTTATTACATGGTCTCCATTGTATTAAAGTATTATTTTTTTTCAATAAAATTTATAAACTGCCTTTTTTCGAATGGTAACACCACAAATCAACTTAAAAACGACGGCTAGTATAATTAATTAATTGAAAGCCCGGGCTATTTTAGGTTTGTGTACAATAGCGTTACTATGGAAATTTCTTCAAGTGGTCTGAGTTTATTCTGTGGAACGTCTTTCATTGCCAGATTGAATACACAAAGTGTTTCCTAATGGTGTTTTGATTGGCTTTTAGACTATTTGGAGTAAAGTAACAATTTTGCTTCAAAGTATTATTGACTTGAAGTTGTCCTCATTCTAATTCAAACTAAATATTTTTACTTGTTTGCTGATTTGATTGAAATTTGACAGCATAATAAAATTGCTAAGCTGAATTAAGCAATTATTCTATGGCCTGCCTACCTTAAACAGTTTATTTTATATGCAAGTAAATATTAATTTACATGTATAATATTAGTTGAGCTCAACATTTAAAACAATTAAATTTGTATTACTAAAATAGAAAGCATATTTGCACATAAAAGAAATGTCATCATTTTAGTTCCTACTTATGTTTTAAAAGGAATATTTAAAAAATTTCACACATTTCTTATATTGGCTACCATGTCTATCATCCGCCATTGATTTTTAAAACTGGATGAATATTCAAAAAAGCAGGTTTGCATTTTAGAATATAAATGGTTAAGATAATTAACTACTCACTTGAAAAATAATCGATGATCGTTTTTATGTACATTAAAACTTTTTATTTATTTCTTTAGATTAAAATATAATCGCTAATATTATAAATTATTATTATTATTATATGAGTCCAATGTTGAAGTGTTTGGTTGCGCAAGCATATTTCATAAAAGTAATTATCTTTTGCCTTGAAACCATTACCCAATTGATTAAAGTCTGAGGGATTTACCTGAGCAAACAATATTTTGGTGTTAATCAAAAATTTCCATATCCTGATAATCATGTATTATTTAATTTTAATTTGACTAGTGTTGTCTTGGTTGTATCAATCGATACTGTATTCTGACTATGTCAACTGAATCGGTTATTAGTTATTATTATATATCTCCAAGCTAACCTAAATATTCATTGTCTCTAAATTAGTTCTTACCGACATGAAAACACGCGGACGATTTTTTTTTATGAATTAAAACACATTTTTTCCACTTTGAAATTATTTTTTCTCAAAATGTATTTTAGATTCGTTTTACCAATGATGAAGATATAAAACCTTTGAAATATGTCGAAAGAAATATATTAAAATGGGGAAAAACTGTATTCTTATGTATGGATGTGAAGCGTGGAACTGGCAAAAGAAGGATGAAAGTAGAATGAATACAGTAGAAATTAGTTCTCTAAGACGAATATGTGATAAATCTGTATTTGATAGAGTGTTAAATATAAATATAAGAAGTGAATGCAGTGCGAATGAAAGTGTTATAAACAAAATAATGAAAGGGTCGTTAAGATGGTTTGGACACATGGAATAATGAATGAAGACAGAATGGTGAAGAGGGTATATGTAAACGACGTGAACGGAGCTAGAAATACAGGAAAATGTTGATCAAATCAATAGTAAAAGTCAATCACGTGTGGAGTCGGAGAAATCGACTTGCGTGTATGACACGGTGTATGATTGTGGAGGAATCAAGAAAAGTATGTCAGGAAAGAACAGTGTGGCGGTCCATTATTTCTGCCTACGGCGGCGTGATGGTTAGTTAATTTATTATTTTATTTTATGGGATTAGGATGTTTCGCCTTGCTAAGACATTATCAAATGTCATTTACATTTTATAATGCCTTGGCAAGGGGAAACATATTATTTTTTTCATGTAAATTTAGATATGTAATACTAAAAATATTTTTAAAGTATTATATATTTTTTTCTATACGTAAATTGACAGCCTAAAGATCCAAAGCCGTGAAATTGCGTAGGGTTAAGTAAATTAGGTTTTATAATCGTGGCCATTTATATCGACTGTGAATAATTAATTATATCGATTTTTCTGTCCCGTATTTCAAAAGCAGTTTTATAAATAAATTTGTTTATTTAATTAATGTAAGTGAATTTATTAAAGTATTTTTTTTTCTTTGCTTTTTTTCAAATAACCGTAATTATAAACAAAAATGTTCTTCCGAATTTAAAAAAATATGCCTTGAAATATTGTCACATATTTTTGTTCTACCTTTGTGTACGTTTTTTACTATTCATAAATTAATAGTTTCACGATACCATTTATGAATTCAATTTATTTCGCTATTTCTGCACACGATAATGCGTAATGCAGATTATGCACTCTCGGTTAATCGGGAGTCTGCTCGAAAACAAAATAATTCAAAACACGTGTTTGTTATCTCTAGTTTATAAGGTGCAAAATTACTTACCACCCTTCCTCATCATCCAATCCTCCTTGGGGATCCTGATATCCTCGAATTCGACGCCATTGTACGCGAAAATGAACCTAATAGGCTCACCCAGACCCTTGACGTTGAAGTAAGTTAGCTTGAAAGGCATGGTGGAGTTTTCTTGGAGTTTACTTTCGAACTAGGAACCGTTCCCGACGAAACTCGAATTATGACTAGTTGAAGGTGTGTGGTAACTTTGGTGTTAGCTTTTTTGATGGACAAGTCCAGATAACAAGGAGATAAAGATATGTATCAGTCCTCGATTAGATAACAGATTTTTAAAGAAAACCGGGAAGTGTTCGGGTACATTATTGACTTCCTGATCAAACAGTTTTTCCGGCATATTTTTGTGTACACACGTTATTCGTGATGTCTTCATAGTGCTAGGAATTTTAAATCGATTTTTCAAGAAAGGTGACTTTGAAAAAAAAGTCAATTGGGATATATTCTTCTTCTTCTTCTTTTAATAGATCTGACGATCTGTGACATGGAAATCATGTATCCTGGGATGACGAGGTCCAGCTGTCCTACCATCTTTTAGGCGGTCTTCCAGGTGGGCGGTGTCCGGAGGGAATTTCATAAGCGGCTGTATATGCAAGTCTGTCACCATCCATTCGGGCTACATGGTCCCTCCGGTATCTTCTCCTGGATCTACTCCACTGAAAGATATAATCTATTTCGCAAGTTTTTCTTATGTCTACGTTGCGGACACAATCTCGGAGAGTTTTTCCAGTAATTGATCTTAGGACCTTTATCTCCGATGTTCTTAGTAGTCCCTTGGTTCGCACAGTGTCGGCCCGCGTCTCTACAGCATACGTCATGATTTATAAATTCTGATCTTGCTGTCGATACGCATGTGCTTGTTCTTCCAGACCAGATTCTTTAGACACCCTGACACGTCAGAGGCTTTACTGACTTGTTCTCGTACTTCGGTATAAATGTCATTTTTGGCTGCAGATCCGGATATATACTAAATATAAAAATATAATTCACCCCTAAAGATTTTTGATACTTGTAATGTGTCTTAGACCGACAGTGAAGTATCCTGCTGGACAAATGGTCTGGAGATGCTTCTCCTTTTATGGAGTGGAGCAATTAGCATTCATAAAAGGAACTGTGAATGCAGAAATTTACAAAAAAAATCTGGAAGAGTTTTATTCCCGCCAATTGAAATGCACGAAGTCTTATATATCTGAGTGCATTTTTCAAGGTGACTCTGCACTGTGCCACCGAGCAAAAACGGTAAGTATTATTTTTTTCTGACACTGTGATTTATAATATTCACAAAACAATATTTAAAAAATATAACACTGTTAATATAATTTTTAGGTCAAAGAATATATGAAAATTCATGGGATTTCAACACTGGATTGGCCCGGAAATAGCCCTGACCTAAACCCTATCGAGAACTTGTGGCATAAAATGGCAATTGAAATAAATAAACTAAAGCCTCCGTCAAAGGAAAACCTTAAAAACTTCATCGAAAAAGTGTGATTGAAAAATGAATCCAAGACTACATACATAATTTGGTGAAATCCATGCCTAAACGTATTGAAGCAGTTATTTATAAAAAAGGAGAAACAACAAAGTACTAATTTTGTTAGTTTTTGATAATTGTTAGTGTTATATACCTATGTAATTTTATTTGAAATAAATATGTGTTTATTAAAATTATGTGAGCATTTTTAATTTTTGTGACAAAAAATCGAAAATCTACAAATTAACTGTAAAATTAAGAAAAAAAAAATTTTTGATCCCTAAGAAGGCACTTTTCTTGCAGATCATCTTTAAACAGTGTTGCTTAATAATTTGGAGTGAAAAGATATCAAGGAATCACAAAAAAATTATATAATTACAAAAAACCGATATTTTCATTGTGAAAAGATTTCTGTGCTCGCTACTGTACTTATACGAGTATGTATATGTATTATATATACAACACTAACTTAAAAAAAAAATTAAATATCAGACATGTTTCGGACAACTGGTACTTCCTCAGCGATATTATAAAGATACATATTTAAAATAATATAAAATTGTTTACAATGACGATCAGTTTTGACAGATATTATATATAAAGATTTATTTTGGAACGTTTATGCTTTTGTTATAACAAACATTATGAATCAATTAAAAATAATAATTTAAAGTTCTTATTGGGGTTCAGGTAATTACTTACAACAAAGAAAATAAATTAAAGATTGGACGTGACGTTAAATTTATTTGATTATTTATAATATTTAATTTATTTATAATTTCGAAAATTTCGAGATTGCCCAAAGTTATATTTCTATTATTAACATGCAAAATTTCAACGGCATTATATTTATTAAATTAATGATCTTTTAAAAGTTAGTGTTGTATAGGTATACAAAGTATATAAAAAAGAAAAAGACAAACAAATTTGAGTTTTCATAGATATTTCAAACCGATACATGGGTGGTAGTGATTTGACCCATAAAAAAACAGTCGGAAGACTGAAGCTAAGCCCATTAGGCAGAGGGATAGCCATCGCCTCATCTTGGTTCACGCTAAGAGGAGAGAACCTATGTTAGAGGGTGACTGATGGAGATATTATATATCATAGAGACAACCAAAACCCTCCAGAGTTACCGCAATGTTATCTCTTGTAAACCGTAATAGTGTATAATAAATTAACCTGATCTAGGGGACAGGAGCTTGGCTCCTTACACTTGAGTTCAATCGAAGACACGACTTTGTTTATTTATCGTAATAATGAGTGAGTGTTTCTGCTCACATTGGAAATTTTAAAATAAATTATGATACCATTGGCATAAATCATCAAAAAATATCATGGTAATTTAAAATCTCTATAACAACGAAAATGATTTCCTCGCTTTATTCGCTTATTATTTATTTAAACTCAATAACTTCACTTTTAAATACCGAGCATAATATGTAATTTTTCTAATGTTTCATATTAATTCCTCGGTAAATTATCTGCTAGTTTTACTATTAACTATACTGCATCAATATCAACATTTACATACATCATGATATACTAAAGCATATTTTATTTATTGTTTCTTGAACTGAATGTAATAATCCACATTCCCCAGCATGGCGACAATGCCGTAGCAAGGCGAAACATGACACCCCATTAAATTCACTAAAAACAGGATTTTTTTTAAATCTCTCATTCGTCAAAAATTCGAATACTTCTTCTTCTTCGTTGTTGTAGACCTATGTGGTTTGTTCTCCAGAGTGTTGCTCCTCCTGTAAGGTAGACTTCCAGCTGTCCTTCCAAATTTTAGGAGGTCTTCCACGAGGACGAGTCCCACGAGGGAGTCTGGTGGTGTCCATTCTTTGAACATGACCGTACCAGTCCCTTTTTCGCTCTCTGCTCCATCTTATAATATCCTCAACTTTACATATCTCTCTTATTCTAGTGTTCGTCACGCGATCTCTCAGTGTCTTGCCTGCTATCGTCCTCAGTGTCTTCATCTCGGAAGTCCTCAAAACTTGTTTGGTCCTTACTGTGTCTGCCCTTGCTTCGACGCCATATGTTATTATTATTTATTTTACTTCGGCATGACAGTCATAGCATTTGCCACTCGGCTACGAAGGTAGTCATGATTATGGCTTAAAGCTCATTCACAATTTATTGTATGTAATTTGTTTGTTTTATTATCCATAGATAACACATTTTATTTATAATCTACAGCATATCATAGCAAATGATTGCTAACCTTCTTGTAAAATTAATCAATATCTTTGTTTATCTTTAAGCTTAATGTAATCAAACTTATGTAAGTATTTTATTAGAACCCAACATTACATTTAATCAATATTTTTATAGTAGGGTTACAACAAACATTGAATTATATTTTCAAAATGATTGATTTGATTTAGTTTGATAGTTTCGATAATCCGTTTCAATGATTTTTAAAATTAGATAACAAATAAGGGTACCTAGTCAACATCAAACAGATGCTACTTTGGCCTCAATAAGCACCTAAAGTCGCGTCTACTGTCTAGAAAAACAAAGACCACAATATATAAAACGCTGATTAGACCAGTCCTAACATATGCCTCGGAGACTTGGACGCTCACTAAACGGGATGAAAACAAAATAAACTGCTTCGAAAGGAAGATCCTCCGCAGAATCTTCGAATCCATTAAGGATGGTCAGACGTGGAGAAGGAGATACAACACAGAGCTCTACGATCCATGCCAGGACGTCAGCGTGGTCAAGTTTATAAAGATTAACAGACTGCGCTGGCTAGGGCACTTGCACCGCATGGGAGATCTGGAGCCCCCCAAAAGAGTGTTCTATGACAATCCAGCAGGGCGAAGAAGAATCGGTAGGCCGAGACTGCGATGGCTGGATGGTGCCGTGGCAGATTGTCGGGTCCTGGAGCAGCAAGACTGGAAGGTGACGGCCAGATATAGAACGGGATGGAGACGTTTCTTGGAGGAGGCCAAGACCCACCAAGGGTTGTAGCGCCGGAGAAGAAGAAAAAGAAGAAGTCAACATCAAACGACATATTTTATAAACTGTTACTATGAATGATTTGCATGCCTTTGTTATTTATAAGTTATGAGAGATTTAAATGTTAAAATAGTTTGGTCACATCCCGGAGAGATCAGGACAACCTCGGAAGACTTTTGATAAAGGGCAAAGTAGAAGGAAAACGACAGCAAGGACGGCCACCGAGCCCCTGATCCGATCAAATCAAAGCACTGACTGGCATTTTAATAGCTGCAACCTGGAGACGGAATGGTGACAGGAGCGCATGATATGACCCTCATTCATGAAGAACCCGACTAAATAAGAAGGCATCCCTAGGGTCAGCCAGTAAGGCAAGCCAAGGAATTATAAATTAATATTCGTAAAGAAATTACATAATCGTTCTTTTCATACCATTCCTACACATAACATAAATGACAGATAACATTCTGACAATAGAAATGAAGTTCGTTATACATCGAATAGTAACATATTTCAGAGTGATAAAGCCCGACTTCAAATCTATACAAAAAATTGTAGATATTTTCTGTTATATATGCATCTAGATATATGATTACAAGCCAAAAATACGTATGTGCGACAAAAACTCTTTTTCATTTTGCAAGCCTAATATGAAGCCCATAGAAAACATGAAACAAGTAAACGGCTCAAACTCGCAAAAACCTCGTTTTAATATAGATTTTTTAGTGGCAAGCCCGGCTTCTCGGCTTGTATGGACGTACCGCCACTGACTGCCAGCTGTCTTTCCATCATCTTGGATGTCGTCCCTGAAGTCTGCTTCCTTAAGGTAATCTGTTCCTTGCTACTTTTATGGTCCTCGAATCTACCATTCTGGTTACATGTTCATTCCAGAATCTTCTTCTTTCCCGTCCCCATCTTACAATATCCTCGACTTCACATAGCCTTTGGATATAAGGGACGACATTTAATATTTGATTGATTGGATCACGCCACATTTTCCTCGGTCTTCCTCTTTTTCAAGTTCCATTTACGTCGTTTACATATACATTCTTTATTCTTTCTTTCCAGTATCTAAACCATCTTAACGATTCATTATTTATTTTGTTCATTACAATTCATTCATTACATTCGAAACAAGAATTTATCAATGAAAGCGAAAATGGCCGTTCACAATGGAGTTCTGGTCCCAACCCTTATGTATGGAAGCAAAGCATGGAACTGGCAGAAGAAGATGAGAGCAGAATTAATGTGGTAGAGATGAGGTCCCTAAAACGTATGTGTGGTAGAACGATGTACGACAGAATCTCAAATGCTGATATTAGAAAGGAATGTAAAGCGAAGGAAGGTATAATGAACAAAATTATGAAAGGATCGCTGCGTTGGTTCGGACATATGGAGCGCATGGGTGAAGAAAGAATGGTTAAAAAAGTATTCGTTAACGACGTAAATGGAGTACGGAGTCGAGGTAGACCGAGGAAAACATGGCATGACCAAATTAATCAAATTTTAAAGGTTGGTCATTTCAGAAGCCGGAAGAATCTACGTGCGTGTATGACTCGCTATATGAATGCAGAGGAAGCTAGAGAGGTATGTCAGGATAGAGTAGTGTGGTGGCCCATTACCTCTGCCTACCCCTGCGGGGAAACGGCGTGATGGTTTGTTGGTGTTGTTCATTACATTTTTATTAGCACTGAATTCACTTCGTGTGTGTGTATTTGATACTTAATTTTATATCCAAAATTAATACAAATATTATATATTGTGTACGTTTGATATTCTCGTTCTCCGTTCAAAATTAAGTGTTATTCAATAATTACATAATTATAACTAAACCAAGTACTCTCACACACAGCACTTAGGTACCTACCAGTTGCTACGCAGAATATTGTAAGTACTCGTATGTGATTTCTAAAAGATATAATATTAACCCTTAACGTACCGTGTTCAAAACAAAACGCTCGCTCCCATGTGGTCAATTCAGTTTACCGCTAACTTTATCTAAATATCAAGCATATGACTCGATGAATTTAATTTATGTCATCTTGTAGGGAATTTCATTAGGAATAGATCGATATCTATAACATACATGGATTATTTGAAAAACATATCATTATTAATTTTTTTCTGGAACCATTTCTGCTGGAATGAAGGTGAGGGCAGTCTTAAAAAATATATTTTTTTGGGATGAAGAAAGTAATTTTTTGCTTTTTTTTTATTACGAAATATTGAGAACACTTCAATGGAGGATCACAATTTTTTTATAATGTTAGGGTCCATGTGTTTTAAGAAAATCAACTTTAAATTGGCAGTGGAAACTCTATTGACCACATGGCAACGCGACGGTTAATACCGCAATTGAAGTTCATTGTCGGCTATTACTAATTTCCATTTTTATCCTTATCTCTCCGGTACCAACGCCATATTTAAATAAGGAATTACACATATCTTTTTACTCAATCATTTCTAGAAACACCAATAGATAATCTTATTTATTTAGGAACGCTAATAGCCAAATCCTCTAAACCAGAACTAATTGATAAAATGTGTTATATCTAGAAAAATGATTCATTTCAACAGATAAATTCTAAATAGATATTCCTAAATTTTATATATTAAATTAACCTTGACACGTTAAGCATTGTTAACCACCCTACGTATTTGAACGTACGTGATACGTTCACTGTGACTGTACCATTCTGCGCTATCCCGTATCACGTACGCGCTTGAGAAAAAGTAATGTACCTTAAATGTACAAACTGTTAGGGATACGCGTGTGTGCCAACAACACTCGAGTACAAGTCTTCATAAATATGATAGTATTACAGAGTTCTACTCATGTTTGTGTCTTCCACCGGTCACCAGCGGTCCACCAGCACCAGGCGGTCACCAGAAGATGGCAGCGAGCTGGCGAAACCGGTGATCACACAAACGAATATAAGGGGAATTGAATTAAATGTACATTTAGAAAATAAATTACATTTTACAATGAACCTCAACCATGAAATTTCGAATAACAACATTGAAATTTATCATTTTGTAATAACTTCGGGGAAACTGGTTCTCATTTTCATATTTCATTCTAAGCATATTTCAATGGACTTTTTCCCGCCTTTCTTTGTCTGCATAAACTGTTTACTCAAAGGGCCCATACTCTGTTATCCGCTTTGATCTATCAAGTATCCTCTCTCCCTTTGTGATGGTCGCAGGGGACTTACCATTATTCTCCACCCTTGTTTTATAACAGAAATCTCGCATTCAATCGTAAAACAGTTGACGAATAACTCTTCAAAATGTGAAGGAGACAAACGGTGTTTGCTCCCATAATGACGACATATTGAAAAGCAAGATGCAAGGTAAATAAAAAGGGCTGAACTGTCTTTTTGTACCGAGATTCAACTCTGATATAAATTATGCACTGTATTCTCTATTTTCAATATTCTTCTTCTTTTTCTCCTTTTGGACCTTTGGTCTGTTCCTGTAGCCAGGCAGGCCTCTCTTGGAAAGTTCAATCAATAAATCAAATAAGTTTATTTACTCAAAGACATTACAAACGGCATAAATGTTTAAGGCATCTACTGAGTACATGTCAAATATTACATACATACAACATAACACCAGGAACGCATTAGTGATGGTTCGACAATAGGAAGACAAAATACTTTCTAAAGTCAAGAATATTTGTCCCCTGAACGTACCTTCACTAATATGAAAGACGTCGATCTCCGAGGAGACCGCGGTCAGCAGACTGCTGGTGTCACCAGAGGCAGATTGGTTCTGGCGGCCGGTAGGTAAAACAATCTGTGCTGTCACTGTCGTGGACAAAAATACCAACATCGTTCAGTACGGCTGAGTTCTCGGAGTATCCCCTGATTAATCTAAAGAAATGGGTTATTAGATGTCCATCTCTTCGAAGCTGTAGAGAATTGGTTTCGAGCATTCCCAAAAGAAATGCCGTAGGATAGAGCCACGGATAACTACCATACTCGCTCATGTAGAGATACCTCAGAATTTTTTTCTGAACCCTCTCCAGCATAACGGAATATCTCGCCTCGTGAGGACTCCATATCACAGAACCACTTTCGAGTCTGCTCCAAACCAACGCATTGTAATGGACTCTGAGCACATTGGGATCTCTGAAAACTCTTTCGGTCCGCACGATGAACCCCAACATCCTCAGTGCAATGTCACAAATCCTCTAGATATGTGTACGAAAAGTCAGCCTACTCTCATAGATGATCCCAAAATCTCTCATCGTAGATACATGTGCTAGTTGCTGGTTGTTCATTATGTATCTAAGATATACAATTCTCAATGCTCTAGTACTCGTTAAAGATAGCATAACGCACTTAGAGACATTGAATGGCATTTAATTACTGTGACTCCAGTTAACAATATTATTGATGTCCGGCTGGAGGCGAAAACAGTCTTCAGGATTGTTAATTTCCAGGAGTTCCAAGTTGTCTCCTAGCTATTCCTCAATATCTTTGGCAGTCTTCCGGGGGGACGATAGCCAATAGGAATCTGAAGCGCCACAACGTGTGAGATTCTGGAGATATCTATCCTTTACACGTGCAAATTCCAGTATCTTCTGCGTTGTCTACCCTATCTTACGATATCTTCCAACCTGCAGATTTCGCGGATAGTCGTGTTCCTAACTCTATCTTTATTTCCCTTTTTCAATCAATTAAAACGTATTGAAAATACCCTTATATTTTATCACTTACTAACCGTCACGCCGATAATTCAATATTTGGATGGTTTATGTAATGACACGATTTTCTTCTTACTTCAAGTGCAATGCAGATTTCTCTGTAATCTTATAATTATAATAATAATAATTAGGCTAATTTGTATAGCGCCGTTTTCGTGAATAGCTCACCTCAAGGGATACTTAGGGATACTTATATAACCGATACTTAGTTTAAATACATCATTAGAAAGTCAAAAATACGTTGATTTTTTTTTTAATAATCTACACGCCAAATGCTTTAGTGATTTTTTTTTAAATTGTCTTTCTTTTGTTACTCGTCAATTAAAATAATCAAAATGTATGATTTTTCCGTCTGGCATTTCCTAACATGAAGATACAGTTCTAACTTTAATGTTGATAATGAATGCCTCTAAGTAAAAACTAAATTAATGTTTGATTACATATTAAAACACTCAACCACGGATGAAAGCAGGATCACTAAGAAGAATGTGCGGGAAAACGTTGTATGTTAGAATACCGAACGATGAAATAAGAAAGGAATGTAAGGCAGATGACTGCATCGTGGATAAAATTAAAAAAGGATCCCTGAGATGGTTTGGACATATGGAACGAATGGATGAGAGTAGAATGGTTAAAAAGTTGTACACAAGCAGCGTGAGTGGAAAAAGAAGCCGAGGACGACCGAGGAAAACATGGCATGACCAAATTGATCAATTGACGAAAGGCGGTCACATTCGAAGTCGTAATAATCGACGTGCGTGCATGGTACGATGTATGAATGTAGAGAAAACCCGAGAGGTATGCCAGGACAGAGCATTGTAGCGATCCATCCTCTCTGCCTACCCCTCCGGGGAAATGGCGTGATGGTTAGTTAGTTAGTTATTTAGTACAATAAAAATAACATGTAATTTATTAAATTTCCAAATTTTTATTATTAGTTATTTGATGTTAGTATTCATTGATCATGGTAGTTTAGTTAAGAAATATAATACAGTGATTTTATACGAACCACATAGGTACGAGGTCTGTTCAAAAAGTATCGCGAATTTTATATTTTTTCAAAAAGTATTTATTTATTCATGAATATCTATTTTGTCCCCTTCAAAGTAATTCCCCTCGGATATAATACATTTATGCCAACGTTTTTTCCAATCCTCGAAGCACTTAAAAAAATCATTTTTTGTGATCTTGTTCAGCTCCTCCTTCGATGCCGTCTTTATCTCCTCAATCGTGGCGTAGCGTCGTCCTTTCATGGGCCTCTTCAGTTTTGGAAACAGGAAAAAGTCACAGGGGGCCAGGTCTGGGGAATACGGTGGCTGCGGCACCATTACTGTGTTGTTTTGGCCAAATATTCGCGCACAAGCAACGATGTGTGAGCAGGGGCGTTATCATGGTGCAAAAGCCAGTTTTTGTTCTTCCACAAATCCGGGCGTTTCTGGCGGATTGCTTCGCGCAAATTGCGCATAACTTGCAGGTAATATTCCTTATTGACCGTACTACCCTGTGGCAAGAACTCATGATGCACCACGCCCCTGCAATCGAAGAAAACTGTGAGCAAAACCTTCACGTTCGACCGAACTTGGCGCGCTTTTTTTGGTCTTGGCTCATGCGGCAGCTTCCATTGGGATGATTGAGCTTTGGTTTCCACGTCATAACCATAAACCCATGATTCGTCACCAGTTATGACCCTCTGGAGCACATTTGGGTCGTCACGGACCGAGTCCAACATCTCCTGAGCAATGTTAACGCGATGCTGTTTTTGGTCGAAATTGAGCAATTTTGGCACGAATTTCGCGGCGACCCGACTCATGCCCAAATCATTGGTTAAAATCGAATGGCACGAGCCAATCGATATGTTTAGGTCCTCAGCAACTTCTCTAACGGTGATTCGACGATTGGCTAATACTATTTTCTTCACTTTATCAATGTTTTCGTCTGTTGTTGACGTGCTCGGGCGTCCGGCACGCTCTTCGTCGTTCATATCTTCTCGGCCCTCTGAGAACATTTTGTACCACCGATAAACGTTGCTTTGGTCCAAGGTAGCTTCACCATATGCCACAGTCAACATTCGAAATGCGTCCGCGCACTTTATTTTGTTTTTCACACAAAATTTGATACAGATTCTTTGATCCATTTTTTGGAATAGGCAAAAATCGAAGACGAGCCAAAACACATCCAAGCAAAACAGCTGTCAAAAATTAACTAAACATTCAAAATGGCCGACCTTGTCAGCATAAGTAAGGGACATGAGTACCAACATAACGCTACAAAAAAATCAAAAATCAAATATACGTAGCCAGCGGAAATTCAAAATTCGCGATACTTTTTGAACAGACCTCGTATATTTTATGGATTTTCAGAGGTTTGTTGTATTATTTAATGTGGCCATGTCACGGTTTTATCTGTTTTATTTATCAGCGTTTTGTTTGCTCATACATTACACCTTCAAATGAAAATATATATCAGGCCATATCCCCGATAACAAGCCCAAACCCAACAGGTGATTATCAGTATCAGGAGTCAAGTGTCAAAATAACATTTGCTTACTTTTTTAATTTGGTTCATTTTCAATAAGTATCCATAGTGGAGTGATTTTATAGGAAACTTTTAAATATATTTTATCATCCACTTCAACTTGGATTTAACAACCTTAATAGCAAAGTGATAACTGCGCAATATCTCATTAAAAAAAACTACCGGAAATAATTAACTACTAACATATTTTATGATTTGAATTAATTTCTATATAATTAAGTTAAAAAACAGACTGATAAAGCAGTAGTTATCTCCTTATGCCTAAGGGACACTGTCTGGGACAATAAGCATATGCTAGTGGAAAGCAAAGTTAAAATTTATAATATATGCATCAGGCCCATAATGACTTACGAAATCGAAGCAATAGCAGACACTGTCAGAACCAAACATCTCTTAAGAGTAGCAGAAATGAGAACATTGCCACCTTTTGTGGGGAAAACCCTCAGAGATTGGATACCCCATGAAGAAATTTGCAAGTCCTGCAAAATCGAAGTCATAATGAGAAGGAATAGGCAGAGAAGACGACTCTAGACGACCACATCGAGAGAATGGATCCTGCAAGAATTCCTAAGATTGAAATGCACGAGACTCCAGAGGGCCGTCGACCACCAGGACGACCACCAAAGAAATGGAGAGAAGGCTGGTCGTCTTCATCACAGGAAGAATGTTGATATCCTGCATAAACAGATCGCAAGATCTACAATCAGAACGAGAAGAAGAAGAATTAATTTCGATATCATTGATCAATTATTGTTTTTAATAACTACCTTAGTTACCTGCACCAACCCTTCTTCGACGTCACTGTCCATTCGGCCATGCGCTGTGAACATGCTACCTAAATATACAAATTCAGTAATCTGCTCTAGGTTCTCCTAGTTTACACTTATGTTAAAAACTGTCATTTTCTCATCCCTTTCAAGAAACGTCAACTTTAACATTCCAACATTTAACATTAAATAGTTTGCTTGGCATACCTCATTCATTCTAATTTACTCGTATATTTATTTAATGAATATTTTTCCACTAGTTTTTAATAATGTGACCAGTTTCATTGTGCTTCGCTGGCATCGAAAGACTGTAAACATATTGAACTAACTAACTAACTAACTAACCATCACGCCGTCTGTCTCCCCGAAGGGGTAGGCAGAAATAATAGACTGCCACACTTTTCTTTCCTGACATATTTATTTCGCTTCTTCAACATTCATACATCGTGTCATGCACGCGCGTCGATTTCTCTGACTCCTCACATGGCCGACATTCAATATTTGATTTATTTGATCGTGCCACGTTTTCCTCGGTCTTCCTCTATTTCTGGTTCCATTTACATTGTTAACATATAATTTTTTACCATTCTTTCTTCATTCATTCTTTCCATATGTCCAAACCATCTTAATGATGCTTTCATTATTTTGTTCATAACACAATCATTCGCAACGCATTCAATTCTTATATTTTCATTCGACACTCTATCATCCACAGAGTATCCAAACATTCGTCTAAGAAATCTCATTTCTACTGCATTTATTCCAATTTCATCCTTCTTTTGCCAGTTCCATGCTTCGCTTCCATACATAAGGGTCGGTAGAAGAACACCATTGTGCACTGCCATTCTTGCTTTTTTGGATAAATTTTTGTTTGCGATGACACCTTTAAGTGCACCATTCACTGATATTTCAATATTCTTCTTCTTTCTTCTTCTTCTTTTGATAGATCTGACGATCTGTGACACAGAAATCATATCTCGTCGGATGATGAGATCCAGCTGTCCCTCCATCTCTTAGGCGGTCTTCCAGGTGGGCGGTGTCCGGAAGGGATTTCATAGGCGGCTGTATATGCGAGTCTGTCACCATCCATTCGGGCTACATGGTCCCTCCAGTATCTTCTTCTGGATCTACTCCACTGAACGATATCCTCTATTTCGCAGGTTTTCCTTATGTCTGCGTTGCGGACACGATCTCGGAGGGTTTTTCCAGTAATTGATCTTAGGACCTTCATCTCCGATGTTCTAAGTAGTCCCTTGGTTCGCACAGTGTCAGCCCGCGTCTCTACAGCGTACGTCATGATGGGTCGCACGCATGTTTTGTATAGTCTGATCTTGCTGTCGATACGCATGTGCTTGTTTTTCCATACCAGATTCTTCAGGCATCCTGACACGCATCCTGACATTTCAATATTGCATTATTTAATTAAACATAAAGATTTTCTTTATTGTTAAAGAAACAATAAATAGGTTTGTGTGTACGTATACATATTTCCAAAGTGTAGCTTTCCTTTTCGAAGGATTTAATCACAAAGCCAGGATAAAGAGATACTAAACACCGTCACTCGAGGACGTCATTGCGTCATTTATCATTCCGTCTGAGGCTCGAGGCGACAGATCTTCCGATAGCATTATATGGAGGCCAACCACGACACGTAACTTTCTGAGGCGGGACTCTTTAAAACGTCATATTTTACTCACCCTGTACTAATCTAGAGATCATGTGTGGACAAATGGACGACTCATGGGCGTTTCAAAATGAAAATCATGCTGTAATATTTTTAAAGTGGCCCAAGTTTAACACATTTTTGACTTATGCTACTTGAGAAATGCTAGAATAATATGGGTGGATCAGAATATTAACGGATCGAGTCCATCGATCCTGATTCTGAGATAATTAGACTTAAGTTGAAAGACTTTTGTAAAATCCAGGGATGTTTTCACTGCAAACACTTAATTTATTTTGATAGTACATTAATCAATTTAAATAAATAGACAAAAAATAAGATATACAAAGGCTTAATTAATATTAAAATTACAAATAAAAGAAAATAAAATGGACATATTTCACTATTATTCTGAAATTTTTCCTTACGCATGTGAAACACATTTAAAAAAAATCAAAATAGAGCAACATTAAAATACAACTTTAATCGTAAATAACTTCATCGTTTTCAAAACCTTCCTCACTTCGGTCATGGTCACTTGGTTCTGACTTCCCGGGTTTCATTTGTCACCGAATTTAGATTTGTTTTTTTTTCAAACACCTGTATAAACGCCCAACACTAATTTGTAAACTGGACGAACTAAAGTCTTCACCTGAACTCATTTTTAGCAATTAACAGTCAATATAATATACCTCTGATGGTGAACGAGCTGTTAAAATGGACATGATTCACTAATATTCTGAAAGGTTTCAAATGTTGATCTGTAATCAGCGCCCTTGAGACGAGTAATTCATAAAAATGGCGCTTTATAAATTATCAAATTTATTATTATTATATTAATAGTAGTATTGTCATTTATGGAGAAAATTGAAAGGCTACTATTCTGTTATTAACACACAACATAGAAATCTGTTTTATCTACCTGTAGAAACTTAAAACTCCAAATTTATAAAATTTGGACTTGATCCATTAATATTCTGACCCACCCATATATCTCTTCTTCTTCTTGTCCTGTCACACCTTTGTGGCGAATATTGCCTCTAGCATCCTTTTCCACCCGGTTCAATACATGACTAATGCCTAACCCCACTACAAGTGAGGCCTGCCGCATTAACCTCGTCCTGCAGGGTTCTTCTCCAGCTGACTCTTGCTCTTCCTCATTTGCTCTTTCCACCTACAGGGGACCAGTATAGTGCGCTCTAAGTATTTAACTATCTTCTTCTTTCCGTGTCCTGTCAGGTCTCCCCAACGTTGACTATCACCCATGAGTAGGCCTCCCTGTCCTGGGCAGCTCGGAACAGCTCCCCCACGGTCCTCAGCCCCGTCCACTCTCGGATGTTCCTCAACCAGAAAATCCGCCTTCTCCCAACACCTCGTCGACCCTCAATCTTACCCTTCAAGATCAGATGTAACAGTGCGTACTTTTCGCCTCTCAGAACATGGCCCAAGTAGGACACCTTACGGACTTTGATGTTGCTCAGCAACTCTTTGTCAACTCTGGCTCTATGGAGAACGTTTGTGTTGCAGACCATGTCAGTCCAGGAGATGCGTAACATCCTTCGGTGTATCCACATGTTTAACTATATGTTTATTCATATGTATATGTATTAACAATCACTATATGTTACCCTACAATAAATAAATACTCATTTGCGCCTAACGTAAATCATTTTATATTTTCGAGTATCTATTTTATATCAGATACAAAGAATATGTTAACATTTAAAACAGTGAAACCATTCAGGCTCTTTTTACAATACTTCTAAAATAACGGCGAACCAACGCAACGTACGGCGCACTATGGGACCGGCTACACTATACGGTCCGCACCACAGGGCGTGATCACAAGCGAACTGTGTATTGACTCCTACCCAGGCACTCCGGTGTGGCCGTACAATAAAAGTTAACGTATTTAATTGTGTCGTCTTTTATTTTTCGTGTTTTTATTCTTCCTCACTGGATACCTATATCATCTGTTCTCTAGAGGGTTGCTCCTATGTAAGGAGGATTTCCAGGTGTCTTTCCCTTTATTTGTAAGGTCTTCTACGAAGACGAGTCCCTTGACCTAATAATGAAGTGCAATATAGAGGAATGTGGTGGTTAACATTCTTTGGACTTAACCGTACCAGCCCCTCCTGTCTACTGTCTACTCCACTTGCTGTCTACTCCATCTTACGAAATCCTTGGCATCACAGATCTATCTTATTCTGATGTTCCTCACCAGATCTCTAAGAAGTTTGCTAACATCAGTGTCTTCTCACATATTTAACTTGACTTTTGTTTGTTCCGGTAACATCTTAGGTATTCAAATGTGTCGCTTAATGTATGTTTTTTAAGTCGCCGTTGTGTAAAAATAATACATAAAAGTAAATAAATAATAACAGATTTGCTAAAACACTATTATTACTCAAAATGTAGCCCTAACAAAGATAAATATAGAATCGAAACTTATCTTACTGGAAATAAAGAAAACAAGAAATCTATTTTGGTTTCTCAGATAGTGTTAATGGGGTAAGTTTAATTTAATTATCTATTTACTATAATGTTGCTAAAGAGTTGTGTTAGTTGACATAATCACGACTGATAGATTAGCAAGTTTAATCAGTTCATAAATATTTACACAATACAGAAAACAATAAAGATTCCCTGCGAAGTTATCCAAGACAGAGAGACTTGAATTCTTATTTGGTTTGATTGCATTTGATTTGAAATACGAGTATGTCAAAAATTATAGTGCTACATTTATTTACAATTCATGATTTAAAGTTTTGATTTATGTTGTTGGTAAGTATTAACTGTTTCTTGAACAATGGTGTAAATGTTTTTCTATATTCACCATAACTTTGTGTTGTGGATTCATTATACAATGTTTATTTCTTTGTAAACATCACTTTTTAAGGAGAATAGAAGGGCTACCGGGAACTAGGGGCCATTTTGTTGGTGTGTTTATCATTTTGGTTTTGGAGGTTTTGTTCTAATAAAGTGGCGATGGGCTGGCCATATCTGTCAGAGAACCGACGGCCGATGGGGGAGACGGGTTCTGCAGTGGAGACCACGTACATGATTCCGCAGAGTTGGACGTCCCCCTGCCCGCTGGACCGACGATCTGAAAAGGATTGCTGGACTTGGATGGATGGGAGCGGCAATGGATAGGAAGCGATGGCGTGCTATGGGAATTGCTCCTACATTCAGAAGTGGATGACAGACGGCTGATGATGATGAAACGTGTTTCGGATACAGAAGCCCTTCATCAGTGTAGTGAATTAATGTATTTACAAAATAAATATAAACAATTTTCAGTGAATGCGGTCAGTGACCACATTCATGAAAAATATTTATTTTGTATATACAATACAATAATTAACTACACTTATGAGGGGTTTCTGTGTCCGAAACACGTTTGGAATAATTTAATTCAAATTTATAATCAAGTGTTGTTTACATTGAAATAAACATAGTTCCATGATGTTAAACTTAAATAATTATTATTATGTTTAAATAATTATTCCGAATAAAAATGTCTGTGTTGTAACTGTACTATATACAAATATATAAGAAATGATTGTGCAGTGCGAATAGGAGGTCATGGATAGAATAATGAAAGGTTCATTAAGATTATTGTACATACACAAAGGAAATGCATTTTAACGATTCGAATGAGAATGTCTGTTTTCTAGAAATTTTATTATAATTTATGGGAATGACATGTTTTACATGACCAAAATTTAATTTTAAATTTATTTGATCGTGCCACATTTTACTCGCTCTTCCTCTAATTCATTCCTCGTTCACATCGTTATAGGTATAATTATAATAATGTTTTTATTTTATTTATTTGTACGAACCACCACTGTAGAGTTGGCCCCTCGTTTGTTTTCGGTTTTCGTTTTTAGGTGTGAAAAAGGGCGCCAAAAGATCGGAGCAAGATAACTTTTCCCATTTACCGTCAAACATCCTCATCACACTCGTAACATATTCCTGCAAAAAGCGTTTCACAATTGCGGTATACAAAACTTGACCAAAAATCATCACGGCTAAAAAATATTTTATATAATTTTTTCCTTCGACAGCCATAAAGGCTTACAATTTTGGTCAAGTTATACATTACCGAAGCAGCGAATTATGTTTTCAACTGCCACTGTCTCTTTGACCGTTTTTCTCTTCTATGATAACATTCTGTGACTTTTTGATGAATTGTTCCTAAAATGTGGTCTGCCCTTGGATCAAATCCAAAGCGCGTGGCGTCCATTTCGCTATATGCTATATTTTGGTCCATCTTTTCGTCTGTAGCTCTAGCAACATGCCCTGCCCATTTCCATTTTAAAGCCGTCACCCGGTGGATCACGTCTGTGACTCTTGTTTTATCCGTCACCGTTTCGTTCCTGACTCTATCTCTAAGGGACAGGCCTAGCGTGGCTCTCTCCATCGCTCGCTGCACGTCTCTCTGCACTGTGCTTTGTCAGAGTGGCAGTTTCAAGACCATGTGTACTTACTGGCAGATATTTAGGCATGGAAGCATATTTATACAGAATTCTAATTTTTAACCAAATGTTTGTCCTAACAGTTGAAAAGTTATATTTAAAATGTAAAAAAACACCGATATTTTCGAGTGTTATGTAAACTTCCGTTTTCTCAAAGTATTTGTTTATGGAAGAATATTGTTTTGGAAAAACGCGTTGCTTGAAATAGACTTCCTGGGAGCTAAGAAGTTTCACAATTATAGATATAAAATAATTAAAGGTCTGTGTATTTAACCACGGTATGGTTATCATCAGAAACATCATCCACCGGGTGGTGACTCTTAAATGGGCAATGGCAATGGGCAGGTCAAGTAGCCAGAAGCTCAGATGAAAAGTGGACAAGAAGACTGCTGACTTGGAGAAGTGCAGGGCGACCGCAACTACGGTGGAAGGATGCCTGAACAGACACGTCGGAATAACCTGGATGCAGTCTGCACAGGACAGAGTGACATGGAAGCGAATGGAGGAGGCCTTTGTCCAGGGGTGGACGGGAATAGGCTGAGGAAGAAGAAGAAGATGGTTATCATAATTGATACCAACTATTATAACTTCATCAGGGAAACCAGGGTAAGGTTATTATAATTGATGCTAACTAGTTTCGCTTGGACCCAAGCTTCATCAGGGCAATAACTATTATTATTTTATAGCTATAATTTGAAAATGTCTAACCACAAAGTGAGCACGTCTTTTCAATGAAATGTTTCGTCTTTCGTTCTTTGGAAAATTTCAGCACATCGTCACGCATTTATATTTTTGAAAATTTGTATTAAATATATCGTCATACCATTAGTTATATTAGAATTTAAAAGTCAAAAGCTTAAGCAAAAGATTCGTATGGCGGAGTAAAGACGATATATCAGAAAAGTGAAGCGATCCAAATTCTCTTCTTTCACTTCCGTAGAAATAGCATGATGATAAGAATACTTTCGATTTTTTCTTCTTTATTCACCATCAGTATGTGTTTTATTCGATTGGGCCGAGATAACCAAACTGCAGAGCTTAAAAAAAGAATTGGACTAAGCTGGGCAGCTTTCGAAAACATGAGTTACATCCTTAAAAATCGGAAAATACCGATCAACCCGAAACGAAAAGTCTATGAAGCCTGCGTTCTGTCAGTTGGAACTTATAGTATTGAAACTGTTACATTGTCCAAACAAAGTGCCGAGAAACTACGAGTGATCCAAAGAGTCATGGAAAGAGCCATGTTAGGCTCTTCAGCTAGTCAGAAACGATACGGTGAGAGAAAAAACAAAGGTCACTGACATCATTCACTATTTGGCGGCTCTAAAATGGCAGTGGGCAGGTCACGTAGTCAGAAGCTTAGATGAAAAATGGACAGGAAGACTGCTGACTTGGAGACCGTGGAAGGCGAAGAGAAGTGCAGGGCGACCGCAACTACGGTGGAAGGATGATCTGAACAGACACGTCGGAATAACCTGGATGCAGTCTGCACAGGATAGAGTGACATGGAAGCGAACGGAGGAGGCCTTTGTCCAGGAGTGGACGGGAATAGGCTAAGGAAGAAGAAGAGAAAAAGAAGATTTATTTTATTTACTTTCTTGCACTTTTCACAATGTTATTTCGGACCGTACACGTCCTTCCTCAGTATAATTTTAACATTTTTAATTTCAGTTTCAATTATTTTTTGGTAATAATGGAGAAGGACGTGTACACTTCGAATCTTGTTTTGTGAAAAGTGCAAAAAAGTATTGTGAAAATATATTATTTTTAAAAGTATTCACGTTTTGTTTTAAATTAAAATAAAGAAAACAGTAATTGAGTGGAAAATAATTTATTGAAAAGTTTATTGACGTATTGAAAAACGAAATTACATAACACAGTAAATTGATTTTATCATTGTACATATAATTCAAGGTGGATGAATGGATTTTAATAAAGATATTAGATTACTAAAAAAAAGCTTTTGTAAATGGTAGAATTTGATTGTAAAATTAAACATTTCAGTAAATTTTCTCAGCCCTATTTTTATGTAAATTGTTACCGGTACATCAACTATTATGTATTCAGAACGACTAAGTTATTAGTTAGTTGTCAAACGAGACTAAGTATGTCGTGAAATCATAATGAATTCAAAATAATTGTAGCACCGATACCAATGAAGGATAATCAGAAACAAAATAAGATTCCAGTGATGATTCAGATCAAACAATCAAAAACACATCATCCAATGAGATTCTGTTTGTATTGATGAATACAGTCTTGTTACCAAAAAAATCAGATCAAGTAGGACTATGGGCTTGCAATATTAAGTGTCCGGAGAAACTATAGAACCAGAATTGGTCGAAGAGAAGAACGGAAAACTTAATAGTCATAGTCTGGCCTCTTGGTGATGTAGGTCTTGATGGTAGGAAGAGTCTGGATCTTCTGCATCAGCTGGTGGAGGTATGTGTACTTGGTCTGGAGGATGTCCAGTCCCCACATGCCGATGATGGACTCCATGGTTCCAACGAAGAAGAAGTCAACCCAGGTGAGCTGGAAAATAAATAATAATGTTTAACATAACTCATTTAACTAATCCACGAAGAAGAAAATGAAAGAGGACAAAATTAAATGGAAGAATATATGGTATATCGTGGCCTCAATACTAAAACTAGGTTGCTCCAAATTCTATTATATATTCTAAGTAAATGGCGTACTTAGAATCAAGGTTAACTCATGACCTTACTATTAGCATGAGTACTGTTAGATAGTTTATTTCGATATATTTTCTTCTCAGAGTTACCTAGATTTAGTACTGCTGACGATATGTTCCAAAACTGTCTAATTAAATATTTCCTTGATGGTTTTATACTTAATTACATAGCTATATCATAAATTATTTTTGATTTAGTGAATGATTAACAAAAAAGTCTACTTTAACATAATACTGATAGAACCAAAATATGGGAACCATTTTAGAATCTTCCTACCAAAGTACATACCCAATTCGGCTACAAAACAAATGTACGCAATCAAAACCAATGAAATTCAGCACATTTTTCCGATAAAATTATCAAATTTCAAAATAACGACGATATTAGCTCTACCTGGGGAGCTCTACCTCTTATGTTTACCTGGGGAGCAGCATTACATGGGATGGTTGATCAAAGAAAGACGTTGATACTCGTATCCACCAGGTTAAACTTCCCTTCAACAAAAAAGCTAAAATATTCGAGTCCAATAACATAGACATAAACCTCTAAACAACTAATAAAATCATTGGTGTGGCTTACTATACGGCTGCGAGACTTGATGCCTGGTCGAAAGAGAGCGCAAAAGGTTGAAGGCGTTTGAGATGTGAACATACTGACGAATTGCCCATGTTTCATGGAGGGACCACATTACAAATGAGAAGGTTCTCAGCAGAGTTGAAGAGAACAGGCACATATCGAACACCATAGCGGAGAGGCCCGCGAGATGGATTGGTCATGTGTTACGACACGAATGTTTCCTGCATGATATATTAGAGGGAATGGTGAAAGGATCGATTGGCAGAGGGCAACCTCACCAGGAGTGCCTAGACCGGAATGGAAGAAAAAATACATCGCCTTGCTGCAAACCAATCTTTAGATTGAGACCGAAGAAGAAGTAGCTCTAAGCCATAATCGTTAATACACACCTTTCCGAACAGGTATCCGTTGTTGGACTCTACCATCTTGTCCATGCGGCTCAGGTAGACGGGGAAGATCTCAGTGTCCAGAATCTTTTTGTACTGGAGTTTCCTTGTTGAGTCAGTTTCAGTATTATATTCGTAAACCTCTGCAATAGTAATGATATCTCAATAAGAACAAGCAAAAGAAAACATACAACATTAACAATGTATACCATAATGCCAGTGTGGTGCAATCCACAAATAATTGTGACTTCTTTTTAAGTCATGTTTGGCACTCGAGTGAGGTTCGATGATCCCATGGGACGTAAAAGTGTAGGCAGACTCTAGCTCCGTTGGATAGATGAAACTTTGGATTGATTAGAACAATATCAACAAAGTGTCCATTTTGTACTATCCACCAAGTGTCCAATCGTTTTGGAGTGTTTCCAAACGATTGGAGTGTTTAATCAAATGGAAGATTAAAATGTATGATCATTGAAAGTAACTTACTGGTGTACATCTCGTAGATGGAGTCTCCGACGGTGTCAATGAGGCCGTTGGTGACATCATCAGTCGCGATGAGGTTAAACTTCCTGCCGAGGAAACGGGCGATGGCCAGGGGGTAGTTAATCAGTTTTCCGTCAACCTCCAACAAGGGCAGCTTTCCGAAAGGCACGGCTGTAAATCGAAATACAAAGCTAGTTAAATATTAGGTCCTTACATATGAAATTGGCGTTTTGCCGTACTGGCAAATTTGATCTCAAATATCTTCTCTTTGGTTAGGAATTCCAAATTCAAATTTATACAGCTATTTACTCAAGTATTTGTGTTTTGAAAATTATAATTCATTTGTTTTTTCCTCAATTGTTTTTTTTCTTTGCGTCACTCAGTTTACAAAATGGAAAACTTGAAATATCGCGTTATTTACGAGTACGAGTTCCACCGTGGCACCAGTGCTGCAGAAACGGCTCGAAGGATTAATGATGTGTATGGCGACGGTGCCGCAAAAGAAAACACAGTGCGTTTTTGGTTCCAACGTTTTCGTTCTGGAAATTTCGACCTGCAGAACAAGCCCCGTGGACGGCCGGAGACCATAGTTGATAATGAAGAATTGAAGGCTATTGTGGAAGCGGATCCATCGCAAATCACGTCCGAGTTAGCTGCAGGCTGCGGTGTTAGTGATTAAACTGTTTTAATCGACTTGAAGCAAATTGGGAAGGTGAAAAAGCTTGAAAGGTGGGTACCTCACGAATTGAGTGAAGCAAATCAACAAACGCGCGTTGACTGCTGCGTTACATTACTCAACCGGCACAATAATGAAGGGATTTTGAATCGAATCATTACCTGTGATGAAAAGTGGATCCTGTATGATAATCGGAAGCGCTCATCGCAATGGCTGAACCCTGCCGAACCAGCCAAACCATGCCCCAAGCGAAAATTGACTCCAAAAAAGTTACTAGTGAGCGTTTGGTGGACTAGTGCTGGTGTCGTTCACTACAGCTTTCTTAAATCTGGCCAGACAATTACGGCAGATGTCTATTGTCAGCAACTGCAAACCATGATGGAAAAGCTAGCTGCTAAACAACCGAGGCTGGTTAATCGCTCTAGGCCACTGCTGCTTCATGATAACGCTAGACCACACACTGCACAACAGACGGCTACCAAATTAGAAGAGCTTCAATTGGAATGTCTAAGACATCCACCGTACTCTCCGGACCTTGCCCCAACAGATTACTATTTTTTTCGAAATTTGGATAACTTCTTGCAAGGGAAAAAATTCAACTCCGATGGGGCAGTCCAAACCGACTTCAAAGATTTTATTGATTCCCGTCCGAATGGTTTTTTTAGTAAAGGGATCGATGAACTACCTATGAGATGGCAAAAGTGCATAGATAGCAATGGTACATACTTTGATTAAATAAATATATTATATTTAAAAAAAATCAACTTTATGTTCCTCCCATACAAAACGCTAATTTCATATGTAAGGACCTAATATCATCATCATAGAAAGGCATTTGTTTTATCAAAATGTTGATATGGACTTAACATAGTTTTTAATTCTTGTTCTCTTCATTTATAATGAACAAGTATATTAATATGCATAACCAAGATATAGAAGATTAGCCAAGAAGGAGAGAATCTACATTAATCCAATATTCTTTTACTAGTTCTAAATATGTTTAATTCCTGTTCTCGATACATTTATTTCAATAGTTTACATAATTTAAATTTTTAAAAATAATTGTTATTTTAGATCGGATAAAAACCAACAGAACTTTTTTACATCTATGGGTTCTGAAAGTATGTAAATACAGCTTCTAGACAGGTGGATTCGGAGCATGTTACCCGTCTTATCACGCAAAAGGCCAATAGGTTTTTTTTTAAACTAACTAACCATCACGCCATCTCTCCGAAAGGGTAGGCAGAAATAATGGAATGCCACACTTTTTTTTCCTGGCATATTTCTCTCGTTTCCTCAACATTCATTCATCGTGTCATGCACGCACGTCAATTTCTCCCACCTCCTCACGTGGCCGACATTCAATATTTGATTTATTTGACCGTGCCACGTTTTCCTCGGTGTTCATCTATTTCTTGTATCATTTACATCGTTTACAAATACTTTTTTACCATTCTTTCTTCATGCATTCTTTCCATGTGTCCAAACCATCTAATTGATACTTTTATTACTTTGTTCTTAACAGTTTCATCGCACCGCATTCAGTTCTTATATTTTCATTAGATACTCCGTACACAGATTTTTCGCACATTTGTCTAAGATATATTTCTTCTTCTTCTTCTTCTTCCTTATTGTAGACCTATGAGGTCTGTTCTCCAGAGTGTTGCTCCTCCTGTGAGGTAGATTCCCAGATGTCCTTCCATCTTTTAGGAGATCTTCCACGAGGACGAGTCCCATGAGGCTGATTATGCAATACAATATAGGGGAGTCTGGCGGTGTCCATTATTTGAACAGGACCGTACCAGTCCCTTTTTCGCTGTCTGCTCCATCTTATAATATCCTCAACCTCACACATCTCTCTTATTCTGCTTCTCATTTCAATTGCATTCATCCTAGGTTTTAAACCTTTTATAAATTTAAAATAAAAAGTGCTTTAAAATTATAGAATATTTCTAAGGGTTTGTGAGTTATTTAAGGGACTTACTCTGCTTCATTGTCGGCCAGGTGGTCTTGTAGTTGACGGTGACGTTCTCATAGTTGACTCCTCCATAGGTCAGCAAGTACCTGATGGACTCTCCAGTCCCCATGATGTCGAAGTAGGTGAACTTGTAAACTGGTGCCATTGCGTTGCTTTGCTTCACAAATCGGTCAAGAAGAGAAGATTTACGAATTAATGGTCTTCCACTAACTGAAGATCGTATGGCGGAGTCCACTATTTATAATGACAGGCAATCTCTGTTGGACTTATCTGTATTATTTTTTTTTGCACGTTGCATTGTGTTAATCAAAGAATAAATATTATAAGGTGTTTCATTGTAGTCTTATATCTTTGGGGTTAAATTTTGGCGACCTTTTTAGGCTTAGTGCATGCATGATATTTCTACTTCAAACGCGATATATAATTTATGTAGTTAACAGTTTGTTAATTATCCAGATTACTAGTTGTTTGCATAGTTCTTAGGTTGATTAAAACACTAGCTAACTTTAAATAGTATGCAAGATATCACGTATATGCCTGTTCCATGATCCACGCACGTCCTCTCTTTCAATATTTTGAATCTAGATTCAATAATTCAATATGGTTGTTTAGGTCTGCAACATTAGCGTGAATGGTGAAAATTTGGAGCAAGTAGTTGAGTTTGTGTATTTAGGTAGTATGTTTACAAGAGATGGGAGAGTGGAGAGGGATATTGAAAGAAGGGTTGGGGCAGGCAACAAAGTGAATGGTGCACTTAAAGTTGTCATCGCAAACAAAAACCTATCCAAAAAAGCTAGAATGGCAGTGCACAATGGTGTTCTTCTACCGACCCTTATGTATGGAAGCGAAGCATGGAACTGGCAAAGGAAGGATGAAAGTAGAATAAATGCAGTAGAAATGAGATCTCTTAGACGAATGTGTGGATATTCTGTGTATGATAGGGTGTCGAATGAAAATATAAGAAGTGAATGCGGTGCGAATGATGGTGTCATGAACAAAATAATGAAAGGATCATTAAGATGGTTTGGACATATGGAAAGAATGAATGAAGAAAGAATGGTAAAAAAATTATATGTTAATGATGTAAATGGAACCAGAAATAGAGGAAGACCGAGGAAAACGTGGCACGATCAAATAAATCAAATATTGAATGTCGGCCATGTGAGGAGTCAATATTAATGTTGAGGAAGCGAGAGAAATATGTCAGGAAAGAAAGGTGTGTCAGTTTCTGCCTACCCCTTCGGGGAGACGGCGTGATGGTTAGTTAGTTAGTTAGTTAGTTAGTTAGGTCAATAGTTGTCACATACACCCTGTGGCGTGCCTAGAGTTAACCACTAAGGCAAACCCATCCGATTTTTTATGTATGTTATGCAATATAAATAGACAGTCATACGAAAATTCCTGTGTTACAAATTACAATGAGTGGGAAGAGTATATTGCAAGCTTGGCCTGCACGGCATTGTATTGGGCTGGAAAAGACGCAATATACACACGTAAGTGTTTTCGCATTTTTGTCGTTCAGTTTAGGTGCGGACGCTTCCCAGGCAGAAAGAGACACAATATATATACATATTGTGTCTCTTTCTGTCTGGGTAGCGCTTATAGTAGAAAACTTGAGTTATATTGACGCGCGCGAAATATATTTTTTTCTTTTATTTAGGGACGACTCAAACTTACGATAAAATTGCTTAGATTTAGGGGTTTTGAGGAAGATCGCTTAGATTAAGGGGCTTCTTTGGGAGTACCGCCACTGCATACATCCCTGTAGATAAAACTCTTTCATTATTATCCAGCGTCACATTAATGGGAAAAATCAATTTGTTTTATTACTAGTATGTACTCGTATATATTTAACATATGTTCAGCTCCTTGCTTAAACAAATCATTTAACTCATCCCATTGAAGCATTGGGTTACTCGAGTAAATTCCATTTTATCCATATTTTTACACATATGCGACAAAGCGAATGTATAACAGTTATGCGACTCATTCGAATACATTTAAATAAACAAGTGACATGTCAACTGAGTCAAATAATAAAAATCTGAATAATTATTATAAATTCTACAAAATAACAAGTGAAAAATTGTTGTTGCTGAGATTCCTTTTATCGCGAGTTGCGGTGAAATATGTACATATATTTTTTTTAATATCACCCCACTGATACTAAAAATGTCCGTATCACCTCTATCCATCACCAAAGACAGGTAGGTGCCACAAGGCAGAGTGTTCAACAATTAATGTTGCCTTGCCTCCCATAGCTTATACAAAACAAATAAACTTTTTTGATCCAGAACATAAGAATTCTCAATTTGCCCCAAATATATATATTTTTAAATGTGTACCCTTCCCACCTCATTTCAATGGAATTATATCTGGATTCAATTTCCCGAAATGTCAAAGAAATCGACGTGCGTCACTGATACGATGTATGCATGTGGAGAAAGTGATAGAAGTATGTCTGGAAAGAACAATGTGTCAATCCAATATACCTGCCTATAGCCTATACCTTCATGAGAACGGCGCACTAAGGGGTATTTCCTGTCCGGCCATAAATCGAACTCGTAGAATTTATCCCCCCAAGAGTGTGTCTATTTGAATTAGACTGTCGTTCTAAGTGTTCGTATCGATTCTTGAAAAATCAGTGATTGAAAAAGTGAATATTTTTATTTTGGAATTGTATGGGAAAATATTGTGATGGATTCGGTTATTATAGGTAAATGTATAAGTATACTGAAAAGTTTTATCAAAATATATTGATAATGAAATACATTTTAGTAGATAGAAAGTCGTGTTCATTATTTTTGTAAATAATTATTTGTTTTTTGTATGCAATATGATTTTTGTTGTACTTTAGGGTGTGTATCCTTGGTTTTATTGATTGTATCTGAAAAACGAGCGTTTGCACTAATTAAATGCATCAAAGTTGTCCGTAAGTTCCCATAAAATAAAAGTTTTAGGGTCAATGAATCATACTATTGCAAAACCAATTTATTTCAAAAAAAAATTATTTTTCGAGTTCTTCTGCGGTGAAGTTTGTTCGTGAAACAACTGAATGGAACTCTAGTGAAGAAGTAATGAGTCCACTGATTTTTTATTTCTTCGAAATGTATTCTTCGAAATGTTCTCACAATATATTACTATTATGTCGTATTATACTTTTCTCTCAAATATGTTCACCAAAGGTTAAATCTACCGTCAATTTAAAAATAAAAATGCAAAGAATATAATTTTGGGTGCCTAATTAGCCGAAATACCCCTATATGCGGAGTGAAACTTAGTGAAATATATTATATGTATTTAAATAATCACTGACCTCTACAGGTATGTTACCAATACCGATAAATGTCATAATACAATTTATAAATATTATGCATTTGTTACTACGGAGTCAGATGAAATATAATGTAAGATAGTGCATTAAAATATCTGACTTTTAAACTGTAATTTCAGATAAAACTGAATCATCTTAAAAGTATAAATATGTTTTTTTCAACGTGTACACGTACAGGTCCACATATGTATTACCATTTCATTTATTTATGAATTTATTAATGGTACCTTACAGTGATACAGTGATATTAATAACATATATAATAAAACATTTAGAAGGATTAAAGTAAGGCCAATTACATAAACTAACTAACTAACTAACCATCACGCCGTCTCCCCGAAAGGGTAGGCAGAAAGAATGGACTGTCACACTTTTACTGATGCGGCACTCCATCCTTCTCTTTTCGCTCCGCGGGAGACGCGGTGTGATGGGTTGCGAACCTCATCGCCACCAATAGGCATCTCCCGCGCACACTTCGATCGCCCGACACCCACAAAATAAATCTAAAACAAATAATATAAAATACAATGATATAAAATAAAATAACAAAATAAAAATAATTTAACACAAAATGTTCTTTTTAGATGGTGCACATATTGTCTATTTAATTTATGTTCCACGAATTCGCCGTTTTTTAAATTTAGCACATAATGTAATTATACATAATGTTTTTTTCGATGTTGCACATGTTGACATGGACGATCCGGACTTTTGTGTTTATTTAATTTATGTTATACGTATCCACCGTTTTTTAAATTAGCTGTATTTAGGCACTTAACCAGCAAGAACTTTGAAATAATATTGAAGAAATTATTCAAATTGTCATTTGAACAAATGAAAAATTTATTTTTACACTTGTCAAAATTCTTTATAAAAACGATAAAACTAATATAATTTTAACAGCAAAACAGGACAAACGTATTACATGCTACCACAAATATAAAATAATAGTTAACAAATAACAGTGTGAAACGAGATTGAAGTTAAACTAAGACAAAATGAGGCTAGACATAATATTTAAGAGTTAAAATACTAATAACACTTGAAATAAAATAATAAAAAATTAATAATATATAATATCATGTAACATCGTGGTCACATCCACGCTGAAATGTTGCTCCGATCTTTTTTTTTAATTTCGCTCGTTCAAATGGAAAACTTCAATGTCTCCAAAATGCTTATTGTAGTTTTCACAGATTCGATACAATGCCGCGCTCTGAGCGTAGTTAGTGCGATAAACAGGATGATGGAAAACTTGGCTCGCGGTGTGTCTCGTGCAAGACATGGGGGTATTGAGTGAGAATTTGCTGAGAATCTTGAAGCTCATAGAGCTGTCATAAAATAATTACTATATCTTATAGAAAACAAACGTTTTCATTCGTATTAAACTCACTTAACTTGGAGGTTAGATCGATACATACATATTCACCCAACAAGGAATATGGAACGCCAGTATCAACAGAAATAGCTACCCACACCTCTGACCTAGTGACATTGTACACCCCGCTAATCCAGTTAGTCGCTGCAGTAAACAACTGTAGGATTTCACTGCATGCTCCCACGTGCACCGGGAAATAATCCACTTTGCCCGAACAAAGGAATTCCCTCCCGTGATCCAGATTTACAACTACACCAGATTTTAAGAAAAGAAACCATATGCAAGCTATACACAAGAACTAGTATTGAATAACATACGTTAAATGCAAGTATTCTCTTGTATCGATTCCCATTTTCTTTATTACATATCGTACTTACAATATGTACCTTTTCTGTTCTGTTAACCGTTCTGGTCCCATCCCTAATGTATGGAAGCGAAGCATAGAACTGGCAGAAGAAGGATGAAAGCAGAATAAATGCGGTAGAGATGAGGTTCCTAAGACGTATGTGTGGTAGAACGATATACGACAGAATCTCAAATGCTGATATAAGAAAGGAATGTAGAGCGGAAGAAGGTATTATGAACAAAATTATGAAAAGATCGCTACGTTGGTTCGGACATATGGAACGCATGGATGGAGAAAGAATGATTAAGAAATTATACGTTAATGATGTAAATGGGGTACGGAGTCGAGGCAGACCGAGGAAAACATGGCATGACCAAATTAATCAAATTTTAAAGGTTGGTCATGTTAGAAGTCGGAGGAATCGACGTGCGTGTATGACTCGTTGTATGAATGTGGAGGAATCTAGAGAGGTTTGCCAGGATAGAGTAGTGTGTCGGTTCATTCTCTCTGCCTACCCCTGCGGAGAAACGACGTGATGGTTTGTTTGTTTGATTGTTTGTTTGTCGAACCTCAAAAATTCTTAGAAATTCAGTTGTAAATTTACTTCTCACTCATCATGTTCTAAGAAAAAAAAATTGTTTTATTTATCAACTCAAAAAATACATTACATACTTTCTCCCCCACCCTTAAGATTTCTTAATTTAATATAAGGACACAATGTTTGGCGATTTGGTTCAGTTTGAGAATGCCCTTGCAAAGTGAAACAAATTTGTCACAATTTATATAAATTAAATCCAAGTAAAACCACTAAACAATCGTGTTTACTATTATAAATTAATACAAAACTAATACCTCAACCATCAACATGGAATAGAAACGAGAGCTGACACCACCAGAACGAAGAAATGAAGACTCCCCGATCCGTTGCGGGAACGACACTCCGTGACAGAGTAAGAAATTCTGTAATAAGAAAAATCTACAATGTGGAAGATGTCGTGCGATGGGGAAGACTGAGAAGACGCTACTGGAGAGATCATGTGGAAAGAGCATGTTCTGAAAGAGTGATAAATAAAGTACCAACAGGAAATCGACCTCTAGGAAGACCACCCAAAAGATGGCGAGACAGTTGGACATCTACATCCCTGGAACAGGCAAGGAATAACAGGACGCAGTCCTAAATAAAGCAAAAGAAGAATAAGTACATAAATTCATTATCAGTTTCATTCAAATCCAGTATAAAAAATACTTATTGCAAAGAATACTCAAGGATAAGGGAAATATGAGTTTGAGGATGTAGTTAGATGGGGGAGGCAAAGGAGAAAATACTGGAATGCACACGTGAGAAGAATGGGTCCATCCAGACACCTCTCATCGTGTTGCACGGCCAACCCCAAGGTAGACGACCCCCGGGCAGACAACCAAAGAGATGGATCAACAGCTGAGAGTCCAACTCGCAGGTGGTCAATTCCTCTTAAGAAACCCACAAGGCCTACACAAAGAAGAAAAAGAAGAAATAATAAAGTTTTACAAATTTTACAGATCAAAAATGAAAATTACCATGACCGTTCTGTCGATGCCGGCTAACCTGGAGAAACCGATCGCTATCGAAAAAAACGATAAAAGTGTAAGTAGTTCTTCAGAAACATTATTTTATTTCATTATTTAAAATGAACTTCCATCAAGAGAAACTAACTAACTAACCATCACGCCATTTCCCAGGAGGGGTAGGCAGACAGGATGGATCGCCACAATGCTCTATCCTGGCATACCTCTCGGGCTTCCTCTACATTCATACATCATACCATGCACGCACGTCGATTATTCCGACTTCGAATGTGGCCGCCTTTAAGTAATTGGTTAATTTGGTCATGCCATGTTTTCCTTGGTCATCCTCGGCTTCTTTTTCAACTTTTCTTGTGTACAACTTTTTAACCATTCTACTCCCATCTATTTGTTCCATATGTCCAAACCATCTCAGAGATCATTTTTTAATTTTATCCATGATGCAGTCATCTGCCTTACATTTTTTTCTTATTTCATCGTTCGGTATTCTATCATACAACGTTTTCCCGCACATTCTTCTTAGTGATCTCATTTATACGGCGTTTATCCTGCTTTCATCCTTCTTTGCCAGCTCCATGCTTCACTTCCATACATCAAGAGATTTCAGTAAATTCATCAAATAAAGAAGATAACATTTGATAGGTAGGTACATATCCCAAATTTAATACACATTATTATTAATCGATAGCTTAACGTATCTTTAAAAAATGAGGTGATGTTTTGCGAACAAACAAAAATTGCGACATTACCTGTTTTATCAACTTTCCGATTATTTTTTTCACGCCTCTTAATAAAATTATTTATTGAGCAACTAAGATGCTTGCAAAAATAATAATAGAGACTAATAATTATATATCAGAATATTATAATTAAAATGAACAAAGACAAATCCATACATGGTTCGTTTCTATATAATAATATTTTTACAAAGATTTTTATTATTATTATCATTTTATTAAATCGCTATTTACATCAAGACAGCGCGATTCAAATATACGTAAAGGGAATAGCTATCATATTGATTCTCATGACATGTGATAGGTAGATATTCTATCGCCATTTTATTGTCACGTGAATTCTTCACCAGCCAAAAACAGCGTGAGATTTTTTTCACACTATCGTTACCGGGAATTTAACACGGAACCTTCGGTGTGACAGTCATAGCTGTTGCCACGGAGGTGGTCGCATATAATGTTGTTTTAAAAAAAGTTTTTTGACGGTGACAATATTGCTGACGAAGCTGGGAATAAAAAATGACAAACTGCTGTAATTGTTTGTTAATAAAGTTTCAATCCTAGGAATTGGTTTGTAGGAAAATTTTATATCTATGCTGGCTCTTGAGATGCCACTTGGGCTTTTAATGTGGTGATTTCTCGTCGTTTTTCACATTTGTGTATACAACCGGTTTTTTTAACCCAATTTTGTATGTTATCTATCGCATTTTTTTATTGTCACGTGAACTCTAGACCAAAGACAGCGTGAGATTTTTTTTCACAATGTCGTTGTTGGAAATAGAACCCGGGACCTTTGATATATACATTATATGTATATATCAATCTTGAATGTGCTGTGATATGTATGTATCACAGCACATTCAAGAGCATCGGCGTGTGCGATATCGAATAAATTATCTAATTCAAGTTGAAAGTTCTCTTCGCGGCGCCTATGTAGTTCCTAAATCTTCTTGCTATTTTTTGCAGTTCTCGTCAAACTAATAAAGATCCATTATTTTCTTAACATAATTAATAACAGCTCTGGTAGGTATTCTAGCCTTTTTTTTTCAGAATATATTACACTCCAGAATGACAAGATTTGCGCTTTCATTACCAGTCAAATTAACTTCATATATGTTGAAAAATAGAACTGCGAGAACTTGGCGATTAGATGGTAGTTTACATCTGTTATTTGGTGATTTACTTCACCAACCAAGAAAATACTTTTTTAATTGCTTCTTAGTTCCACTGACATCTTCGAAATATAAAACAATCCGTGCTAATTCCCCACAAGCCAAGACTAAACGATAATAACAACGACAACGCGCCGCTCCTGTGACGCAATTTGTACGGGACATCTTTGCGCGCAAGTCGGGACGGGTTACACTGTTCCGAATAAGGAAAAAAAATGTTTTCGGATGTTTTAGGCCCAAATGAATAAAACAATAGCCTATGCATTGTAAAATTAAAACTTTGAAAAATAATGGGACACCCTAATACATATGTTGTACTTTTTTTAACATATGTAATAATAATGTTTTTCTTATATAATACAACTCATTATAGATAAATATAATTGTTTCTCGTAGTTAAAACATAAACTACTTAACCGTCGCGTTGCCACGTGGTCAATTGAGTTTCCACTGCCAATTTAAAGTTGATTTTCTTAAAACCTATGGACCCTAATATTATAAAAAAAATTGTAATCCTCCATTGAAGTGTTCTCAATATTTCGTAATAAAAAAAAAGCAAAAATTATTTCTTTCATCCCAAAAAAAAATATTTTCTAAGACTGCCCTCACCTTCATTCGTGTAAAGGTAGAATTTGTTTTGCTAATATTTACAACTTTATCAAAAGTGACAAATACTTACTCGCTGTTTTGAACGTATTATAAATTATATGTTTGGCCTTTTCATAGGTACGTAATAATACCGACTGTGGACGGAAACGCAGCACGCAACTTAATAATATCAGAACTGTGAAAATATTAACACTTTACCAAAAGGGACAAATATTAATACGTACTCGTTGTCTTGAACGTACTATACATTTTGCCTAGGTGCCTTTATCATACGTAAAATCTCGTAAAGTCTCGCCCCGCCGGCCGCGGCGCGGCGCGGCGGAGCGGGACAAGTTTATACTTGATGCCAGTTGCTCGTATGCTGTGACGCATTCCATATCAGAAATCGCATGGTTCCAGAAAAAAATTAATAATGATATGTTTTTCAAATAATCCATGTATGTTATGAATATCGATCTATTCCTAATGAAATTCCCTACAAGATGACATAAATTAAATTTTGATTTATCGAGTCATATGCTTGATATTTAGATAAAGTTAGCGGTAAACTGAATTGACCACATGGGAGCGAGCGTTTTGTTTTGAACACGGTACGTTAAGGGTTAAAAACATTAACATTTTGCTATCAATAATGATAGCTGTAAATAATATTGTTGTTGACATTTTAGTCACATGTAACGCACGTGTTTCAAAAAAATATATTATTCAAAACTAATACTATTCTTCTTCATTTTCTCTCTGACTCCACAGTCTTGGGTGGACCTCGGCCGCCTTCAAAAAGTTCCTCCAGCCGTCGCTTTCCTAAGCTCTCGACTTCCACCCCTCAGGTCTGACTTCCAACAATTGTAGGTCCTTCAAAACACCGTCCAGCCGGTGGAACACGAAGCCGCGGACTTCCCACGCTGCGTCTTCCCTACGGTCTTGTAAATGTCAACTGTACAGGTGTTAACAGATCCTCCATTCACACCAGATGTCCAACCCATCTAAGTCGTTGGAGTTTCATACATTTGACGACGTCCGGTTGGTTATATAGTTCGTATAGCCAGTGCCATCTTGTCCACAGACGTTGTCAAGATGGCACTGGTATAGCTCAGAGTTATGCCGCCGCGGCGTCGCCATATACTATTCTTGCGGATTAGGCCAAAAATTCTATTATTCTATTATAGTATAATATTGTTTAAACAAAACAAACATTTAATCGTTTTGAGTAATAATGTTCCTATTTTAACTACAAAATATTAACATTTCCGTTAACAACGCATCACATTTTTTTCTTTGTAATACGTGGACTTTGTAAACATCAAAGTCCGATACCTTTTAAACATTATATCCTATATTCATGCACATATTGTCAATATAAAAACAGGTTCACAATACGCACAATCTTTAAATACCTTCTTCTTCTTCCTCTTAGTTTAGGTCGTATGACCTGTTTGTGACGGTGGACTGTCCTGGGATGATGATGTCCAGCCATCTCTCCATCTCTTCGGCGGCCTTCCTGGTAATCTCTTGCTGCTTGGATTTTCATCTTTAACAATTTTTACAATTCTTGTATTCTCTATGCGGTCCACGTGGTACCTTATCGTTTCATTTCTGATCCGATCTATGAGGGTTTTACCTGCGATAGAGAGTAGGGTTCGCATTTCTGCTCTAAATACCATTTATTTAAAATGTGTCAAGAATTCTTTCCTGCTATATTTTTTTCCAACTGGTTCTTCTGGATTCTGTATATTCCTGACAGTCCCGGCATCGACAGTTGCAACCTGCAGAACCAACATGCTTCTAGTGATGCCAGTAGGAAGAGCGATCAATCTAATATTTTTTAGACTTGGGCGATTAATATTTTTGCGCTGTATTGATACGTAATATTGTAAAATTGTTAGAAAGAAATTCAGCTCATTAATGTTGTCATCGTCTATGGTGTTTTTTATAACGAATGTATGCGTGTCATGTAACATACATGTAACATGTGTGTGTGTGTGTGTGTGTGTGTGTATGTGTGTGTGTGTACATCTGTGCATGTTTGAATACGTAAATATGTTTTCTTTAATTTATGTGAATATTCATTTGCTTCGTCATTTTAACCTTCGTCTAAATAAAGTTTAACCCTTACCACTTCTTCGTCGAATGCCGGCCGACATCGCTATATGTACGCTACAACTCAGTAGTCGGCTGGCGGCCGACAAGATGAATTTTGACTGTTTTCCGTTTTTATTTTACTAAAAAATAATCCTTGAAAATTCACATAACCTATTATGGCGGAAACTTCACGTGATACGTCATGCAGAGAAGCAATTAGAGTACAAGCCCCACTTCATTACAAAACTGGATATGGGTTCTAAAGACCGTACTGTGTGCAGTAACAGAAAGATTCCAGGGGGAAGACGGGAAACAGTGTTGTTAGACCTGTTCCAGAAAACCTGGTCTCCGTTCTGGAGATTATTTTAAAAAGTATCATATTATGCAAAACTATAAGTAGTCCATAATGTTTTTTGTAAATTGTTTTTTATTTGAAGAATAAATCATTACAAATTAATTGTTAGCGATTTTTTTTGTAACTACCTATTAATAACATTATTTAAATTAGAGTTGGCTGAGTAACAATATAAAAAAATAATGGAGTGGTGAAATACATCCAAATGCATGATTTTAATTGTGTAACTGAAATGCAATTCGATTTCTTTTGTCTTAGTAACAAAATTCATCCACGTTCTCGATGATAGCAACCAGCATATACGATAACAAAAACAAATTAAGCAACACATTGTCATAAACCAGATAGCGTGAATAAATTCTTTTGTCCAACAGATGTGCGGCCAGTATTCAGAGAATTTTGTTTGAATTGAATGTAAGTGAATTCGAGTAGTGATCAAAATGGCTTCCGATGTTGGTAAACATGGCGCCGCTGAGAGCATCAGAATGCTGATGCATATTGCTGGAGAAAAACTGGGGAAACTGAAAGATTCAGTGGAAACATGGTTGGAGGAAGAAGGTATGAAAAATGATTTATCTCTCTATCTCTCTCTCTCTCTCTCTCTCTCTCTCTCTCTCTCTCTCTCTCTCTCTCTCTCTCTCTCTCTCTCTGGTTTCAATTCTGGGATTGGTTTGCAGCAATTTTCTCTATTATTCTCTTCCATTCTTCCCTGTCTTGTGCGGCTCTTTTGAAATCTGCATATGATGAGCATCGCACGACCACCAACAGGTCTTCCAGGTACTCTCGGCGTGGGCGTCTCCTAGAGTTTGTCTCCTCGGTCATACCCTCCATTGTGGCATGCAAGAGGCCTTCTTGTCGTATTACATGACCGATCCATCTTGCACGCCTTTCGGACAAGGTCCTGAGCAGGTGCCTTCCTCCTTCGATTCTTTGGAGGATCTCCTTATTTGTAATGTGGTCATTCCAGGAAATTCCTCCAGTCTCCGTCTATCTCTTTCGGATAGGAACCATGTCTCGCAACCGTACATTAAGATTTATCTATTATAAAATATATTAATAACCTGTTTATAAAATTAAGAAGAATAACGTATTTTTCGTCTTCTTCGTCCTTGTTGTAGACCTACGTGGTTCGTTCTTCAGAGGGTTGCTCCTGTTGTGAGGTGGATTCCAAGCTGTCCTTCTATCTTTTAGGAAGTCTTCCACGAGGACGAGTCCCGTGAAGCCGAATATGTAGTGCAATACAGGGGAGCCTGGTGGTGTCCATTCTTTTGACATGACCGTATCAGTCCCTTCTTCGGTATCGACTCCATCTTATAATTTCCTCAAACTCAGATATCTCTCTAATTCTCGTGTTCCTTATGCGATCTCTCAGTGTCTTGCCTGCTATCGTCCTCGGTCTTCATCTCGGAAGTCCTCAGAACTTGTTTGATCCTGATTGTGTCTGTTCTTGCCTCGGCACCATTAAATTTCATTCAACATACAAATTTCCAAATATATTTTTTAACTATTATAACTAACCATCACGCCGTCTCCCCGAAGGGGTAGGCAGAATGAATGGACTGCCACACTTTTCTTTCCTGACATATTTCTCTCGTTTCCTCAACATTCATACATCGTTTCATGCACGCGCATCGATTTCTCTAACTCCTCACATGGCCGACATTCAATATTTGATTTATTTGATCGCGCCACGTTTTCCTCGGTCTTCCTCTATTTCTGTTTCCATTTAGATCGTTTACATATAATTTTTTTACCATTCTTTCTTTCCATATGTCCAACCCTTTCATTATTTGGTTCATAACACCGTCATTCGCACCGCATTCACCTCTTATATTTTCATTCGACACTCTATCATACACAGAGTATCCCACACATTCGTCTAAGAGATCGCATTTCTACTGCATTTATTTTACTTTCATCCGTGTTTCGCCAGTTCCATATATATTATATATTTTTTATATTTTATATTTTTTAATTTATATATTTTTTATAAATATAATAATTCACTAACGCTATTTTTTGGTAATAATTCGAATATTATTTTTACGTGCAAAGGTGTGAAATCGTGAGATATGTTATCATGAGTTATATCTACAGATAATGATTCATATTTTAAATCCGAATGATTGATACAAAATCGATAAAGCTCTAGGAAAATATATTTAATATATTAGCTGAAGTTTCCTCTATATTATATCAGAGAGATACGCTGAAAAGCTATGTAAATAAGTCTGGCGTATCAGACGATAAGAAAAATCGATTTTGCTTGAATTTATGGTGCAAGGATGCCATCTTTTAGCCAACATTAGAACTATTTCGTCCACATGGACAACAAGCTGAAGTAACAATATAATCTGCAAACATGTTCGCCATACATTGTGTTTTGTAGATGTTTTATTTATAATTTAACATTAAATTATTATTTAAAAAATTTAATTTATTCATAATATTTGTTATAACAAAAGTATAAACGTTTCAAAACAAATCTTTATAACATCTGTCAAAACTGACCATATTTGTAAACAATTTTAAAATATTTTTTAAATTGTTTACAAATAATATCACAAAGAAGGGCTGGGTAGTCCGAAACAAGTTTGATATTTAATTTTAATTTGTTTTAAAAAAAATGTGTTGTATACATCTAAAACAATCATCCGAATAGTAGTGACCTATGGATGTGAGGCGTGGACAATGACAGCGAAATCCGCAGAGCGACTGGATACTTTTGAGAGAAGGGTGCTGCGCAGAATTCTGGGACCTGTGAATGACGGTGAAGGCTGGAGAGTGCGGCATAATGACGAGCCGCACAATATTTATAAAGCTCCCAGTCTCTCCACACAGGTCAGACTGAATAGACTGAGATGGGCCGGTCACATGCAGAGGATGCCGTCATCGCGAACCCCAAAAAGATTGCTGGAATGGCACCCAGGTGGTAGAATACCAATTGGACGACCAAGGCTGCGATGGGAGAATGAAGTGGGAAAGATGGAGGGTAATTGTTACGAGTGTCAGATTGGAGGGTCGAAGCGGAGGACAGAAGGAGTTGGAGGCGAAGAATACTGGAGGCTAAGGCTCGATATGGGCTGTAGGACCATCGAAGAAGAATACAAAGTATTTAAAAATAAAAATAAATATGCAAACATTTTTATCACAACTAAATTAAATTACAAATTAATAACAACAAAAACAAACCATCACGCCGTTTCACTTAATGGGTAGGAAGAGTAGAGAAGTCGATTCTTTCGACTTCTAACATGGCCGACCTTTAAAATGTTATTAATTTGGTCGTGTTAAGTTTTCCTCGGTCTCCCACGACTCCGTACTCCATTCACACCGTTAACGTGTCTTAACCATTGTTCCTTCTTCCATGCCATCTATATTTTTAAACCAAGTGATCATTTTATATTTTTGTTCTCAATACTTTCTTCCGCTCTATATTCCTTCCTCTATAAATCAATTTATATTTTAGAAAAAGAAGGACTTTTCGACTTTCGTCACGCGGTAGCTGTGGGAAGATGCATCGGTACAGCAGCTGGTCTAATCTCCGGAGATCACTGGATCGATGCTCAATTGGACACAATGGCATTGGTTATTTATGATATGCTGCAAAGTAAGCCTACTTCATTATCGTTCATGAATATACATTTTTTTTTTAAAACTAATGATTTTACTGAAATCTCTCGATGAAAGTTAATTTTAAATTATAATTAATAAATTAATAAAATAGTGACGAGTTTTTTATGAATTAAAACACTGTTTTTTTTTCACCTTTTTAGTTTATTATTCTCGACATGTTTCGAAGGCTTACACCTACCTCAGTTTATATCGTTCTCCCGATGTCGAAAAAAAAACTCAAAATTGGAAATAACAGTGTTTTGATTCATAAAAAGTTCGTCATTATGGAATTCCACAGTGTTAACGCCTTAAATTTATCTAAAATTAATATAATAATGATTTTTAATAACTGTTGCCACTTTTTGTCTTTATTTTTATCATTGTGTTGGCGGAAAGACTTTGATATTTCAACATTATTAACTGTTTAAATAAAGTTTGTTATAAATATCACAATTGATTATATTTTGTCGCTACAGCTGTTTCGCTAACCGAGTTGATTGTAAGACCTGACTATGCTAACATCGGTTAGCGAAACAGCTGTCGCGACAAAATATAATCAATCGTGATATTTATAACAAACTTTTTTTATTTAAACAGTTTATTTTTATCGATACATCAGTCCGTTAATGCCAGCCAGCCTGGCAAAACCGTTCGCTATCTAAATAAATATAAATTTTAGGTTTTCAAAAAACTTCGTTTTTTTATAATTATTTAATATTTATTTATTAATTATTCTTCTACAGAATCTGAATCCTGGTACCACGAGGCAGACCAAAAAAAGAAAGCTGCTTTGAAAGAAATTTTATTGGAAGAACTAAAAAACTATTACTTGCACAGATTTGAAAATGCTGTAAAAGAAAATAATGGACACTTCTCGCTAAAAGTACAAAACATTTGAATTACGATTTTTTTTATTATTCAAAATTAGAACAATCTATCGATTATATTATTAAATGTTTACAGCTATCGTGGATCGATATCTTCTTCTTCGGAGCCATTGAAGTGTTGGAGCTATATCTAGGATCTGCGCTGGTGGATGGATCCTTCCCGTTCCTATTAAAGCTGATTGAAGAAGTCGGCAAGATACCTGCTATCCAGGATTACATCGTGAAAAGAAGAAACAAAGTCATTGATGACGAAAAATAATAACATATTACTCTAAATATTTTTAATTTTAAAAACGGAACAATGAATTTATATATCTCATTTAGAAGACAATGATTTTCAAATTTGTTTTCTTAAATTTTCTTATCCTCATAATATTAAATTACTTTTATTTTATTTCATATTTATAAACATGTCCTTCTGTAGAAGTCTTCAAATATATTAAAATATTCAACATTTTGGAAGAAAATTAAATTTTAAACTTACATACCTACAGATATCTTCTTCTTCAAATGCCCTGTCGGGTCCCTCCAACGTTTGCGATCGCCTCGGCGAACCTGTATCTGTCCTGCACCGCTTATAACAGCTCCTCCACACTTCGGATGCCATGCCGGTCCACTCCTTCACGTTTCACAGCCAGGACATCTGTCTCCTACCGGGCCCTCGGCGTACCTTAATTTCGCCTCCAATATTAGTCGGAGAAGGTGGTACTTTTTCCCACGCGTTACATAACCTAGATGTGAAATCTTCCAAACCTTGATAGTTGACAACAGCTCCCTGTCAACTCTAGCTCGCCTCAAGATTTCGGTATTGGTAACCATGTCTGTCCAGGGAATTCTGAGCATTCGGCGATAGAGTTACATTTCAAATGATTCCAGTATGTTCATTGAGTTGACTTTTAAGGTCTACGTTTCACATCCATATATACCTATAATAATAAAATACTTTGTATTAACTACGGTACGGTTATTTTAATTGATGTCAACTAGTTTCGCTTGTACCCAAGCTTCATCAGGGCGAAGCTTGGGTTCAAGCAAGCAATCATATGTAACACGAGAACGAGAATATTTCTCTAATATAAGATTATTCTTCAAAATAATTACAACATGAAGATAAATAAAGACAAAACGAAGCTGCTGACTGTAGGCCGAACGCAACATCAGATGAGAGTAGTGAAGTCAGGAGTTCCACTTAACCCTTAACGTACCGTGTTCAAAACAAAACGCTCGCTCCCATGTGGTAAATTCAGTTTACCGCTAACTTTATCTAAATATCAAGCATATGACTCGATGAATCAAAATTTTATTTATGTCATCTTGTAGGGAATTTCATTAGGAATAGATCGATATCTATAACATACATGGATTATTTGAAAAACATATCATTATTAATTTTTTTCTGGAACCATACGATTTCTGATATGGAATGCGTCACAGCATACGAGCAACTGGACACCAAGTATAAACTTGTCTCCGCGTCACGGCCGGCGGGGCGAGACTTTACTGGATACTTTTGGGATGAAGGAAGTAATTTTTTGCTTTTTTTTTATTACGAAATATTGAAAACACTTCAATGGAGGATTACAATTTTTTTTATAATATTAGGGTCCATAGGTTTTAAGAAAATCAACTTTAAATTGGCAGTGGAAACTCAATTGACCACATGGCAACGCGACGGTTAATAACACCAAGGAGTTTGTCTACCTCGGGAGCAAAATAACATGGGACGGTGGGTCTAAGAGCGAAGTAGACGAGGTCTAAGAGCGAGGTAGATAGACCTAAATCTGAGAATACTTCTCATCAAGACCTATATATGGAGTATCTTGATGTACGGCTGCGAGACATGGTGCCTATCCGAAAGAGATAAACGGAGACTAGAGGCTTTTGAGATGTGGTCCTAAAGAAGACTATTAGGAATTTCCTGGAGAGACCACATTACAAATGAGGAGGTTCTCCAAAGAATCGAAGGAGGAAGGCACCTGCTCAAGACCTTGTCCGAAAGGCGTGCAAGATGGATCGGCCATGTAATACGACAAGAAGACCTCTTGCATGCCATAATGGAGGGTATGACCGAGGGGACAAACTCTAGGGGACGCCCACGCCGAGAGTACCTGGAGGACCTGTTGGTGGACGTGCGCTGTTCATCATATGCATATTTCAAAAGAGCCGCACAAGACAGGGAAGAATGGAAGAGAAGAATAGAGGAAATTGCTGCAAACCAATCCCAGAATTGAAACCAGAGAGAGAGAATATTATTAATCAGCACACAAACATATATAAATACATAGATTTCCATTATTGAAAATCTTCAATGTACGAGTATGTAATATGTTTGTCTTGTATTTCGCTTGTTTGTCAACATTTTCTATTTATTTCCAAAATAATCATGAATGTCTAGACATCTTCATTAAAATTCTCTCAAGCGAAAAATGATTTCTTAAGCGTCAATCTAATTTCGTCTGCGTGTATTGACAACAGAGATGAGTAATAATTAATATTTTAAACTGTGGAGCACGTGATAAAAAAATCTTATTAATGTAGAGGGTTTCAAAAAGTTTGGTCCCTTTATGAGAGGGCTCAGGATGCTCAGGATGTCATCAAATTTGGCGGTTATTTTTTTAGTAAGCCTGACCATCTGTCAATTTAATTCAGTTCGCACACATTTGTCATTCTCACAACAATATTTCTTTTATCGCTCCTTCAAATGTCGACTTTGTGGTAAATATGAAGCATTTCCAGGATGTTCTGCTGTTCTGTTTTAAATGGAAGAAGAGTGCAGCTGAGGCGCATAAAATGCTTGTGGAAGTTTATGATGATCATAACCCATCGGATAAATCATGCAGGGAATGATATAGACGCTTCAAAACTAGTTATTTTAGCGTTGACGAAAATGATCGCCCTGGAAGACCGAAAATGTTTGAAGAAGAGGAATTGGAGGGTTTACTCGATGAAGATCGGAATTGAATATAAACGCATCATTTTTCTTTTTGTCCTGTCACACCTCCGTGATGCAAAGGGCCTCAAGGAACCTTCTCCACCCGACTCCATCGCATGCCTGATGCCTAACATCATCCCAAGTGAGGCCTGCTGCCTTAACCTTGTCCTGCAGGACTCTTCTACAGGTGGCTCTAGGTCTGCCTCGCATCCTCTTTCCCCCCATAGAGGACCAGTCTAGTGCGCCCTGAGCGATGCAGGCTGGGTTCCGTCTCAGAGTGTGACCGATCCACTGCCATTTGCGTCTAGCGACTTGTTCCCTAATTGGCTTTTCACCTGCCATGGTCCAGAGAACGGAATTCGACACTGTTTGGGGCCAATAGATCTTGAATATTCAGCGATTTTTCTGAATCATTAAAATAAATCAGGTCTCAGAAAAAAGCTAACAGATTATATGGTAGGTGACCTATAAGTGGAATAGCCAAAAATCTCCATTTACCACGAAAACATTTCAGGGCGAGATTTATGTAAAATCGGTATTGAAATCAATCGATGAATGAATACTGGCAAAAACTTAATTCTTGTTAATTTCAATTGGAAAATGACGCGGAAATACCGTTGATTGGTACTTCAAACGATTCCGGGGCGTATTTAATCATCATTATTGAGTTAGTACCGGATATTTCGTATTTGGTCACTCCTTTGGGCCCTATTCAATAAAATCGTCTGCAGCATGGGTAGCAAACACGCGTCACGCGAAACTGATTTTTATTAACTTTCTGAAATAAAAATGTTGTCACAGATGACATGGTGAAAAAAAGTTTTTGTATTTTTCCATAGATGGTACTTTACAGGGATCGTGAGAGTTGCGTACGTGATTTATATGAGACAGAAACGGATTAAATCAACATGTACCCAAGCCCGAACCTTCCCTGGCTAATTTTACAGAAGAATTTTCTCAAGAATTTATATATTAAATAATGAAAATAAATAAAATTTAATAAATTAAAGTCCTTTAAAATGTATATTTTATTTAATATGGCTGCTACCTGTTTCAACAGCTCGCTGCCATCTTGTAGTTCACCAGAATATGTCAGAGGGAAGCATAGCCACGTGGGGAGTCAAAGAAATCTATGTACGTGCGTGACATGATGTATGAATGTTGAGGAATCGAGAGAACGTATGTCAGGAAAGAACAGTGTGACAGTCCATGACACTTCGGTGACACGGCGTTAAGGTAAGTTAGTTATTGTATATTCTTTCTTTCTTCTTCTTTAACAGCCGTTGTCGTCCACTGCTGGACAAAGGCCTCCCCCATACTTTTCCATGTATGACATGTCATACGGGGGGTGGTTGGCATTACAACGCCACGCTTGCCAGACGGGTTGGCGAGGTGTCCTTCCACGTTAGCCTATGCATCAATATTATTCACCGAGGTTATTCACACTCGATCTCTAACATTTCGCATAGTTTCCAGGGGAGACCAAAGTCGAGGAGGTGTGGATAGGTACTTGGGATCAGATCAATCCTCCAGCGTAGCATGGCCATCACCACGGTGATGGCCATGCACCGCTCGAAGAGTCAATTGGACCCCCTTACTCCCCCTTTATATATTCTTTAACATGCATAAATCTATGTCCAGTTAATTTTTAATCACTAAAAAACTAACAATTTTTTCTATATTCAATACTTAATATGTCGTTTATATTATTATTGAACTAACAATAAATAACGTATATTACAATAAATTAACTTAACTATTTATCAGAGGCGTATACAATAATAAATGTATGAAAATATTTTGAAACTAACTAACTAACCAACTAACCATCATGCCGTCTCCCCGAAGGGGTAGGCAGAAAGAACTGCCACACTTTTCTTTCCTCGCATATTTCTCTCGATTCCTCAACATTCATACATCGTGTCATGCATGCGCGTCGATTTCTCTGACTCCTCACATGGCCGACATTCAATATTTGATTTATTTTATTATGGTTTTATATAATATAATTATTTTGTAAGATTAATTATTATATTTATTATAATAATATTGTGTTTTTAATATGTCAGAAACTTTCAAACAATTTTTTTAACACTAATTTAATATCTTCATTTTAACCGTTTATCTTTTCCTGCTGCATATTTAACGTTCGATTTATTATTTTCTTGCTAAAGTTAATTAATGTTATATTTATACAGATATCGTTAATGTATTGTTTTTAAATGAATTACGCATCTGGCTTAATTCATTAACATAAGCATAATAATAAATTACTCGTTGCGGAAAATTACTGTAATAATTAAGCCAATCATCGGCAAAATTTGTATTACAATAACTGAGAAAATTTGGAATGTGATTATAATTATTATCAATAGATGGCGCGCTTCAAGGAATATCGGATAATTTATTGATAAAATATTTAAGCGTACTAGGAAAGTACTCTGTAACGAAATTTATCATTTCGGGTACTTCGCGTTCTTAATTTAAAAGTTTTTTTTTCTGTTAATTAAACCTGGATGGCTTTCTTGCCATCAATTGTTTTTCTAGTCTTATATTCTAATCATAAGATTTCGTTAAAATATTTTCAATTAAATTTTTTAATAACATTGCAAGTGTGTGGTTCTCAATTTTATTTTGGACATCAAGGATGATAAATGAGACACTCAATTCAAAAAGATACCCAAATGTGCATTTTTGTTAATTGTAAGTTTATAAAACGTAATAAATAATATACGTTAACGATGCAAATGGAACTAAAATAGAGGAAGACCGTGGAAAATGTAGCATGATCAAATGAATCAAATATTGAATGTCGGCCACGTGAGGAATCGGAGAAATTGACGTGCGTGCATGACACGATGGATGAATGTTGAAGAAATGAGAGAAATGTGTCAGGAAATAACAGTGTGGCAATCTGCCTACCCCTTCGGAGAGACGGCGTGATGGTTAGTTAATTAGTTAGTCAAAACGTAAAATAAAAAACAATAATGAATATCTTTTTCTTCGTACTTCTTATCAGCCGTATGTCATCCACTGCAGAACGTAGACCTCTCCCAAAGCACGTCACTGCTATCCATTGCCCTATCCATTGCAAATCTTATACATACACGTAAGCAATCCTTATAATATAGTCAGTACGAGGACAGAGGGACAGAAGAAAAATAAAATTGTGTTTTTTAATACCGTGTACTGGATTCCGCAGAGTTGGATGTCCCCCTGCCCGCTGGACCGACGATCTGAAGAGGATTGCTGGACATGGATGGATGGGAGCGGCAATGGATAGGGGGCAGTGCAGTGCTTTGGGAGAAGCCGACTTTTAGCAGTGGATGACAGACGGCTGACGATGTGTTTTTTAACCGGTTTCGCCGGTCTAGCTTACATCGACAAACTGGTCTTCAATGCCAGCTAGGCTGGCGGAACAAAGACAATAAATGGAAGTAGTCAATAATAAAACATAATTTCATTAAATAATTACATAAAAAGATCTTTCATCGGGAGATTTCTGTAAAATCATTAGAATAATAAATAGATTTTATAATATAATTATTTAAATAAACTTCTACAAAGGAATTTCAATAGCCAACATCATTAATCTTTATATTAAATGGCGATATTGTAAGTCAGTTAGATCATTTAAAAACCTTTTTCATAAATAAATAAAATATACAGATTGTAACAATAAAATTATATAATAACACGTAAGATTGGCAATCATTGAAAATGAGTGTGAAATTTAAAACGCGTCGATTTCTGTCAATTTTATATTGAGCTAAAAAATCCTTTCAGATGGATGTTGTAAAAGCAATAACGTTTACTTCTACCATCCTCACCTTGTACCATTAGTTCAATGATACCCGTAATTAATTAGATTAATTAGCAAACAATAGCGCTAAATAAAAATAATGAATTTATTAATTTCAGCTTTCGTTAAGATATACCTATCCCAAATAATACCTCACAAGTTTGCATGTCAATTACATGTTTAACCATATTTTAAGAAGAAAAAATAATAAAAATGTTAAATAGCTTTATCGATACTCATTGATAAACCATGATACTATTTTATAGAAGAAGGAAGGAAGTAAGTGAAAAACTATCACGTTTATCTTGAATCATTATATATTTACTTTCGTATGAAGCTCTTAATTTGAGCTGTGACATTGTTAAAAATAATTTAATTACTTATACGAGTATACTCATACATATGCTCGTGCAATTTGTTTTTACAACATGCGTGTTGTATTTTCAATTTCAATTTCAATTTTTTTTTTTAAATCATAAACATTACAGTATATAACCAAAGCGCTTATGACTATACAGGTAGGATACAAAAACAACTAAAAAAAACTATTTTAAACAGTAAATACAATTATGAAATTTAAATATTACAATATAAACAATACACAAAAAAAAACACGAGATAATTAAAAAATTAAGACCAAATAAGTAATTAGAAACAATAAGAAGAACAACACATTATTTAAGAGATAGATGTTTTCTGGGGGTAGCCTCACTATCGTGGAAGATGTCCACATCCGAAGAGATGCGGTTTAATAGGATTATTGCCCTGCCCACGGGCATTACCTTAGGTAGATTGGTTCTACACAGTGGCAGGTGAAATAATCTATGTTGCCTTTGTCGCAGATAATTGTCAGGGACAAACAAAGTCAAGTCATTCAAAATATCCGAGTTATGTATTTGACCACGAATTAAAGAAAAAAATTAACACGCAAATGGATAGTTCGTCTAATTTCCAATGATTGGTAGTCCAGCATACCCAGCAAGAAATCAGTTGGGTACAGCCACGAAGCTCCAGAAGGAGCAAAGTAGGTACGTAGATGTTTTTAATATATTTTTTATTGTTTCATATTTATTTTATATTATTCTACATCATTCAAATAAACTATAAATAAATAAAATCTTAATTAGTTTGACTCCAGAATCGTTATCAGTCGCTTTTAACCCTCAATAATAATCACTTTCTATATTGATATTGCGATAATAAGAAATTTCCAAATTAATGAAATGAAACAATAATTTCCACTTGAACAAGCGATTTCAGAAAAATGGTCGCAGCATGGAGGAGACCATAATGTTGCATCACATTTATTTTGTTTTAATTTTTCCTCAATTTGTTTTGTTTAACATCAATTTCGTTTCATACTCTCGTCTGTAAACTATGCTATTAATTTATATTTTTGGTAGCATGTAATTGGCATTACTTTATTATTTCTATGTGTGTTTTTTTCTAATTCAATGGAGTTCTAGTGCCAACCCTCATGTATGGAAGTGAAGCTTGGAGCTGGCAAAATAAGGATGAAAGCAGGATAAACGCCGTAGAAATGAGATCACCAAGAAGAATGTGCGGGAAAACGTTGTATGATAGAATACCGAACGATGAAATAAGAAAGAAATGTATGACTACATCATGAATAAAATTAAAAAAGGATCCCTGAGATGGTTCGGACATGTGGAACGAATGGATGAGAGTAGAATGGTTAAAAACTTGTACACAAGCAGCGTGAGTGGGAAAAGAAGCCGAGGACGACCGAGGAAAACATGGCATGACCAAATTAATCAATTATTAAAAGGCGGCCACATTCGAAGTCGGAATAATCGACGTGCGTACATGATACGCTGTATGAATGTAAATGAAGCCCGAGAGGTATGCCAGGACAGGCCATTGTGGCGATCCATCCTCTCTGCCTACCCCTCCGGGGAAATGGCGTGATGGTTAGTTAGTTAGTTTTTTTCTAATATATTATGTTATTAATATTGCTGTATATAACCCTTAATAAATAATTTAATATCACTTTCCTTTCAATCTGATTGCATTCGCTACTTTGACATTAAACTGTCACTCCTATTTAAATTCAAACGAGAAAGAAAGATTGTTGGTTAACGTTTATTTCATTGAAATCACCGCAATCTATAAACAATTCTATATTTAAAAATAGCTAATTCTTACCTCGGCACCGTATTGGTAGAGTTACAAGGCTTCTCCCAAGCTGCCCAATGCACAACATGAACAATGATCAGTCACTAATAGGTAAACCTCAGTCAACCTGAGCGTTCCAATCAGATAACATCTTTAATATTCTAGTATTCGAAACATAAGTCAGAATCAATAATACATTTACATTCCGAAATCAAACACTTCGAATCATTATATCAGCATTAAACTAGCTCTACTTTGGTAGTCAGTTTGTGAATTTTACTATATATTTCATAATGATTGCGCGATGAAGTGAAATTAACAAATCCAAAATATGTGTCAGTTTAGAAAAATTAACCAAGTGTGGAGTTAAGATGAAAAGTGTATCACAACGAAAAGTTTGAGTGAGTATTTATTTCAATATTTATATTTCCTTCGTGTCTGTTTCTACACATAATATATTTTGCATAGTTTATATATGCTTATGTAAATAATCTAATGATTGAATAGTCTTCGTATTATGTCACAAATTTGATTAAGCAACTCATTTTTTTAAGTACATAAATACAATTTTATGCAAATTTATTAATAAATACTGCTAGATTTTATTGCATTTGTTACACGCAAATTTTTATTTATTATTTCTTGAATAATATTAAATAATTAATACGAATAAACGTATGATTTTTAGAAGTTTCACTATATGATATTTTATGTGAATGGCATATTTCGCCAATCGAAACATGTCATTCACATAAAATATAATAAAACTTCTAGAAAACATACGTTTTCATTCTTAATTACATTAATTTGTAATAACAAAGACGATTGTACGTTTAAGTATTCTTTTCAGTTATGACATCACATGTATTTTTTCATTAGGTTACATATTATATTTTAAAAGTCAGGCGTGTTTAAAAACATAATATTATTTTAAAACTAGCTTGTTTAATAATCTTCAATGAATTGACACATGCAAATATTTCTATTGTACAGATGACAGAGTGAAGGAAAATGAATCAATGATTATTATTATGCTAAAATGCAACGCATTTACTTAAGTGTTGTGATGGACATTTAGAGGTTATGTGAATCTATATGTATATATTTTTAAATGAGCTGAATATTATTAAATATTAGTATTTTTTTTCGTAAACAAAAGGTCATTAAACCCAATTACTGTATACAATTCTCGTGACATGTGATAGGTCGCTTATCTATCGCCATTTAATTGTCACGTGAATTCTACACCATACCAATGACAGTGTGACAATCACACTGCCATCACCGGGAATCGAACCCCAGACCTTCGGGATCCGGGTATTGCAGTCAGAGCTCTTACCACTCTTGCACGAAGGTCATCATTCGTCGTGTTATTATTATCATTATTATTAGAATTTTGATAAATAGGTCTGAACACAATTATAGCGCGAGCCAAATCGATGTAAGGGTGAAAAAAAAAGAACATCAAAAATAATATGCATAGAACCATATGAATATATATAGACAGTTATCTGTTAGTTGCTCTTATCATTACGGTATTCGCTATAACTGCATCTTATGTAATCTCTATTGCCACATCGTACGAAATTGTTAAAGTTATATTTTTGTTCATTTGACTTGGAAACGAAACAAGAGATATTAGCAGCTAATTCTAGTGTGATAAATAAGCGAACCAAAACAGAGATTCAATGTGAATGCATTTATTTTAAACAATTCAATCGGTAGTTAATCACGAGCATATGTGTGAAATTGACCGTTGTTACCTTGCACCTGTGTAAATATTGATAAAGATTGTTTCTTAGAAGAAAATTACGATATTAAATTGCACCATAAATCTGTGTTACCCTTGAATATACGTTCTTACATCAATAACTAAGAGTAACGTTTAGATTTCAGTTCTAGAATATGAATTCGTTCTGCATACAATTTTTTTTGTTGTAGCTAATGGGTGCCTGAAAAAATATATACAAAAGTACCAACTTATGGTTGTAATTTTCTTTTGTATTATTTTTCTTTAAGCAATAAAATATTGCAAATCCAAAATAAGCATGTCACGACTACATCAATTAAAAAAGTTAAATCTGTCAGATATCCGAATAATATGATAATATCAGTCTAAAAGATTGTTGGGGTCTATCTTCTCTGAATAATCTTGCAGGGAAACTAGGTGAGCCAGTTAGTAAAAATTAATGATGTTTAAAAAGATGTGGTCATATTTTTTTCTTTTATTTTCCATCAGTTTGTATTGTAGAAATAGAACTAAGAACCTAAGAAGGTTCTAAGTTCTATTGGTATCGGCTCTGACCTCTATTCCATTTCCATACGTCATGATGGGGCGTACGATATTCTATACGTCATGATGGGGGATACGTCCTGATACAAACAAAACATGTCGTTCACATAAAATACAATAAAACTTTTCGAAAACTGACGTTTTCATTCGTATTAATGCATGTGGAATAATGAAAATCAACAATTCATCTCTCTTGATCACGTCATGCGTCCAAGGAATTTCCCAGATTTCTGAGAAAACTTACAACTGAGATGGTATTCTCTATTATGTCATTTTGTTTATTAATCTTCTCTGTTCAAATGACTTATGAATCATTTTTAATTTAAATTTATATAAATGCTTTATTTAAAATCGTTAAAAAAATTCTCAGTTTGATAATGTTAATTAGAAAGATTTATCTTTTCTTTTTATTTATTTATTTTATAATGATTTATTTTTAAGTGTACCGACGTCTAAAATCGTACCTTTTATTGATTTTATGTATTATACATATGTAATCAAAATATTTTGTTTTGTAGTTCCTTGAACAGAGATGTAAAAAACAATATTATTAATTGTTTGAGCTTCTGTTTTCTAGGTGTTTTATTAAATTTTATGGAAATGACATTTGATAATGCCTTAGCAAGGCTAAACATGTCATTCCCAAACAATATAATAAAACTTCTAGAAAACAGATGTTTTCATTCGTATTCATTTTTAAAATATTTTGATTGATCCCTGGCAAAGGGCTTATGAACATACGATTTAAACGCATTTATATATTTTTATTTTTATAAAATTGTTAAAAATGAAATACTCGCACTAGCTGATTGCACTTGTTTATTTTTACGTAAACAAAAAACTTGTAATTGTTAACACAACTTGTAAACACAACTCCACTTATTCCACTCTATTTTTTTGCTATGACAATCCTTGGAACTAATTGTGCTCTACGTTTTGAACAATAATCTTTATGTATTATATTTCAAATCATCGATAAACCAGTTGTCCTCTATAAGAATAACCATTTTACGTCTATATTTTTGCAAATAAAAAAAGGAGAGCATACATCGCCTCATGTGATTAAAAACAATTAAAAATATAACTAACACATTAAGCTATTTTTTATTATTATGTAAACCTAAAGCGCTTTATATTGTGGGGTTCCATTTATATGTTCTCTATGATTTAAAACATTTTTTCTACCAAGTGATATGTTACATGTTTCATTGGTATTGAACAATTATGATATTTTATTATATCACAATAACCTTTATCGTAGTTTATATTTTAATCACGATGATGAATGATAAAAATAACGTCGAAACGTGTTGAGAAATATAAACAAAAAAAAATAATAAATACAACGGAAATTTTATTTTTAAATCATTATTTATTAATTTAAAATGTCTAACCACAAATTGAGTGCTTCGTAAGAAAAAATATATATTTACAAAAACTCCTATTTTTTTATTTATAGATTATACTAAATTAATTCAAAAGAAATGTGTTTATCGGATCTTAAAACACAACTAATTGAATTATTATGCAATATGCAAATAATATTATAATTACAGTCATCACAGAAAACTGCATTCGTAAATATAATTAACAATAGCGTTATGCAATAGTACCTAATGACCTAAAATGACCTTCCAATATGATCGATAACAAGCTGTGCTGTGAATATTAGATTTTAGAAGCCGTATAATACGAGAATATAACATCGAATCATGTATCGACCTTATTGCTCATACTAATGCTTTGACATTAACTGAAAAGAGATCACAGATTTATATGCATGTATATAAACACATACGAGTATATGATCGTATTTATTGTTTCTCAAAAATAATATAAAATAATATTATAATTAAATATAACGATGTTTTTAACTACTTTAACTTTTGTCTTTATTTCGACAGCGAGCCTGCTGAAACTGGTCGCTGTCGAAATAAAGACAGAAGTGGAAGAAGTTAAAAAAATCGTTTTTCTTCGATGTTCTCCATAACTTTGTGTTGTAGATGTTTAATGTTTTTTTTATATACTTTATATACAACACTCACATTTATTAAAAAATATATAAATGAAATATTATACATGTTTCCGACTAACCAGCCCTTCGTCAGTGATATTATATAAATATTTACAGTATTATAAAATCGTTCACAAATATGGTCAATGATAATTTGAAGAGCTGGTGAAGGGCTGGTTAGTCCGAAACCTATTTGATATATAATTTTTTTTTAATGAATGTGAGTGTTGTACACAAAGTATATAAAAAAAAGAAACATTTAAAAAAGATTTATTTAATCATTATTTAAAATGCCGAAGCGGGAGATGCCTATTGGTGGCGATGAGGTTCGCAACCCATCACACCTCGTCTCCCGCGGGGCGAAAAGAGAATAATGGAGTGCCGCATCGGTTAACCTACCATTTCGGGGGCGACGGCGTGATGGTTAGTAAGTTTGTTTTAATTTAAAATGGATTTCCATCAAGAGATTTCAGTTTTCTAGTTTTATTATTTATTATTTATGCGAGGGCATTCTCAAAACGAAAAAAAAAATTAACAAATATATAGGTAGTCCATTGTTTTAGCCGTTATACTTCAACATTATAAACTGTATAATTAAAAAACTCTGTTTTTATGAATCACAATTTTATTTTTATTTTTCGCGACAGCTGTTTCGTCAACCTACGTTGACATCAACAGGTGATACTATAATATATAGTTTATATATTAGTGGCACCTGCTCAGGACCTTGTCCGAAAGGCGTGCAAGATGGATCGGCCATGTAATACGTCAAGAAGGTTTCTTGCATGCCATAATGGAGAGTATGATCGAGGGGACAAACTCTAGGGGACGCCCACGCCGAGAGTACCTGGAGGACCTGTTGGTGGACGTACGCTGCTCATCATATGCAGATCTCAAAAGAGCCGCACAAGACAGGGAAAAATGGAAGAGAATAATGGAGGAAATTGCTGCAAACCAATCCCAGGATTGAAACCAGAGAAGAAAGATATTAGTGTAACACCCAATGATGTCAACAAAGCTGTCGCGAAAAATAAAAATAAAACTGTGATACCTTAAAACAGAGTTTTATTATTTAACAGTTTATAACAAACATTCATATATTTTATACATTTTATAAAATATTTTTATATAATCATTGCTAAACCGATAAAGTGATTGCGTTTTCATGATATATTTCTTCTGTACTTAAAACACAATGCGGTAAGATACAAAACTTGCAGAAGTCAACATGCTGGGATGTTATACAGTAATAGTTACTTGCAGAAGTTCTTGCCTCGTTATACCTGTACAATTCCCATGGCGCATGATGTTTCCTCACAATAGCCTCTGCTATAGTACCTTCGTGTCTATTGTTATATAACGCGTATTACATATTTTACCTTGGCATTGGCGCAGATTGCGTTGCAGGTGAGGTATCCATTTCATTATAGTTTCATAATTATTATCTGCTCGATGCATGTGCATTGACGGATTAAGCCAGAAGTTCTCAACCGTTTTCAGTTTACGGCTTCCTTAAAACATCAGATTTTCCCGCTCCATAAATACATCAGATTTTTTTCAAAATTTTTGACCTTCTTGAGAAATTGGAAAACTTACCTTTTTAAAAGCGATTACTCATTTAACAGCGAAAAATTAAAAACGGATACTATTTTCCTTGGGATATTATAAAATATCTACTTTCAACTGTTTCGGTAATATCCATATTGAGACTGGACAACCACTATGGTCTTGGTTGCAGCGGCTGGTCATGGTGCAAAAGCATTCAAACTGGGTTCGACACGCAGTTGAAATGCACTTTAATGGGGTTAGGTTAGTTTAAAAATAAATCCAACACGAATTTTAAATTCGCAAACAATTTATTGAACATCGATTAATATTTCGCACACTTAATAGACCACTGTCTTAACTCAAAAAAGCAAGTTTTTCTCAATCTGACATGAGTCGGTGTTTTAACAAAAACAGTCGAAAAGCACGTACGAATGGATAGCCTTAACATTATGAACGATTATCGTACTACGAATGGATAGCGTTAACATTGTGAAAAATAGATGGATAGCGTTAACACAAGCCTCTGTCTAATGTTAACTCAATTATGACCTAAACCATAATCGGTCAGCTTACTATTAACCCTTAGGACACTGGGCGAATTTTCAATAACTGTCCTCCTGGAACGGCGTAAATTTTGACATTCCGCACGCTCTCATACAATAATTAATTATGAGTAAAATAAGACTTTCAACGAAAAAATAAAAATGCCAAATGAATTATTAACTTATAATCTATCTTTATAAATAATAAAATGTGTACATTCAATACTTGAACATGTTTTTTTAAGCGTGCGATTTGACATTATTAAAATTATTAATGGGATGGATGAGCTTTTTGTTCACTACATAACTTCTCAAATCTCGGAATAAAATTGGATATGGCGACCCTCATTTCTTGTTCAACATTAATTTTCGTGCGATTTACTTTTTATTATCATTCCAACAAATTTGCCGAATTGTTTAATTGAATATTTCGTGGCATCCTTATGACGACATCACTCACACTTTGGGAATCACTGGATTAAGCGGTAAGCAGACTAAGTGCCGTGAAAGGCTCGGAATACCAAAACGTTCCAAAATTCCACAAAAGTCTTAAAATCATAATTTTGTATATAGCCTAAAACCCTGATGTTGTCAAGAAAGAGGACGATAATATTTTGAATACAAGACAGCGACAGAAGAGTACTTCAATTCTCTCCGAAAGTAAATCGAAATGCACAAGATGCGCATGCCCGTTTCTGGGTTATTTTAAATTTTGTTCTGATTATTGTTGTATGGCATTAAAAATACAAACTAACCGTGAAACTTAGTGTAGAAGTTTATATGCTATTATTTTGTGAATACTTCACAGGTTTGCAACTAGTAATATATAAATAGGCAAAAACCCTGATATCGTCAAGAAAAAGTACGAGAAGAATTTTAATACAAGAAAAGGACAGAGGGATACTTCTATTCTTTCCCTAATTAGAATGCACCTCTAAACACCCTTTATGTAACAATGTGTATAAGTGTGTTTTTTTAGAGGTATACAAATTAAAAATAAATAAAAACTCATTAAAATAATGTTAATGTCTATGATATTGGCTTTATTTAATAGATAATGTTATGCCATTATTGTTTAAATATGATATTGGGCATATGAATGCCAAGTTTAGCTCGAATGAAGCGCAATCGTAAAGCCCAATTTTCGACAACTTTATCGAGCAATTGAGTAAAATGGCAAAACGTACTAAATACAAATCAACTGTCAACTGTCAAATTGACAGTCTGTAGAAACAATGTTGCCAGTTTAAAAAACAAAACTCTAAAAAAAACACCCTATATAAACTAAATGTAGCATTTGACCATTATATGTCAATGCTTTAACCGTATCAGTACTAAAGGGATTAATTAATCCCAATAATTTTCAAATCAACACTGAACTCTCAAAATACATTGTTAATGGGTTTTAATTATCCCGTTCAGTTTTTTGTAGGTTGTAATACGTCATTCATGCTCTGTCTCAATTATAATGTTGTCGTTACAAATTAAAGTGTCTTATCTATGTCATATTGCTTAAAAAAAAGTAGTATTGAAACGGTAAAATTAAATAGACTGATCCATTTCTAAGCTGTACAACACATTTTTTACTTATTTATTGTTTCTTGAACAATGTAAAACTCCATATTAAAAATTAATACCAATGAAAACGTTAATTTTCTAGAAGTTTTATTATATTTTATGAGAATGACATGTTTCGCCCTTCTAAGGCATTATCAAATGGGTGGTTCAGAATATTAATGGATCAAGTCCATCGATCCTGATTCTGAGATAATTAGACCTAAAGTTGAAAGACTTTTGTAAATCCAGGGATGTTTTCACTGCAAACACTTAATTTATTTTGATAGGTCATTAATCAATTTAAATAAATAGACAAAAAATAAGACACACAAAGGCTTTATTAATATTAAAAGTACAAATAAAAGAAAATAAAATGGACATGATTCACTATTATTCTGAAATTTTTCTATACGCAAATGAAACACATAAAAAAAATCAAAATAGAGCAACATTAAAATACAACATTAATCGTAAATAACTTCATCGTTTTCAAAACCTTCCTCACTTTTTCATGGTCACTTGGTTCTGACTTCCCGGGTTTCATTTTACTGAATTTAGACTTGTTTTCTTCAAACACGTGTATAAACGCCCGACACTAATTTGTAAACTGGACGAACTAAAGTCTTCACCTGAACTCATTTTTAGCAATCAACAGTCAAAATAATATACCTCTGATGGTGATCGAGCTGTTAAATTGGCCATGATTCACTAATATCCTGAAAGGTTTCAAATTTTGATCTCCAATCAATAGTAGTATTGTCATTTATGGAGAAAATTGAAACGCTACTATTCTGTTATTAACACACAACATAGAAATCTGTTTTATCTACCTGTAGAAACATTAAACTCTAAATTTATTATATAAAATTTGGACTTGATCTATTAATATTCTGACCCACCCAAATGTAGAATACGGATTTTCCCTAGATCTCAAAAAAACAAACATTTCTCACTTGATAATCCATGTTCGTACCTTTTTTGATCGGTTATCATAGCTATGATGCATGGGCATATAAACATTTGATAATGCCTTAGAAGGTCGAAACATGTCATTCCCATAAAATATAATGAAGCTTCTTTTAAAACTGACGTTTTCATTAGTATTAATCATTTTTTTCTTCTTCGGCTATTCAAATTAGAATACACAATACAACGTGATACCAAATATAGAAGAAATATGCAATTATGCTTGTTTAAATAATCGATTATTGATATTTAAATACACTAAATCCAAGTACTACACCTTCATCAAACAATACTGAACACCATATGTATTCATACATCTTTCACGCTAGTATTTGTAATATTGTATTTACCTACCAATTTACATGTACCTACAGTGATACCAACACTCTATCTGACGCTTGTTACTTGACAGAAAAATACAAGTACTTAAATAAAAATGTTACATTACTTACATTAGATATCTTGTAATTATTCAATAATAAATTAAAAATTACAACGAGATCCGAAACGTCGCGACGCGTCGGTCCAGAGAGACGAGTTAAAGTCCATTTACACTGGACAGTCATCAGCCGATACCGACACTTCACGATAAAAAATATAATTGAATCTCACTGACTCGTTATCTCAAATGCTATAATAAAATCGCCGTCGGGGGTTGCCGAAGAAAGCACCTACCTACAAAAAATTGACACTTGTTAGAAATGACAGTATTTTTCAGTATGTGTTTCCTACAGTATATAATTCTTTTTTACAGAATACCGTTTTTACTACCGTTTAAATTCGCCGTGGAAAAGGCGATTATCTCGGAATTTTAATATAATATGAACGGAATCGGCATTAATTAAAAGTAACAAGACACCATCAAAACAAACAAAACGATTATTTGCTCAACGCAAACGCGTGACGTGTCGGTATCGGCTGATGACTGTCCAGTGTAAATGGACCTTTACACGGATTTTCCCAAGATCCCAAAAAACAAATATTTTTTACTTGATAATCCATGTTCGTACCTTTTTCTGATCAATTATTATAGCTTGGTTATATAAACATAAATACGTTTGAATAACTGTTTGAAAACATTGTATTTTCGTAACACTTATTTGCACTTTTCATAAACATATTTCGGGACACAGACGCCCTTCCTCGGCATCTGTGTCCCGAAACATGCCTGTGAAAGGTGCGTTTCGCAGCAAGGACATTTGTCTCCTTCCGGGCCCTCGGCATCCCTCAATTTTCCCCTCCAATATCAGTTGGAAAATGTGGTTCTTTTCCCCACGCAGTATATGACCCAGATGTGAGATCTTTCGAACCTTGATAGTTGATAACAGTTCCCTGTCAACTCTAGCTCGCCTCAGGACTTCGGTATTGGTAACCATGTCTGTCCAGGGAACTCTGAGCATTTGTCGATGGAGCCACATTTCAAATGCTTCCAGTCAGTTCATTGAGTTAACAACATAAATTAATGGCGAATATCGAAGAGAAATGCGTTTTATTTTCGCTACATTTGCTAATTCCTTAGCAAAACGAAACATGTCATTCCCATAAAATAAAATAAAATTCTAAAAATAGACGTAAGTATGAACTTTTTTGGCATATTGTTAGTAGGAACGGGTTTTTTGTAACTGGTATTTGTAAAAAATAATTTCACACTATGATTCTGACACTTATTACCTCTTTAAGTATTAGTAGTCAAGTACCACTCAGCTGTACTCGTGTGAGAATACTTACAGATAATAGTGTGTTAGTTTATGAGTGTGTACGTTAATATTAGTACATGTCTATGTCAGATAAGATAATTCAGAATATTTTTCATTTACATCATTATCTCCCATTGAGGCTTTATGGTTTACTAAAATATCAAAAAGACCAAATTACAGCGAAAATTTAATATAACGTGTTTGTTTGCTGAAGGATTTTTCGGTTTGTTTACATGTGTTATTAGACATTCGACGTGTGAATTACAATTCGTAATATTTGTGTTATTACAAATACCGCAATACAAAATTGATTTACTTGGTTAATCAATATTGCCATATTGGAAAATGTCACGTCAAACATAACAAGGAAGATTATTATTCTTATTTCTGTGTCCTGTCAGGTCTCCCTAACGTTGACTATCAACCTGGGGAAAAATATCCAGAGTGGTATTTCCTTGCCTTCTCTGGAGGATTTTCTGTCGGGGTTACTTTCCCTTAGCTGGGTGTATCCAGTTTTATGGCGCTGGAAGCTCGCCATTATGGCCATTATGCCTATGGCACTAAGTAATATGTGCCACATTGCCCGGGGTTCGCGGGGTCTTTAAAACATCTCGTGGAGCTAGAGAGTTGGACTTGATAGTAGTGTTGCTGTTGTAAATGCAACATGGCGCCTTACGACATTTTGTAGAGGCATACTTTCCAGCAAAACATACCGCATCGTAGCCCTACTACATTTTTGAACCCCAAGAAAGATTACAAAATATATTTATTGTTGCTTGAAGAAAACTTCATATTATAATAGATTTTTAATATTAGGAAAAATATACGTTTTATTACATTATAATATTATACTACAAGTTTCAACATGCTTGGGTATAATATTATAATCAATTGTTTTTTGCACTCACATAATTCATTAGACTAGGGCTTTTCAAACTATACTCGTACTTCGCGATAAGATAATGCTAAACGAAAAAATATTGATCACTTTGCATTTTTGTAAATTTTGCCTTTTAATATTTTACGCGTGAATAATTCATAAATATTACATGCAACAATTATTTACTATTTTTTAAGCTACCAGAGACAGAGATGCCTACTTTCAAGTGATTGTTAACCTCGGGGTACCTGACATGACACAGAGATTACGAAGATCCCCAAGGTGCTTAATCAGAGAAAAAGTTTGTGAAACCCTGCATTAAACAATATCTGGAATGTATTCATTATTTTCGCCCTCTATCTCTCAAGCTGTGTCCAAGCATAACAGGTTTAATCACCCTTTATCAGATTCTGAGTCGGTTGACATTCTTGATGGCAATAATCAAATCAGATCAAATCAGTTTATTTACTCAAAAGACATTACAAACCGCATAAATGTTTAAGGCATCTATTGAGTACAGGTCAAATATTATATACATACAACATAATACCAGGAACGCATTAGTGATGGTTCGACATTAGGGAGAGAAAGATACTTTCTAAAATCAAGAGTATTTGTCCCCTGAACATACTTTCACTAATATGAAAGACGTCGATCTCCGAGGAGACCGCGTTCAGCAGTATAATTGCTCTTTCCACCGGTGACACCAGGTACAGGTTTGTTAAAACAATCTATGCTTTCGCTGTCGGAGATATCTATCAGGGACAAAAAGTTGTGAGATGCCCATCTCTTCGAAGCTGCAGAGAGTTAAAACATTACTTACTAATGTAAAAACTCGGTTCGTATGTCCTCAAACGATTCATAAAGATCTTCTTCATCGTATTGAAGGCAACACATTCAGATAACGTTGGTCCAGAAATCCGCCAGCTGGACCGCACTGCCGCACGCCCGGAACAGATCCTCCTCCGTGTATCTCACAGGGCAGCAAGGGCACTTTGTTATGTGCAGCATGGATTGGTCCATGCCACATGCATAGTCGGTTGAGGGTCATCCAGATTTTCCACAGTAGCTCACGTCCCAGTGGTAGGGTCTCCATTTTAATTTTATTTATTTCATATATTTCGTTTATTTCATTTATTTTATTTTAATAAAAATCACAAACATTACAGACATATTATTCCAGATCGTATGCAATTATAATACATTATAAGAATTTGTAAGAGAAGCATTAAAAAAATTTAAGCTTAAGAATTAAAAAGAATTATAACATTGATATTGCATCCCTGAGGAAACTCACACTATCACGAAATATGTCGACCTCCGAGGCGACCCGATTAAGCAATAAGATTGCCCTACCCACAGGCATAACCATTGGCAGGTTGGTTTTGCAGCGCGGCAAATAAAACAATATGTGCTGTCTTTGACGAAGGTCATTGAATCAGGAACAAATTGACCTACATCACTCAAGACATCCCTAGCAAGAATTCAGTCGGAAAGAGCCACGGGTAATAACCGCGCTCCCTGAGGTAAAGAAAGCGCAGAAATTTTTTCTGCACTCGCTTCACCATCAGAGAATATCGGATCCCAGGCGGTGACCAAATAACGGAACTATATTCCAGCCGACTTCTTACCAGGGAATTATACAACACCCGAAGTACCTGTGTGTTCGAAAATATCTTGGCATTCCTAAAAACAAATCCAAGCATTTTAATGGAACTATTACATAGAGCAACTATGTGAAGATTGAACGATAATTGACCATCGAATAGAACACCGAGATCTCCGGATGTAGAAGCTCTTTCAAGCTGTACCCCATCCATAAGATAGCGAAAGTATAATGTTTTCGATGCTCGTGTGTATGACATAACAAAGCAATTGGAGACGTTGAAGAATAATTTGTTACGTTTACTCCATTGGGTTATGCTCTGAATGTCACACTGAAGCTTTATGGGTACCATGGGTATCATTCAATCCAGACATCTGCAGAATTTCGTCCATCTGATCAATCTGTCGACTTCAGGAGACCGTTGCAATGGTGGTGTGAAATTAAAGTTGAATTATTATATTTTATTTCAAGTTAAGTTTAAAATGGAGATTTCTACAAAATCGTATATAATCTAAGCCTGGTACGATAATCTAGCGATAACTCTAGTGAAAACCTAAGCGGCGGATTGTCTTAAATACAAGTTGTATACATAGATTGTGATGAAGCGGATTTCTTACGTATAGTTTTATTGTGTAAAGTATTGAATAAATATTTATATCGCCGGGTACTGTGTGATTTGCGATAAGCTAACACACCTTATCAATACAAGGCTTTATGTATTTCACCGCAGTGCTAAACTTGAAACGGTTGTTTTAATTTTAAAATGAACTTTACATCCTTCATCCGTAATAGATCGTAAATCATTAAATAATAATCCTGAAATATACATATGTATCCTAAAATATACATAAGTTTCAAAGGTAAATATGATTTTGAGGTAGTTGATGAATTCGTCTACTTGAATTCCGTTACAGCAAAAGAAAATGAGGAAAAGGTTAGAAATTTACTCACTTTTTCTCTTTACTCATCATGATCATCATCAGCCTATACCCGTTCACTCCTGGACGTAGGCCTCCTCCAACTTTTTTTTTTTTTTTACGTATACAACAGGTTGCTTGAACCCAATTACAGTATACATTTTTTTAAGCTGATATATTGATTCTCGTGACATGTGACAGGTAGCCAATCTATCGCCATTTTATTGTCACGTGAATACTACGCCAGACCAAAGACAATGTGACAATCACACTGCCATCGCCGGGAATCGAACCCAGAACCTTCGGAATGGGAATCAGAGCTCTTACCACTCTGCCACGAAGGTCGTCAAATCAAATCTGCTTTCATGTCTGTTGATCTTGGGTAAATCAAATCAAATTAAATCAGTTTATTTTCTCAAAAGATATTAAAACAACAATTATAGTCTAAGGCATCGTTTGATAACAGGTAAAACAAAAAATATATGTATTATATAATACCAGGAACGCATGAGAGATGGTTCGACGTAAGGAATACAAGATACTCTCCAAAGTCAAGAGTATTTGTCTTCTAAACGTAGTTTCACGAATATTTAAGACGTCGATCTCCGAAGCGATAATGTTCAGCAGTTTGATTGCTCTACCCACCGGCATCACCAGAGGCAGGTTGGATCTGCATGCTGGGAGATAAAATAGTCTGTGCTGACGCTGTCGAAGATAACGCATGCATCCATGTCGTACCGGCGGTCTCTTTAATGTCGTCCCTCCAACAAAGTTAGGGATTTCCTGGGATTCGGGTCACAGTTCTAGGACACCAACAAAGAAGGCGTTTTGTGCACCTATCGTCAGAACTGCGAGCAACATGGCCTCCCCAGCCCCGTTTTAGTCTCTTTCTATGATGTCCAACATTCTAGTTCTGTCTCTAATAGTGGGGTTTCTCACCCTGTTTGCTATACTGCTTCCCAAGATTGCTCTTTCCATAGATCTTTGGACAATTCTCAATTTATTTGTACTTTTCTGAGACAATATTATAGTTTCAAACCCATAAGACAACACCGGTAGGTCGCAGCAGTCAAACACCTTCCGTTTGAAGTTAATGGAGATGCGGGGATTTTACATATATAACCCAAACCAATTCTTTGGTCGATTTCCGCTATTAGATTTTCTCTACTCAGTACTACTTTGTGGCCCAAATTGTGGAAGGGACGCAACAAACTGCAAATACAGAAATGGCGGGTCGCCGCGGAGGACCAGAAAAAGGATATTTGAACAAATCGTAGTTAGGTACTTTGGCTCATTAAATAATTAACGTTACGTCCTCTTCTTAAGCCTATTCTCGTCAACTCCTGGACAAAGGCAAAACGTCTGTTTTCTAGAAGTTTTACCTTAATTTACGGGAATGATATATTTCGCCTTTCAAATGCATTATCAATAACATTTAATAATATCTTAACTAACTAACTAACTAACCATCACGCCGTCTCCCCGAAGTGGTAGGCAGAAAGAATGGACTGCCACACTTTTCTTTCCTGACATATTTCTGTCGATTCCTCAACATTCATACATCGTGTCATGCACGCGCGTCGATTTCTCTGACTTCTCACATGGCCGACATTCAATATTTGATTTATTTGATCATGCCACGTTTTCCTCGGTCTTCCTCTATTTCTGTTTCCATTTACATCATTAACATATAATTTTTTTACCATTCTTTCTTCATTCATTCTTTCCATATGTCCAAACCATCTAAATGATCCTTTCATTATTTTGTTCTTGACACCATCATTCGCACCGCATTCACTTCTTATATTTTCATTCGACACTCTATCATACACAGAGTATCCACACATTCGACTAAGAGATATCATTTCTACTGCATTTATTCTACTTTCATCCTTCTTTTGCCAGTTCCATGCATCGCTTCCATACATAAGGGTCGGTAGAAGAACACCATTGTGCACTGCCATTCTAGCTTTTTTGGATAGGTTTTTGAACAATATTATTTTTAATTTCTTCAATATTATTTTTAAGCTCTTGCTGGTGTTGGTTTGTGTTAAGTGCCTAATTACAGATAGTTAAAAAAACGGTGGATACGTGGAACATCAATTAAATAGACAATATGTGCAACATCTAAAAAGAACATGTGTAAAAGAACAAGAAGAATGTGTGGATACTCTGTGTATGATAGTGTCGAATGAAAATATAAGAAGTGAATGCGGTGCGAATGATGGTGTTATGAGCAAAATAATGAAAGGATCATTAAGATGGTTTGGACATATGGAAAGAAGACCGAGGAAAACGTGGCACGATCAAATAAATCAAATATTGAATGAGTCAGAGAAATCGACGCGCGTGCATGTCAGGAAAGAAAAGTATGGCAGTCAATTATTTCTGCCTACCCCTTCGGGGAGACTGTGTGGTGGTTAGTTAGTTAGTTAGTTCGTTTTTTCAAGAAAATAAATTTCCCTGTTTGTTTACTGAACTTGACGTTTAATATTAATATTGTCAAAAATAATAAAGTTGAAACGAAATGGTTACCAAAATCAAATTGATTAATAATTGTTATCTGTATTTCATAGCATTTTTTATATTTCATTATCAGTTTAAGCAGTTAATAAGACGTCGAATATTTTATTACCAGTCCTACCCTGTAGATAAGGACCTACATGACTTCGGCATTATCCGATCTAATCAGTACCTGCCTTAATGAGTCTGATCCAGTCTCATTCGAATATCGATATAGTTCACATTCAGCGAATTTCGAGTGTATCAATTCAACTGTTTGTTTTTAAAATCGTGTTCGAAATTTAAAACAATCCTACGTAGCGTTTTGAATAAATTGTTTATTGAAAACTTCTAGTGCGAATACTGGTTTATCTTGAATTTGAAAAAATGTATTACTATCTTTGTGTTTACGCGTGATAAAAAATTCATAATCATTTAATTATTTTTCTGTGTTTTAAAAACTTAAATACTTCGTACGTTTTATCACAAATAACTGGGTCATAAGTTTCTCTTATATATTACAAATAAATAAAAATTAATTACTTCAAAAGTTGACGTAAATCTTTTCATTTCAAGATAAAAAATATTAATCTAAATTTGTATTTCGCCGATAAAATACACGTGATCGGTCTCATCAAAATTTGTGTAAAAACAGTTTTTTTATATATATAAAACAAAGGTTAATAGTGACAAGTACTGTGTGTGGTATTAGCGGTGTTTTTAGGTTTATTTAAAAATTTGAATCAACAATGATTTCACGTAGTTTTTACTTTACTTTAGTTTTTTATTTCATTTTTGCTTTAGTTTTGTATTTTATTTTATTTTTAATGTCAGTTTATAAATAGGATCACTTAAGGTATTAATAATTAAACTTTATGGCATTTAGCTAATATTTTATTTAAAACGTCAATTTGTATACACATTGCCATCCGTTTGTATATTTTATATGCCTTTAAGATAACAATTACATAGTGGTAAAGATACAGAAGAAAATATGGAAGTGGGTCACTTGTAATCTTTATTATAATTTTTGGTTATACCTAACCAAAAAAACTAATGCTATCAATATGGTCCACTATAAAATAAAAGAAATCAATGATAAATTTATATTTGATACTGTAATTTCTCAATAGTAGTTCGAGTAAACATTTTTTTTAGTAAACAAGCACAACTTCATATTGAATACTAAATATTGATAAGAACGTCTGTTTTATAGAAGTTTTATTCATGAAATATAATAAAACTTCTAGAAAACCTGTATTTTCATCAATATTAATTAAAATATGTATGGAAGTGAAGCTTGGAGCTGGCAAATGAAGGATGAAAGCAGGATAAACGCCGTAGAAATGAGATCACTAAGAAGAATGTGCGGGAAAACGTAGTATGATAGAATACCGAACGATGAAATAATAAAGAAATGTAAGGCAGATGACTGGATCATGGATAAAATTAAAAAAGGATACCTGAGATGGTTTGGTCATATGGAACGAATGGATGAGAGTAGAATGGTTAAAAAGTTGTACACAAGTATCGTGAGTGGAAAAAGAAGCCGAGGACGACCGAGGAAAACATTGCATGACCAAATTAATCAATTACTAAAAGGCGGTCACATTCGAAGTCGGAATAATCGACGTGCGTGCATGGTACGATGTATGAATGTAGAGGAAGCCCGAGAGGTATACCAGGACAGAGCATTGTGGTGATCTATCCTCTCTGCCTACCCCTCCGGGGAAATGGCGTGATGGTTAATTAGTTAGTTAGTTAGTTAGTTAATTATAATATGTATACAATGACGGTGTTTAATTGTGGAAGAACGCGATTGTTATGTCAGGATAGAACAGTGTGGTAGTTAGTTACTTATTTTTACAATATAAATAGTCACTTAATGCTGCTAACAAAATCTATGAAGTAAAGTGTGATTTTTTTAAGCTTTTATATTTACGGATTAATTGTATCTCAATAGAGACGAAGATGCAAATTGGAAACAGAATATGGTGTTCTAGACGTTTACAGGACTTATGACCTGTCATTGGTTGTGTTAAGCCCACGCTTTATGTAATACAACATCCCCATTCCACCCTTCTTACGACCACCACGTCTGACAAATTTTAGTTAAGGGCGGTAGCCTTTCACATTGTGTTAATAAAGATCTTCTGCTTAATGCTTAATCCAATCTTAATATATGGCGCTAGTGTAGATTGAACTTAAAAATGTGAAGTGTAGTGCAACATTGTAGCATATAAACATCTTCCAAAAAATTGTCAGACGTGGTGGTCGTAAGAAGGGCGGAATGGGGAATGTTGTATTACATAAAGCGTGCGCTTAACCCAACCAATGACAGGTCATAAGTCCTGTAAACACCTCGTACACCATATTCTGTTTCCAATTTGCATCTTCGTATCTATTGAGATACAATTAATCCTTAAAAATGATAACCCGCAATGGGTAAAATCTAGTATTCGTCTACAAGTATTTGTATACATTCAAAATGTATACAAATACTTGTATACTTGTGTTCTATATTTTCATCTGGTAAAGTTATAGTGACGTCAGCAATCGCAGCTCTCGGCGTCCTTTTTATACATTAAAGCTCATCAAGAGCTTTCGTATACAGTATTTTACGTTCTCAGATGTATTCGTATTTAAACTTTGCTTTAAAACTTGGCTTTCATAATTCACTTATAACCTCGTTAGTTGTCCGCTTGTTTGTTGACATTTCTGATTTATGCGTTAAAATTTAGAAGATTGCCAGAGAAATAAGGGACGCTAATGCAGAGATAACTTTTAAGTTACTAAATTTAATGCCGAGACGAAATTAAAAAACTTTGCATCTCCAGAGAAAGTTTCGGGTGACTTATATCAGCAACATTTCTTTTTTTTGGCGTAGGTATACTGTATACATTTGAAATAGTTATGCTTGTTTTATATAACCATTTAAATTTTTTGTTTTTAATCATAATATAAAACATTAAAGTGCAATTAAAGTTGTCATCGCAAACAAAAACCTATCCAATAAAGCTAGAATGGCAGTGCTCAATGGTGTACTTCTACCGACCCTTATGTATGGAAGTCAACATGGAACTGGCAAAAGAAGGATGAAAGTAGAATAAATGTAGTAGAAATGAGCATTCTTTCTGCCTACCCCTTCGGGGAGACGGCGTGATGGTTAGTTAGTTAGTTAGTATCATAATATAACAAATTAATTGAGTAATTAAAATATTTAAATGTTATTTAGTTTTAAAGGAGGGACGTGTTTTGTCTTGCTAGGGCACAATCAAATAAATTCTTGTAAATGTGAATTGTTATCACTATCACTTTCCATCACTTTGTGAATTCAAATTTGAATAGCATTGTTCTTTCACAACACTTTTTTGCACTTAGCTCAACCTGTTTAGGAACACACACATCTTCCTCGGTTTAAAATTGTTAAACATTGTTTATAAAAAGTGCAAAAAAATAAATATTTAGTAGTTGTTTTTATAGTTTTTGGAACGGAAGAGCAAATGATAGTTTGAAATATAAGTGTGAACGAAGAGAACTTGGAACAGGTGGGGGAATTTGTGTATTTAGGTAGCATGTTCACAGCAGATGGCCGAACGGATAGTACGTTGAAAGAAGGGTTGGTGCGGGTAACAAAGTTAATGGAGCTTTAAAAATAGTTATTGGAAACAATAATTTATCAATGAAAGCGAAAATGGCTTATGTATGGAAGCGCAGCATGGAACTGGCAGAAGAAAGATGAGAGCAGAATAAATGCGGTAGAGATGAGGTCCCTAAGACGTATGTATGGTAGAACAATGTACGTCAGAATCTCAAATGCTGATATTAGAAAGAAATGTAGAGCGAGAGAAGGTATTATGAACAAAATTATGAAAGGATCACTGCGTTGGTTCGGAGATATGGAGCGCATGGATGAAGAAATAATAGTTAAAAACGTATACGTTAACGATGTAAATGGAGTACGGAGTCGAGGTAGACCGAGGAAAATATAGCATGACCAAATTAATCAAATTTTAAAGATTGGTCATGTAAGAAACCGGAAGAACGGACTTGCGTGTATGACTCGCTGTATGAATTTGGAAGAAGCTAGAGAGATATGTCAGGATAGATAGTGTGGAGGTCAATCCTCTCTGCCTACCCCTACCGGGAAACGGCGTGATGGTTTGTTGTATCATTAAAAAGATTTATTTATTCCGTGCGACTCACATCCTTCTTTTCCGACTGGAATGAGATCGTCAGCCCATCTTTTTTGGGGTCGATGGATGCTCATTTTTTCCTTCTACGTTCTCTAGATAAGACTCTGGGTGCCCATCTCTCTGTTTCTTGTCTGGCGACATGTCCTGCCCATTTCCACTTCAGTTCAACAACAAACTTCCACTTCAGTTCAACAAAAGACATGTCCTTCCCATTTCAACAACAAACTTTGTCCAAACAATGACAAGCTTTGTCTGACGTCTGATTTCGGTATTATGTATTTTGTTTAGATTCAGACTCAGACGTATTCCAAGGTTTGTGCATATTTCAGCTTGTGCACGGTATTGGCTTTGAATAACACAGGTATTTTTAAATCACATTGTGTGATACGTCGCTTTTTTCAATCAGTTTTTGCAGTGTTTAGTTTATATAAATGATTAGAAAAATAGTCATTATGTTTATTTCGATATTGTTCTTAATGAATCAGTGTACAGGGTTATTCAGAACGAAATATAAAATGGCGCAAAAATTGATAAAGTTAACAAAATTGAACATGCTAATTTATTTGTTTTTTAAATCCTATTTCTATTTAAAATAGTTTTGTAAACATATGGTCAATCTAGACATCGCTGTTTCGAATTTCGCCTTGTTTTAGGATATTTTTAAGTAAAATTAAATTAAATTAAATTTATGTTATTATGTTTTATTAAAAATTAAACACTTTTTATTCTAATTGAATTTCGAAAATAAATGGAGAAGTGAATAAAATACCTATTATATATTATTTCTTAACCAGTGATATAAAACTCCTCAATATTTCATGTTTGTAATGCCTTAGCAAAACGAAAGATGTCACTCACATAAAATACAATAAAACTTGTAGGTAGATAACGGACCTTAAATTATATGTTATAGGAATAAGATTTTTCGCTTTGCTTGGGCATTATCAAATGAATTTTAAACATTTGATAATGACGTAGCACAACGGAACGTGTCTTACACATAAAATATAATAAATCTTCATTTTGATCAATGTGAAACAATACAAATGTATAATATTACCTATATTTTTGACAATACGAGTATGTTATCAGGCACTGCGTAGATATAATCTGAATTTAGTCTATACGAGTACAATAGTAAACGGCGAAAAAATACATATTTGATAATGTCCAAGCGAAGCGAAACATGTATTCTTCTTATTCTTTTTCGATGGCGCTACAGCCCTAATCGCTCCTTTAAATTCTGCCTCCAACTCATCATGGTTGAATGCAATTGTACATTTAAAAAATGTCATAAAAAAAGTACAGCTCTAATGTTTTGTCAAAATATAAAGTATGCAAAAATAATACTGATGGTATATTTAACTCTATTTCACAAAAAACGCATCTGGGACCTTTTGCCAAATAACTACCGAGTTATACTCTTTACATCGATTTGGCTCGCTCTGTAATGGTGTAAAGAGTGATTCAACAAAATAAAAATAATGTCAAAATACATTTTTATAAAACTTCTAGAAAACGGGTGTTTTAATCAATATTCTTTTAATGCTCAATTCAATTATGGTTTTACATTACTAATTTCCAAACAGTCGGTAAATACTTTTGATAAATTTAATCATACTTCTAGATTACGTACTACAATCGCTTAGATGGCCACCTGAACACATAAACATGTTTTCAGCTCGCTTATAATTTAGTTGAATTAAATCACTGCTTCGTTATATAATACGTATCTTTAGGAAGTGTCTCGAGAAACGCGCAAGATGTAACAAATATAATTAATACTCGTGTATTCGGTGGCCAAAACACAAGTGCTGTGCTTCAACAATGTCGAGCGACGAAGAGAACATGGGAGAAGACGAAGACGTGATGGAACTGGATATATCGGATGACAGTTCTGATGAAGATGACGGTTTTGACCCCAACGAAGTTATCTTACATTATCAACTGCTATGCGCAAAAAGACAAGGTATAACAATTTTGCTACTGAAAATTTGTTTTAATTATTATAAAATATTACCTACGATTTCTGTACCTCAAAGAAAACGGTTACTATCCCTGGCTGTACCCTATTGATTTCTTGCTGGGTATGCTGGACTACCAATCATTGGACATTAGACGAACTATCCGCCTGGGTGTTCATTTTTTTCAACTGATTCGTGGTCGAATACATAACTCTTGACATTTTGAATGACTTGACTTTGTTTGTCCCCGACAATTATCTGCGACAAAGGCAACATAGATTATTTCACCTTCCACTGTGTAGAACCAATCTACCTAAGGTTATGCCCGTGGGCAGAGCAATAATCCTATTAAACCGCATCTCTTCGGATAGCACTCTCTTCACCCTCAGATAGCATCTATTTCTTATGTATTAAAGTGCTATTTGCTTCTCTTCTTATTGTACAACAATGTTTATTTTTACTAAATTGTTCTCGAATATTTGTTTTAATTGTCTTCTGTTTGTTTTCTTATTGTATCATTTGTATATCTTTTTATTGTTATTATGATTTTGTATGTTGTGATTATAAACGATTTGGAATTGACATTATTCTGTAATGTTCATAATTTTTTTGAACAAATTGAATTGAATTGAATTGAATTACTAGCGGACCCGACAGACATTATCCTGCCAGAACGAAAATATTTTTTGCTCCCAGAACCAGAATAAAGTGCCACCTACCGGGTCCAATTGTGAATCTAAACCATCCAGAGACCCACTCAAACACGTAAAAAAAATCATCAAATTAAGTTATTTTTTCGACTTGTCTTGTACGTATTTAACCTTCATCGTCAGCGAATAATAATCTTTAAATTCATTTTAAAAAATCATAATCTAATAAGCGTTATAATTACTTTTTTATTTCTAAATTATATTCGCTTGTTAGTCAATTTGCAACATATACATTTTAAAATTAATATTCTGACAAAGCATTACTCATTCTCCAATTTATGGCCTAGAAAATTGTAAGTTATTGTTAGAATAAGATATGGGTATACGATTTGAAGAAATGAAAATATTAAATTAAAAGATTTTACAATATTATACTGAAAAAAAATATTTCTAAAATAAATAAAAACATTTTGTATTTAACCTCGGTATGGTTATTAAAATTGATGATCCGGACAGTATAACATTTGTTACTATACTGCCCTGATAAAGCTTGGGTCCAAACGAAATTAGTTAGCATCAATTATAATGACCATACCGTGGTTAAATATCAATTTATTTTTTTTATTTTAGAAATAAATATTTTTTATATAATAACAATTGTTATACTACCCTGATAAAGCTTGGGTCCAAGTGAAACTATTTGGCATGAATTATAATAACCATACTGTGGTTAAATGCAAACTTTTTTATTTATTTTATATTTTTAAAATGTCTAACCACAAAGTGAGTGCTTCATATGAAAAAAAAATTCTTTCTAATACTGGTTAACAAATTACAATAAAGTTGGATAAACGTAAATCTTTTTATTTACAATATTTAAATAATAAACTTTCAAATATGAACATAATGATTTTTTTTATTCTGAAAGTACGTTATTTTTATATTTTCTCGCCGACCTTCATGGCAGAATGGCAACATCTATAGCTTTCACACCGAAGGTCACGGGTTCGATTCCCGGTGATGACAGTGTAAGAAAGAAAGAAATTCTCACAGTCTTTAGTCTGGTCTAGAATTTGAGTTACAATAAAATGGCGATAGATTTGTACGAGTATATTACAATCACCTCATAAGATTATTTAGAATTCTTTGATATTGTAGAATTACACCACGAGAAAGGTATCTTATCAAAGAACTTGAAAAATTCTATATTGATTTTAGGAATGTTGATAAATAAAACAATCCGCTTATGAATACTTGATAAAGAAATAATCATCATCACTTATAGAACATATTCACGATCATTAGCAAGAAATTTATATTAGAAAAAGCATTTGATTTATCATATAAAAATATAATTGGAATATCTCTTAAAAACACAATAAACTTATACTACATGGAATAAACTGATACAATATGAAATACGTTCTTACTAACAAACTTACCATACTAAATTATTTAAAGTCTGCCATGTTGGATGTCGGAAGAATCGACGTGCATATATTGACTCGCTGTATGTATGTAGAGGAAACTTACGAGGTATATCATGATATAGTGCAGCGGTCCATTATCTCTGTCCATCATTCTGGAAAAATGGTGTAATAGATTATTTGTTTGTGTCACTCTTAAAATTATTACGTGAGATGAAATTTAACGTATGGCATGATAAATAATTGTTTTGATGAGAATTAAATTATTTTTATTCTTCTTCGATGGCTCTTCAGATCATATCGAGCCTTTGCCGCCATCAATCCTCGCCTCCAAGCTCCTCTGTCACCTGCTGCGGCCTTTCGGTCTTTTTCAATTATTAAAATATTTTATATTTTTTTTAAATTATAAAATTTTAAAAGGTCAGCCATGTTAGCCGCAAGTAGATAGAATCAACGTATGCGTATGACTTACTATATGAATGTGGAGTGGCGGTTTATTCTCCCTGCCTACCGTTCCGGAGAAACGATGTGATGGTTTGTTGTTGTTGTGGTAAATTAATATTGACGATTATTAGAGATTTTGCATACGAGTATAAAAAATATTTTTAGATTACTTTTTCAATTTACCGTAATAAAGCGTAAACAAGCCACATGAGCTGAATCTCTGTAAGCCAGAAGATCCAAGTCCAAGTCCGAGTCATATTTAAAATATGGCATTTGGAGGTGACACCTTAATTGGAAAATGGAAAATGATTACATTAACATTTTTAAAAAAATCATTTCCAAATGATTATTTTGAATTCTTAGAAAACGAATTCAAAGCTAATTGATGTATATTGTATTTCATATCTTATCTGTAAATATCTATGTATCTTTGTGTATTTATGAACGTACGTAGGTACAACAATTGTTTAAAATGTACTCATATATATAAAAATATTTAAATTGTACCTGCGCGTAGTTTTAATTTTGCAATACCTACGCACTTAAAACATATTATGATGTATCAGAATTTGTAATGAGAATTATTTATATGTATTTATACGTGTATAGAATTTATGTATAACAACCTTTTTTGAATGACATACCTCAAATTAGTCATGCATCAAAAAATATATTGGGATTTAAAAAAATATTACTTCGATATATTTTATTAGAATGTAAATTTTCTAAAAATATTATAATTAAGGGGTTAGGGGCAGTCAGAGGTATGAAAAAAGAAATATTTTCACTATATTATGTTGTCAGTACTTTAATTTATTTTATAAAACCAACAATATCAAATTATTAAATTGTGTTTTAACTTGATTTGACCCAAATTTGAAAAAAATATATAAATTATATACTTATGATGTAAGCGCCATATTTGTTTGAGCCTATTCCATAAGAGGTGCTTTGCGGTGATCATTAGAATAAAAAGTATATATTATTTGAATAATTAATCTAGTGCCTGATAAAAGCTTTTTTAATAAACAAAATGCCGACCTCTGATAATTTACTTACGGATTTTCAAGGAAAAATGCAACAGTTATAAAAAAAAATGATTTTTAATATTATGAAAAAAACTAATGTTTTCAAGGAGTTTTATTATAATATTTATGTATGACATGTTTCGCCTTTCTAACGCATTATCAAATGTCATAGAAGGGCGAAATACATTTGACATTTGATAATGCTTTAGAAGGGCGAAACATGTCATACATAAATATTATAATAAAACTCCTTGAAAACTATCGTTTTTGCATACATATTAATAATTTAATATGGAGTTTTACATCATTGTTCAAGAAACAATAAATATATAAAAAATGGAAGTTTCATAAAGAAAAAAATTCTTCGATCATGCACTAGATTAACTATTAAAGTATTTTTTATTTTATTTCAATGATTTAAGATGTACCTGTAAGAAGTTATAATGGTCACCGCTTTATGGAACAGGGTCTAACAGACATGGCGATAACTTCATGTATATTTTATGTATTTTTTTCAAATTTTGGTCAAATCAAGTTAGAGCATTATTTAATAATTTTGTATTGTTGGTTTTATAAAATAAATGAAATTACTGTAAAAAAATAATATATAAAATGCTTGTTTTTTTCAGACCTCTGACAGCCCCTAACCCCTTAAAAACGTCACATTAAGTCAAGTATCTTATAATAAAATTTTGGTCTATTTTCAGAGCTCTCAGTTATTGGACCACAGCAAGTCAGCGACACAAGGATGTGGTCTCTTATCCAAACCCTTGGAGCTACCCTTAGGCTCCTGGCTCCAGCAGCTCTCTTAGCCCTTCTGTGTGGGAGAGATTCACCTATCATGCGACTCTTACAGCACTGTGACAGAGCCATCAAAAATGGTAAGACTTTCTGCTTTCTTAATTCTTCAAATCAAATCCGTTTATTCACTAAAAAGACATTACAAACAGCACAGATGTTTAAGGCATCTATCTTATTATTACTAATTATGATTAAGCTTGTACTAGAAATTTGTAATTAAGCTAAATTTACAGGTTATTCAAAAGACTTAGGTTATACTCAAGATCGAACTCACACCTTCTTAGTCTTGGAGCTGAAAGTATTTTCTTATAATCCTGTGATATTCAAATTATATGTATCGAGTACCTACGTACATTAGACGATACTATAATACAATATTACAGTGAGAATTTTTATGTTAATAAATATCCATATATGTAACGTTTATCTGAATGCTGCGTAATATTTCTATGAGTACCCCCAATAGGCTCACCGCTGTGTTTTTCATATACTTAAATATTTTAATTATGTCAGTAAAATCCACCTTCATTCTTCTTACGAATCAAATGTTTTTGTAAAAACAAAACGGTGAACGCACAGAAAAATCTATAGCGGAATAATAACTTCATTTTACGTTTCAGTAAATCGTTTAAGATTGCAATTTTCCTTGATATTGGGTCAAAGGTATAGCTTATGGGGATTCTTTCAGCTTGCAGATTCTATCATGCGCTTCGCTTCACGTTGATAAGCTTGGGGATGACGTAGGTGGTTTCCTTTGGGAATACGCGCATCAGGACACACGTTATATTTTTGAAAGTAGAACACAATCGCGCTTCATTTAATCTTGTATAGGTTTATGGAAAACTGCTCAGCAGTTACTTCTTCTTCTTCTATTTCTTTGACCTATTCCCGTCCACTCCTGGACAAAGGCCTCCTCCATTTGATTCCACGTCACTCTGTCTTGTGTAGACTGCATCCAGGTTATTCCTACATGTCTTTTCAGGTCATCTTTCCACCGTAGTTGCGGTCGCCCTGTACTTCTCTTTGCCGCCCACGGTCTCCAAGTCAGCAGTCTTCTTGTCCATTTTGTGACCTGCCCATTGCCACTTTAGAGTCGCTACCCGGTGCATGATGTCAGTGACCTTTGTTTTTTCTCTCACCGTATCGTTTCTGACTCTGCCTCTTAGGCTTATTTCTAACATGGCTCTTTCCATGGCTCTTTAGGTCACCGTTATAGTTTAGAGACCATAAGTACCAACTGGCAGACACACGCTTCATAAACTTTTCTTTTCAGGTTGATCCGTATTTTCCGGTTTTTAAAGATGTAACCCCTTTGTAGTTACTAGTATATAGAAAGTATAAACTCTCTTCCGTAGTTTAAATTCTGAAATTGTGGCAAGTGATTTTTCTATGCGCTTGGTACGAGCTTGGTTTTTACTTTACATTTAAAGTATCATCCAAAGTTTTAAGCTCCCGTTAAAATTATGTGAATGTGTGAATATACGAGGTGTGGCAATTAAATTCCGAGAATTTAAATAAAACACAGGCAAATAAAGTTAGCAACCAACCTTTTTTAACGGCCTTCACAGTAGTCCCTTCCTAAAACTCAGAACAACGTTTCCAACGTTTCTCTCATGATTGGAAGCAGCCTTGATAGTCCTCTAAAGTTAGGCCTTTCAAGACGATGGTCGCAGCCTCTTGGACGGCCTCTACGTTGCCATGATGGGTTATTTTAAGGTGACTCTTCATTTTAGGGAACAAGAAGAACTCACCTATCTAACCAGGCGCATTCGCGCCAGTTATGCAGTGTTGCCGGTTCGCACGCAGGGACTAAATTCTCGGAATTTAATTGCCACACCTCGTATATCATGAGTTTCTTCAATAGAGAGAATGAAACTCTAAAACTCCCACTGACGGGATTATTCGACATATTCGGGGTATAGGTCAGTAAACTCGTAGACAGAGGAGTGGAAGAGCTCTCAGAGGCCAAAGGCAGCTCCCAACCCGTTCAAGGGCACTGTCTTGGCATCTGATGACAATCAGCCACGAAACTAACAAGCTAAAACAAACAAAAAACAATCCTAATATGAACAGAACAAATACCGCAGGATGGTCCAAGACCGAGAGGCCTTGCGATGTTCAATTAGATGAGTCGACCTCAAATTAATGGGAAATGGCTAGGGTAGAGGAAAAATTATTTTAATATTTTCTGGGAAATGGGCCTATTTAAAAAGTGTAGTTTTGTTTTTCAGCAACTGCTTAACAATACAACAAGTCATATATTTATCTATCAATGGTCAATCGATACCTATATACACTTACATTTCATATAGCCATACAACTCTTGAAGAGTTTTAGCCTCCTTGATGATTTTTCGCCAAGCTCCTCGATCCAGCGCCTTTTGCTCCCAGCAGTTCGATTCGCCCAACCTAGCCAGATCAGCCAGAACATTGTCCATTAGGCGCTGTCTAGGACTTCCTTGAGGTCTTACTCCAGTCGGTCTAGACGCGTACAGGGTCTCGATTGCTCTGGTCTCTTCGGCTCGGCATGCGTGCCCATCATGCTAGGCGACCGGCTCTCACGGTGCTCGTTATAAGGAGCTGTTGGGTCATCAGATTCAATATACGTTCATAAAAAAATAAAAAAAATTTAATGTAATAATAAGCTCTTTTGGAATAACAGTAGGTATTTGACAGACCAGATTCTCATTCGTTCCTGGTATTATAAAATTATGTTTTACCTAGTATTTTACGATTATTATATTTAACCTGTTTTCAATAAATGCCTTAAACTTTAATATTTGTTTGTAATATCTTTAAAAAATGAACTGATTTGCTTTGATATTTTCAATTTATAAATTATTTGCATATTCGTCATTTAAAACTAGTTTTAGGCTGTAGAACGAAAATAAATCATCTTCCAAAATATTACAAACAATATTTCGAAATAAATCTATTTATCTTCTAAAATCTTCCAAAATATTATTAACAATATTTCGAAATAAATCAATTTAATTTTTAAAAAAAATAACAAGACTATTCTTCTTCTTCGGTGGCCCTACAGCCTTGGCCTCCGTTACTTCTCGCCTCCAACTCCTCCTGTTCTCTGCTGCTACCCTCCAACTTCACACTCGCCTAGTACCGTGGAAAAATGAAGGCGTTGTCAAATTGTATAAACTGTAACAGATATCTTTTCCTTCTTCCAGTTCTTTCCCCATCCCCCGGTCAGACAGATGGAGTTCTCCGATGGCTGCAGGAGTGTCTACCCGGGGATCCGAGGACCACTTCGCTTGACTCTGTGTGGGCAGACGGGGACGTGCTCTGTGACATCATAGAGTCTGCGGTGCCTGGATCTTGCGGGGGTCACAAAGACGAAGGTCTAGCGCATGCGCAAAGACTAGCAGAGCAATACCTGGGAGTCACACCGGTAAGAAATAAATCTTATACTTCTTATTCTTCTACTTGTTAGTTTAAGTCGTATTACCTGTTTGTGACGGTGAGTTGTCATGGGATGATGACGTCCGACCATCCTTACAACATAATTCGCTATAATTATTTCATATTTCTTCTTCTTCTTCTTTCTTACTGTAGACCTATGTAGTCTGTTCTCCAGAGTATTGCTCCTCCTGTGAGGTAGATTCCCAGCTGTCCTTCCATCTTTAAGGAGGTCTTCCACGAGGACGAGTCCCATGAGGTTGATTTTGCGATGCAATATAGGGGAGTCTGGTGGTCTCCATTTTTTTAACATGACCGTACCAGTCCCTTTTTCGCTCTCTGCTCCATCTTATAATATCCTCAACTTCACGTGTCTCTTATTTTGGTGTCCCTCACGCGATCTCTCAGTGTCTTGCCTGCTATCGTCCTCAGTGTCTTCATTTCGGAAGTCCTCAAAACTTGTTTGGTCCTTACTGTGTCGCCTTTGCTTCGACGCCATATGTTATTATTGGTCTTACGCATGTTTTATAGATTCTCTTCTTACTCTTAATGGCCATGTCTTTGTTTTTCCATATTGTGGATTTTAAAGCCCCAGAGATTGCAGCTGCCTTGTTTACTTGGGCTTGTATTTCTTCCCACAGATCAGCTCCCCCCACCAGGTCTTTGCCTAGATACTTGAAGGCCCTGACCTGTTCTATGGATTGATTTTCTATAACCAGGTTACATGTTTTGAAAAATGCCATACATTTTCTTTTTTCGATAGAGATCGTCATGTTGTATTTCTTACAGGCGTGATGTAGTCTGTCTAGCATTTTTTGTAGGTCATTATTGTTTTCAGCTATGATTATAGCATCGTCTACATAACAGACCACATTGACAATTTGCTATCCCATATCCCAGTTGTAGCGATTGGGTCTCCTCTATAAGTTTGTCCATTATCAGATTGAACAGAAAAGGGCTTAGGCTGTCTCCTTGTCGTATACCTGTCAGAACGCGGATTGTTTTACTAAGTATAGTATACAAATTATACTCGTAAAATCTAGTTTTAACGTTTTCCAAAAAACGTAGTCGTTGTAAAGGAATTTGGCTCTTAAAAGAAATTAAATCGTTGTATTGCTGACATTTGGATCTTATAACAAATGAATTTGCCGATCACTACCCTAGGCCAAGGAAGAATTGTGTTAACATTTTCAGAAAATTCATACTTGATTATAAAGTTGAATGATTGCGTTTCAATTACAAGTAATACTTTTATCTACAAAGAAGTTCTGGTTCCAATCCTTATCTATGGAAGCGAAGCATGGAACTAGCAGAAGAAGAATGAGAGCAGAATAAATGGGGTAGAGATGAGATTCCTTAGACGTATAAGTGCTAAATCGATGTACGACAGAATTTCAAATACTGATATCAAGAAGGAATGTAGAATGGAAGAGAGTATTATGAACAAAATTATGAAGGGATCAAAGGGTTGTTTTGGACATATGGAACGCATTGATGAAGAAAGAATGGTTAAGAATGTATATGTTTACAATGTGAATGGAATACGGAGTCGAAGTAGACCAAGGGAAACATGATATGATCAGATTAATCCAGTTTTAAAGGTCATCCAAGTTAGGAACGCAAAACTAAACCAACTAACTAACCATCACGCCGTCTCCCCGAAAGGGTAGGCAGAAAGAATGGACTGTCACACTTTAACCGATGCGGCACTCCATCCTTCTCTTTTCGCCCCGCGGGAGACGCGGTGTGATGGGTTGCGAACCTCATCGCCACCAATAGGCATCTCCCGCGCACACTTCGATCGTCCAACACCCACAAAATAAATCTAAAACAAATAATATAAAATACAATGATATAAAATAAAATAACAAAATAAAAATAATTTAATACAAAATGTTATTTTTAGATGGTGCACATTTGTCTATTTAATTTATGTTCCACGAATCCACCGTTTTTTAAATTTAGCACATAATGTAATAACACATAATGTTTTTCCGATGTTGCACATGTTGACATGGACGATCCGGACTTTTGTGTTTATTTAATTTATGTTACACGTATCCACCGTATTTTAAATTAACTGTTATATGATTTAATTAATGTTCCACGTATCCACTGTTTTTATTTGGCAGTAATTAGGCACATAAAACCAACCAACACCAGTAAGAACTTTAAAAGAATATTGAAGAAATTATTCAAATTGTCATTGGAACAAATGAAAAATGTATTTTTACACCTGTCAAAATTCTTTATATAAACGAAAAAACTTGTATAATTTTGACATCAAAACAGTACAAACGTATTACGTCTCACAATTAACTATTATAAAGTGCGGCAACAATCAAATTGACCAAAACAATTCACTTATACACGTAATTTCTCCAAATTCACCGGAGCACCACATGAACCAAACCAAATTTTCAAAATTTTCAAAAGAACGCAATGGATGAATAAATGATGGTTAAGAATGTATACTTCAACGGAAGAATCGACGTGCGTTTAAGACACACTGTACGAATGTAAAGGAATCCAGGATACAATAATGTGACGTCTATTCTCTCTCCCGACCCTTCTGGGGTAACGGTATGATGGTTTGTTGTAAGCTATTTGTAGAAAATGATGTATTGTTGCATCCTACAATTTTTCTATAATTCACTGTAATTAAATACAATAGAAATCAATTATACTCGTATATACGTAATTTATGTTTTTTTATCTTTCTTTCATTTATATTGTGTGCGATCCGACAAATAAATAATTCATAAGACAGTTGGTGAACACCTAATTTAATACAGAGAGCGACTTGTCAGAATTGTCGATAAATTACATTTAGATTTATTATGCAGAGATCAGAGGACATCTTGGCCTAATGAATCAATACGTAACAGAATCGACACAGAGTGCCATTTGTCTCCTGGACTTCTACTTGACATTTTAATTTCAGTAACATATTAATCTTTATTTTTCTCGCGTCTCGTGTATTGGAAGGCTAAGAACGTTACATATATATTTCTTTATACGTATTACACTTTTTCAATATTTTTTGTTGGGCCCCAGAACATAGTTCAAATCCGAAGCGTTTCATAAAAAAACTATTGTGAATTATTATTGTGATGAAATATTTCGGTCTACATCTTTTTATACGTAATATCAAAGTCTAAAGATCGCAATAACATCATCATACGCAAGATATGTTAATATTTTTTGTGATAAATTAATTTAACACCATATTTAATGTAGGTAATACATTTTTTCAAGACCGAAAGCATACATATCATTAGCAAAATAATAGTGTTGTCATATTATTATCTGTAGATATGTATAAAACAAAGTCGGGTTGATTGTATCCCAAAAGAGACGAATATGTAAAAAAAATTTGGAAACAGAATATGGTAGTCGAAGCGTTTACAGGACTTATGACCTGTCATTGGCTGGGTTTAATGCTTACAAATAATCTTAATAGATGGCGCTAGTGTAGATTGACCTAAAAAATGTGAAGTTATTTAAAATAGTAGCATATATGCAAGTTCCAAAAATGTGTCAGACGTGGTGGTCGTAAGAAGTGCGGAATGGGGAATGTTGTTAACATAAAGTGATCGCTTAACCCAACCAATATAAGGCGTTTACAGGACTTATACCGTTAACAGGTCATAAGTCTCGAAACGCCTCGACTTCTATATTCTGTTTCCAAAAAAAATTACATCGTCGTCTCTATTGAGATACAATTGATCCTTTAAAAAATGATTAACCCGCAATAGGTAACATCCAGTATTTGTCTACAAGTATTTGTATATTAAAAAACGGCGGAAGCAAAGTTATACATCTAATACATTCAAAAAACAAAGTCGTGTTAGTTACACCATTTATTACTCAAGAACGGCTGGACCGATTTTGATGATCTTTGATTTGTTGGATTTGTCTCCGTTCCGAATAGCAGAATAACTATTAAAACATCGAATAAAAATTTACCCGAGTGCATCCCATCCAGCAAATATAATAGTTTAACAGAAAGTAGTGCAACAATGCTATGCGAATCATTTCGATTCGCTTCAATAAAGCAAATACCTTGCTGCCATGTGAATTACATTCATATCAATGTAATTCAAATACTTTTCATTTTGATTTTTGCCCATTTATTGAACTTAATTCATTTTGAGTATTCATTTTAACTTAATAAATAACTGAATTTAATTCAATTAATAAGTTAACACAACATATATTGATTCTGATGCGGTGCAAAGTTCGCCGGGTCAGCTAGTTTTGTATATAAATTCTTCTTCTTCTTAGCGTTACATCCCCGTGTGGGATTTGGCTTCCTCCACAACAATCCTCCACTGGCTCCTGTCTCTGGCCATCCCTCTCCGTTCTCCAGGTTTTTTTTCCAGTTTCCTTTAATCGTTGACCTTATGTTTAAGCCTATGTAGTTGATCATTGGGGAGTCCGAGGCAAATGTGTAGGCGATCGTAATCATTCGTTCTTTTACCATGTTGTGATGAACCCTCCTCTTTTATCCAGTCTTGGGCCCGGCAGCAGTTTAGAAAACAATTTCCTCGTCGTAGGTAGAGTGTAGAGTATAAAACGAATATACGGACACAAAAGTGCATCTCACGCCATATATTAATTTCTCGTTTATCTAATAGAATTCCGATTTTTTTATTAATCAAAACATTTGTTTTTCCACTTTTGAGGTTTTTTTTATCGACATGTTTGACACCTTCAAAATCGGGAGAACAATATAAACGTTTATATCGCTCTCCCGATGAAGAGACTGTAAACCTTCGAAACATGGAATTCTATAATGACGATTGTTTTATGAATTAAAACACTGTGTTTTCCACTTTTAATTTTATTTTTATGATGCCTCGAAGATTTAGAAGATTTATTATCGGGAGAACGATATAAACGTTTATATCGTTCTCCCGATGATGAAACTGTAAGCCTTCGAAACATGTCGAGAAAAATAAACTCAAAAGTGGAAAAAACAGTTTTTTAATTCATAAAAAATTGTCATTATACAATTTCAATGGTATTGACACCTTTAGTTTATCTAAAATGAATATAATTCCAATAAGAATTTGATAATTGAATGTCTATATAAGCATTTTTAAAAACGTGTATTGTTATTTACAAAAAGTTCAAGCAATAACCATGGATTGTACATATTTTTGTACATAATTTTGTTAAATATGCTTACACTATACTTGGATACCCAAATTAAGGTTTTTGATTCTATCAGATAAAATAATAAAACATTTATTATTTTCAGATATTTTCAAAGGCGGAGTTAGCTCAAAAGACTTTAAGCACCTATCAAGAATGCAGGCTCACCCACTATCTGTGCTGCGTAAAGGAAGCCCTCAGCCGCATGAGCCCCCCGGCCTCCAGGACTGGCTCGCCCCTACTGAACGTACAGGCCTATACCCTGGACTACGTCACTCGAGGTATGGGGCTGATCACCGCTTCCAAGAACAAGAGATCCGCTTTCTACATCTACCCGACGGCCCAGCAAGGTCTGGACCCGGGAGACATCTCCGTTCAAATCAAAGGCCCCGATAACTGCTACGGCTCCATGCAAGTGCCGGTGATATACGGAAAAACCCACATTATCAGAAAAGTATTCTTAAATCTCGGAAATCGTAAAGACTTCATGCCGGTTCAGCTACCACTGACTCAGGGAATTTCCTACATGCGTGCATACGACAGGATGAACGTGCAAAAGTGTTATATCATGCCGAAAGTAAAAAATGACATAGATGTCAGCATTTTCATAAGACACGATAGAGTGAAGGTATGCTACGTACCGACCACCGCCGGATACCACGAAATATCACTCATCAGCAAAGGCTGTCACTTGATTGGCTCACCGTTCGCTGTTAATGTGGAAGTCGGCTCGCTGGAAAGACAAGAAAGCACTGACGATTTCTTGGATGAAGACATTCCGACCGAAGACACCCCCAAGCCTGAGAGAAAGGTGGTGTTTAGAATTGTGGATTTTGTAACTGAGAAAATGATACTGACAGAAGATGGGCGATTAGAGAGGATCTCGAGTGAGGACGCCGACACTTTGGAGCAAACCCGAGGCTCAATAGAAGACTTAACAAATAAGTACAAGATGCTAAGCAATAGCCCTTCGTCACTGCGTGGACCCGATTTGATAGAATATCAAAGCAATAAACATGATAATAGTGTTCAGATAGTGCTAACTCCCGATTTCAACAGACATTTTAGAGCTATCACAACAAAAGTTATCGCAATGTTAAGAGTTTGTAAGGAATTTAAAAATATAGCGATGTCAAAACCAAATGTTTGTAAAAAAATCACATCTCCACCAGACATTGTAAATTCTACTAGGAGTGATTGTTTTGCGAATAAAGGTTCGATTGAAATCGCAGATTTGAGACCAGAACTGTCTGATATTCGAGAATCGGCTCATGACTTACGACACAAGTTCAAAAGCAAACTTTCCAGCTTCAATGCAACAGAAGACAAATTCGAAGAAGTGCCAAGAGTAGAAACTGAATACAGCTTAAATGAAAGCAATAAAGACAGCGATAGTGATTATGACGTATTCTATAAACCCAATAAAAACCTCTTCCAGGCAGCAGCGTCGATTGAAATAATCATTTCATCCTTTGAAGACGACGAGGATATTGTGCCACAGCACTTACCGCCCATCGAGATATTGCCAGTCTTAGAAGAATTGCCAGAAAGGCCAAAAACGCCCGTATTCAAAATACTCGCTGACGCGGATGACGAAATCGACCCCAAAATATTCAACGAATTCGAACTCTACAAATTAGAAGATCAAATATTCAATTCGCTGGAAGGATATGGCGACAGTTATTGCCCACGAACAGACCACGCGCTGAATACTAGCCTCACCATCGTAGACGACACTTTTGAATCAGGGCGAGCATCGCCATCCATAAACTTTCACATTGGTGAACCAGTCACGCCGACTCGGGTATTGACACCGTCTTCCCTAGAACCGGATATGGACTCCATAATAGAGGCGCCAAACCTCGAGGAAGCTTTAGTGAAATACAATATGAAGATCCAGAAGAATAGAGAAACGGATCACTGTGTCTCGGACGACAGTGGATCATTCGCGACACCGCTCAGACAAACACCTTACGAGCACATGACAGACAGCGAGATTCTTAAAATGTACGAAGAACCATTAGCCAGTTCGGATTTTTATAAAATCAAACAATCGGAAGCAAAATATAAAAACGCAACCATCTCCAATCAAAATCTGGAAGACTCCCTTCACGATTTTAATATTCAAAAGGGAGGTGTTAGCATTTTGAGTCACGAGGGAGAAAGAAAAAACGCGTCATTTGAAAAACAAGAAAGCTTCGACACAAATAAAGAAGAATGGCAGTCTCCGGTGGAGACGAGATTCAATAGTCTCGAAATTTGGGATTCGGCTTACATAAGCATAGACGAAGTTAACAGTTCGCCCGAAACTAATAGTAACACCAGTCCAAGAAGCGATAACTCTTCAAAAGAAAAATTATTTTGCATCGAAGAAACCGATCTAGAAAGTTCCTATACTCCAGTACAAGATGTCGATTATTCAATTGATTTGAGCAAAGTGGGTCCTGCAGAACTTGAACTCTGGGAAGCAGTTTTAGGGAAAAATAATCACGTCGAAGTAAATCGAATTGAAAATGATCAACATTTAGAACAAATGAACGATTACGCAAATTTTAAATCTGAAAATACAGTCGATACAAATGTGAAGATACATTTAAAAGAAAATTGCAAGGAGGGTGCCAACATACAAACAAATCGAAAATCACTTGAAAATGATATTGTTAAAACACAAGAATTATTTGAAAAAGCATTAACATCAGAAAACCTGTATTTAAACAGTGAAATCATGAAAAATCAAAGTTTGCAGAAATACGAAGAAAGTTATCATGTACCAGAGAATATGGTTATTGCAGAAAGTAACGATTCAGCGTCTGATCTTAAAGCAGATGCGAAACTGTCTACTCGAGTTGAAATCCGCAATTTACAAGAAAATATTACAGATACGGAAAATATGTCGATTTCATCGGTTCCATTTTTAGAAACTGAAATTAATATTGAAAATCGTAGTATTGCCGTTGAGGATCTGTCAGATGACAACGTAAATATGAGTCATATCAAAATCAATCGAAAAGAAAACAATTTTGTTTCAAAACAAACTTTATCTAAAATGGTGAACGAAAAGAAAGATTATTGGGATGAGAAAATAAAATCGTATCAAAATAACGAAGAGAAAAAAAATCGTACAATATCAAGAAAGACTTCTCCATCAATAAAAAGGAATGACTCATTAAGTAAAAAACGAGGTCGTCAAGTTTTGACAAAAATGCCCAGCGTCACAGAAAAACGAAAAAATTCATTTGAACAACCCGATGAAACTGAATGCGGCCAATCGAATCAAGGAAACAGTCTTGTAGCTAAATGGAAAGATTATTGGAATGAAAAGGTTGAAAAGACCAAAAGTCCAGAACACGGACATAACATAACGCCAAAGAGTTCTCCGGAATTGGATATTGATAACAATGAAATATTTACGTATACAAGTGATCCAGAAACATCTAACGGTATCGTAAACGAAGCTGCCACCAAAAAACAAAAGAACCATTTTTTAGGCGTGTCAGGCAGAAAAGTAAATCACTTTTCTGCCTTAACCTGCTCTGATACTCCCCTAGACAATAAGGTAAATAATGATTTATTATGTTACAAATATCAACCGACTCCAATAGACCTTAACACGTTAACGAAAAGAATTGATACGTTTTTAGATACCATTTCAAATCCATCGCCAATCATAGAAATAGATGAATCCAGATTTTCTACACCCGAACCCCTGTTGAGTGGAGTTGTTTCAAATATAAAAGATGAATTTGACACGCATAGAAACCCCGACACCATCAACAATGACAACCTTTTAAAAATTAATAAGGATGACGAACGTTTGACAATTACATGGAACAAGAACTCGTCAGAAAGACGAATACGAGCCCTCCAGCAAATGACACTTTCACCATCACCAGATTATCAATACGAAAACATTCCTATATTTCCAGAATTCAGAACAAACGATAAAAAGGAATCTCCGGAAAATAATGTTTCGGCAAACAAGCTAAAAACATACCCATTGAATAATTTGGAAAAACCTGAAAAATGTTTTGATAGTGAACATAATGAAAATACTTTCAACATTCAACAGGTCAATGAAGAGGAAAACTTGAGATTGTCTCACACAGTATCAGAAATTAAAGCCAAAATTGAAAAACTAAGCGAAAAGTTTGCAAGTGATGCAAGGGAAAACTTTTCAAAACAAAGATCAAAAACTATGGATATACCAAATTCAAAAAAAGTCAATAAACTAAAAAAGTGTTTTTCATTAGACAGAGAGCATAACGCATTCAGTAACAACACATTAAAGAAGAAAATCATAAAAGATTCATATTTTGACATCTTGGACTTGGCTAAGGATAGTAAAGAATATTTAGATGAAACTAAAGACATTAATCTTTCGACTGATTCTCTCCCGACCTTGGCGGAAAGAAGGGAAAGATTGGAAAAACATCTTAAGAAGCGACTCATTCGAAATACAAGGGAAAAAAATCAACAATCATCCGAATTGAAGCCTCATACAGAAACTGTATCCGTTATAGAAAATTCCATGACAAACGATCTTGACAATGATAAAGAACCTATTTTTAAGCCAATTGGGAGTATTGTCGCAGTATTTGAAAATAAATTGTCTCCAGACAAACAAGATACAAGTCAAACCAGACGCAAGATGAAGACAATAAAATCTCTCGCTGAAGATGAGTGGGTTAAAACTTCTGCATCAGTTGCCGAAACCAGAGAAGGTTGGTGTAGAACAGTAGACACTAGTTGTGGTATAGTTTTATTAATTTAATATTGTGTTTTTGTGTATTTGAAAATGAAATATAAATTGGTAATTTCTTTAAGAATTTTAAATAATAAAACAAAATATTTCTGGATTTATAAATATTTTATAAGCAGATAATATTTTTTTACTCATTTTGCTTTTTTGCAAGTACATAATTAATCATTTATTAAAAAATAATAATACAGCTAATAAAATGAAATTCAATAAAATAACTTAACTTGTAACAATGGTTTGAATCCTAGATATAAATTGCAAATGTGAAACATGGCTTGGTTAATAAATATTCAATTATACGTTTCATATTTTAATTACATTTATTTAATATGATTGGATTTTACCAGGTACCAAGAATACACTAGAAGCTTCTCTATCGGCAATTCCTAAAGATGATTCAAATACGGGATGTGACAAGAATTTACCGCCATCAACTGACAATGGAACCTCTCATCCAAGAAAACAAAACGAACAAGCTGAAGATCAGCAAAACGAAGATAATGAAAAAGAAATTGACACGTACAAGTACAAAGAAAGATTTAATAAAGCTAAAAAATTCTTCCAAATACTTGATGAATATCAAAAATGTAATATAAAGAAAAAAGAAAAAAAACTAAATGAATGTGAAAAACTTTTGCTAGATATTTCGAAGGATAATTTAAAAAATGAGAATGAAAACAAATCCGAAGTGAAAGATAGAACAGGAATCATACAAAATGAAATGCAAAATGTACGAAAAAAAACCGCCATTAAAGCATTTTCCGCCCCAGCATCTGACACTGAAAGTGAATTCCGCAGAAATAGTTGGCTTCGTGGTAGTAGCGGCGGACTGAAAAAAATATCTGAAAAATTCCACGTGGAAGGACTATTCCAAGATGTTGCCGGAAGTGAGAATTGGACGACAGTCGGAAGTTTCAGAGGTATACCACACAAAAGAGCTGTTTTAGCCGCGTTTCAATCTATGGACAATGTAAATCATCAGTCCAGTTATGAATACACAGTGTCACAAATGGAGGACTTTGCTAAGAAAAATGGCATTGTTAATGCGCAGACTTATCACACAGACTTTCCTCATCTTCCGACAACAGCTCCTAATAAATATAAATCAAGATACGATGCAGCTGCCTCCGGATTTATACTACGTAAAGATCTACTACGAAGTGAAAATCTAAGAAGACATAGTGCACCAGGTGTTACAAATATGAAACTTAACTTTATAACAAATGTCTAATGTTTAATTATGTGTACACATGATAATCAAAAGAAATGAAACAACTGAAGTATTACTATTACAATGAGGTATTACTATGTTGCATCCTTTGTCTCATTGAATTATCAGTTTGTTTTACCTACCCGCCGCCAGAACCAATCTGCCTCTGGTGACACCGGTGGGATGAGCAATTAGTATGTTGAACGCGGTCTCCTCGGAGATCGACATCTTTCATATTGGTGACAGTACGTTTAGAAGACAATTACTCTTGACTTTGGAGAGTATATTGTCTTCCTAATATCGAACCATCTCTCATGCGTTCCTGGTATTATGTTATATATTTATTATAATATTTTACCTGTACTCAATAGATTCCTTAAACATTTATGCTGTTTGTAATGTCTGTAGAGTTAATAAACTGATTTGATTTGATTATATTGAACAATTTTAAAAACTTGTTTAGTGGTGTATGAATGAATAAATCAAAGCAATGAATACTTAATTTCATTTTTCAAATAATATAATTAATTTCAGATTTAGAAAAAGAATAGAAGAAACTTTCAACTGTCACATTTATTTGTAGAAAGACGATAATATTCTGAATACTCTCCGTAGTACTGAAAATGAATTTAACAGAAAACTATATTTTTACAAATTGCTGTTAGAAGTAAGACACTACGCATATTTATTTTTAAAATGCAAATATATGATCAAATAATAATAATTGTTGAATTTATATTTATAATAATTTGAATAATGTATTAAATACTTTAAATGCAAGAACAATTAGAATTGATGAATTTACACATATTTCTACATACCAAAAAAAGTCATGTTTGATAATGTATAGTACAAATATTATTAGAAAATTAATCCAAAATAAAACAATAATCAACCTTCAATCTTCAAATGTGCATCACACTACTATTTATAAAGAGAATCACATTAACTAATTCATAATGTTTATTTTTTATTTATATATTTCCAAACAAATTAATAAAAATAAGGATTAAGTCTGTTTTAGCTTTTCTAAAACAGAACTCTGATTGTGAGTTTTAGGTATTTGTTCCCTGAATTAAGCACCTTTTAATGTATATAAATATTTAACTTGAAAATTTCTATCAATAAATAACTGGTATTTAAAGACTGTGAAAAGATGTGAATCATAAAATATATTAATTTAAAGAAAGAATGATTTTTTTTAAGAATAAATATTAATGTATGTTCGTATGAAGTACTTAATTTGCAGTGTGACAATTTTAGAAATAAATTAAACGGTTAAACATGTTATTTAAAAATATATATTTCCAACAACTGGTTTCACTCTAGGCAAAGCTATACCAGGGTAACAAAACAAATTAACTTTGTTTGTTTAGTTACTCTGATGAAGGTTCACTTAGTGCAGAACCTGTTGTGTGTTTATTTCTAGAAAATTAACAATTGAGAGATGTTCTATAATTGAAAATAAAATAAGCTTTGGAAAAAATGCATATTAATTTGTGAATATGAGTTTTTTTTTGGTACAATATAATTTTATTTTCACTTTGTCAAACCACAAATTGATAGCTTCCGATGAAAGGACTGTGTTTTAAATCTTTGGTGAAAACCTGTGAAACTAATTATTATGTCATGGAAATAACTTAATTGATAGTAAATTTGCATTATATAATATAATAACAATTATTTTATATCCATTTTGTGGCATGAAAAGTTATTATTTTATGTAAGAAATTGTAAAATATGTCATACTAGGCAAACTATAGGTAATACATAAGAAACCTACCACAATAATTTATAAAGCTATTTTTAAAGATTATCAAAATGTAAATATAAAATAATCCAATAATCGTAAGAAAAGTGAAAGATAGATTGAGTGAGCGGGATGTAAGTGAGTTGAGTATTGACGAGACCTGGAAATACTTGAAGGAGAGTTTGTGTGAATCAGCGAAAGAATCGTGTGGTGTGTGTGTACAAGGAAGAAGGAAAGGGGATGCATGGTGGAATGATGACGTAAAGATTGCTGTTAAAGAGAAGAAAGATGCTTGGTTGAATATGTTGTCGATAAATAAGAATGACAGAGTTAAGTATGAAAGAGCAAAAGATTTGTATAAGGTATGCAAGAAGAGAGTGAAGTCGGTAGTGAAAGCGCGGAAAGAAAAGCTGAAGGAGGAAGAAGGGCTCAAAATGACAAACAACTTCCAAGCAAATTTAAAAATGTTTTGGAAAGAAGTAAAAAAAGCCCGAAATCCTCCTGATAGTGGATGTGTGAAAGCAATTTAGACAACGAGGGAAGAATGTTAACGGAGAGTAAGATCATACAAGAAAGATGGATGGAATATTTTAAGGAGATGTATGGTGGTGATACAAGCGTGATCGAAAATATGACAGCTAGTGCGAGTGAGGGACCTATGAATGATAATATTGAAAAAATAAGTACGAATGAGATGAAAAGATCCGTGAGTGCAATGAAAAGTGGAAAAGCTGTTGGGTTTGATTGTATTGCCATAGACTTTATTAAAAGCGGTGGTGAAGTGGTTTCTACATGGTTATGTAAGTTATTTAACCAGTGCTTGGAGGAGGGATATACGCCGCTAGACTGGAGGAGAGCAGTAATTATGCCCCGGTACAAAGGAAAAGGATCGCGTATGGAATGTGGAAACCACAGAGCTATTAGTCTTTTGAGTGTCGTTGGTAAAGTCTATGGCAGAATTTTAATAGAAAGAGTAAAAAAATTGACGAGTGACAAAGTTTGGGATGTGCAAGGTGCCTTTATGAATGGCAGAGGATGTATGGATCAAATTTTTGGACTTCGTACATTGACAGAGAAGTTTCTGGCCAAAAATCGCAAACTTTTCTGTGCATTTGTCGACTTACAAAAAAGCATATGATTACGTTAATAGAGAAAAGTTGTGGAAAATATTGTCTGAATATGGAATAAGTACAAAACTGATCACGGCCATTAAGTCGCTATACACGGAAAGCACTGCTAGTGTCAGAGTAAATGGAGATCTTACAGCCTGGTTTGATATCAATAAAGGTGTCAAACAAGGTTGCGTAATGTCCCCGTGGTTATTTAATCTGCATATGGACAATTGTATGAGAGAGCTGAAAGGGTTGGATGTAGGTGCCAAAATGAGCGGAGTGTCAGTAAGCTGTCTCTTGTATGCGGATGACGCTGTCCTACTTGCTGACAACGAGCATGAACTACAAGTCCTGGTGAATTGTATGTATGAGGTATGCATGCTAAATGATCTGATGATGAATGTTAATAAGTCCAAGGTAATGATTTTTGAAAAGGAAGAAACCACGACAGTCTGCAACATTAGCGTGAATGGTGAAAACTTGGAGCAAGTAGTTGAGTTTGTGTATTTAGGTAGTATGTTTACAAGAGAGTGGAGAGAGTGGAGAGAGTGGAGAGGGATATTGAAAGAAGGGTTGGGGCAGGTAACAAAGTGAATGGTGCACTTAAAGTTGTCATCGCAAACAAAAACCTATCAAAAAAAGCTAGAATGGCAGTGCACAATGGTGTTCTTCTACCGACCCTTATGTATGGAAGCGAAGCATGGAACTGGCAAAAGAAGGATGAAAGTAGAATAAATGCAGTAGAAATGAGATCTCTAGACGAATGTGTGGATACTCTGTGTATGATAGAGTGTCGAATGAAAATATAAGAAGTGAATGCGGTGCTAATGATGGTGTCATGAAAAAAATAATGAAAGGATCATTAAGATGGTTTGGACATATGGAAAGAATGAATGAAGAAAGAATGGTAAAAAAATTATATGTTAATGATGTAAATGGAACCAGAAATAGAGGAAGACCATGGAAAACGTGGCACGATCAAATAAATCAAATATTGAATGTCGGCCATGTGAGGAGTCAGAGAAATCGACGCGCGTGCATGACACGATGTATGAATGTTGAGGAAGCGAGAGAAATATGTCAGGAAAGAAAGGTGTGGCAGTCCATTCTTTCTGCCTACCCCTTCGGGGAGACGGCGTGATGGTTAGTTAGTTAGTTAGTTTCCATTTAATAAATAACGTATATGTATGATATAAAAACACTACTCTGCAAAATAATTTATTAAACAATATTGTCATATTTTGAAATACCGTAGGCCCGTGGTTATCTGAAAAATGTTTAGCAAGGCGGTGTCGGATTATCAAATTTGTCAGACTATACAGTGCTGCCACCAACCTCTTGTAGTATGAATCATTTTGAAAAGGAGGACCTTGTAATCTGACAAATTATGAGAATGGTGAGATAAAATCGACATGTAATTTAGTATAAGTCACTAACAATGTATACATATATTTCATCATGCAGCTTCGCAAATTAAACAACCAGTAAAATTATTAATATGTATAATAATTTGATGGAATTCCATTTTAACCGCCCTACCTATACGAACGTACGTGATACGTATGCAATATTATCGCCCGAACGCAACAAGCCGTATCCCGTACGTCCAGGTACAAACAAGTATACCCGCAATCACAGAAACATTCGTAATACGTCAAATTGTTCCTACTCGCCCTATGCATACGAACACGTTATACGGCGAGTTTAGTATTTCGAGGTCAGTCAAAGTTTACGGATATGTACGTGATTTTCTGGTACATTGTAAATACGTATTGTTATTGAGAAATCTTATTAAAAAAAAACAATGATTTTTACCTACTTTTTGAATAATAACCCAAAGGTAGGGCGGTTAAATAACAATTAAATAAAAAATGTTTTACAATAACCACTTCCACTTTTGTCATTTCAACAGCGATCGACCGGTTTCGCCAGCCAGTCTGGTGGAACCGATTGCTGTTGAGATAAAGAAAAAAGTGGTAGGTGTTATTAAAAAACTGTTTTATTTAATTATTAGATAATGCAAGGTTTATTATGGAATTAACATTTGAATTAAATCAAACGTAATGTATAGCAGTTACAACTTTTTTTAAATGTAAACGTAGTATTTATACGACGACCTACGTGGCCGAGTGGTAAGTGTTTTGACTGCGAATGGGTTCCTGGGTTCAATTCCCGGCGATGGCGGTGTGATTGTCACACTGCCTATGGTCTGGTGAAGAATTCACGTGATAATAAAATGGGGATAGATTAACTACCTATCACATGTCACGAAAATCATTATGATACCTATACCCTTTACAATGATTTGGCTCACGCTGTAATGATATAAAGAGCTATAATAAATAAATAAAATAATCAATACTCACTATTACTTATTAATTATTTGAGAAAAACAAAATGGATAAACAGACAAATTTATGGTGTATGCAAATATTTATCATTTTCTTTCGTTTTAAATTGACAAAATTGCCTTGTCTCTTAGCCTCCTGATAGTAAAAGTTAGTTGTTTGGTTTCACCATTCTTTTCAGCCCATTGCATACCCACTTCAAACGCGTTGATCGCAATTTTTGCTGTAACTTGTGGATGTCGGATTACAGATGGCACTGGATTAAGCAGGGATTGGATTACCAAGGGTCTATTGTGCTGTAATTGTAATGTCATTTTTTAAATACACACATATTAAGCAAATCACTGTTTTAAAACAGGTTGTTTAATAAACTTTTTTTCAAATGTAAATGCATAATAATTATAAGTTAAATAATGTAAACTGATAAACTGCAAGTTGTGATTGGATCGGTGAGACTGATTGGTTGACTGACTTTGATATTTTAAGGATGGATGTGCATTAATGTAAATGAATCAATTATATGATATTATAAGAATTATTATAAATAGACATCCAATAAAAATATAATACATACATAGTTTCATTGTTGTTTTTTTCTAGACATAAAAAAACATAATTTAATATTGACATTAAGTCAAAGAGTATATTATATTATTCCTTAAGTAATTAATAATTGGAAAACTTTATTAATCTCCATAAATAATGCAAATTATTGAGGCGAAAAAAAATCATGAAGAAATTTTTTATGATTTATTTGGCTTTATATGAGGTAACAAATACAATCACATAACCTACACGCAATGTCTATATTAAAATCTACATATATTTTTTCCAAAAATTTAAAACATCAATTTTTTTTAATATAGACGAATTAAATTTATAAGTAAAATACAAATCTATTTCCCAATAACCAAAATATTGTTTCTAAATCTGAGTTATTTTCAAAATTACATTGAACAAAAAACAACTTAAGAATTGGGCAATTTCATATAATATTTCCTCACGTGCTTGAAATATTTTCGGGCGGCCTAATACAATTATAATTAGTACGGTGAGTAATATAATGAATCATAATCCCTGTTTTTTTTTTACGAAATTATGTAAACTTTGAACTTCCCACAATGACAACTAAAGTGACGGGCGTGATTTTAGAATGTTTGTACGTTCATAAATGTAGCCTAATGTTTCAGTAATAAAAAATTAATTTAAAAAAAAACAGCACCAAAGAATTAACCAGCTTAAATAAAATAATATATTTGAATATAACATATAAAATAATAGTATATTATATTTAAAAAATAGTGGCACTTCCTTGAGTCTTTCAAGAAATTTTACACATTCATGATTATATTATCAAAGTCTAAATCACAAGTCATTATAAATATAATCTGAACCATCATCCCATTTACAAGAAAAAAAATTACAAGTCGCCTTCTCCCATAACACTTAAATCAAATGTTAAATTATTTTTACACATTACCTTTATTTTATCACTCTTTCTATTGAAACATGCTTGACTGCGTAATATGCATCTTTGCTTCACAATTTGCAAAGACTGACAATATTGAATAAAATTAAGCCTAACGAATATTGAAAAAATAAAAAGGTTTTTTTATTTAAAAAGGTAGATTGTTTTACTTGCAATAGATTAATTTATAATAAACATTTATTCATGTCAATATTATTGTCAAAACGTTTTTTTTTAAAGCCGCATTAGCCTCTAGTTCCGTTACCGCCCCCGTGGAACGTTCTGGTTCCCGCTGGTGGATGGCACCGTCCCCTTTGAGAATCTATGGTCTAAAGTTATGATATTTGAAAAGGAGGAATGTATAACGGATTGTTACATATTATAAGTGCGAGCAGCAGAAATTCGAAGAAGTTAGTGAATTTGTCTGTCTGTAAAGCATGTTAACAAGTAATGGAGTTGAGAAAGGCATCGATAGACATAAATTGTGTAATGCAAAAGAGGCACGAGTGGCGGTCCATTATCTCCAAGGAAACGGCGTGATGGTTTGTTAGATAGAATTCAATCAAAATAAGTGTGATAATATGTATACCAATATTTCATCAACGATTAACGTAAATGAAAGAAATATTACGGATAAATAAAAACATTTAACATTTTGATACACTTACTTTTAACATCATTTTCATTTAGTTTATATATCCCAAATCCAAGATATTCCCATAAAATATAATAAAACATCTAGACAACTCGGGTTTTCTTCAACTTATAGTATTAAATATGGAGTTAACCATAATTGATGAAGAAATAATAAATTACGAACATTACGATGCCAAGCCATATATTATGCAAGCTGTGGGCCTTCTCAACTTTTTTTAATTGGTGTAGGGTTGTTGTAGGTTGAAAGTTTAATAAAATTACATTTTTCATATAATAAATAAACGAAATGAAGGTAGTAGTGCCATAGACGATGATATAACTGTGATTAAATTATGATATCACCATCGATAGCCACTTTCATGTGAAATAAAATAGATAAAAAATGGATCTTTAATTTGTTTAAAAAAAGATAAGCATATTTTTAAAACTGTGGTCTTTTAACTTAAAAGATTTTCCGATAGAATCTTGTAATGTAATTAATATATAATATTACTTAGATAAAACGAGGGAAAATTTTTAATTTGGACCGCGCTGAACAAGAAGACTCCTTGCAAAACATATGACCTTCCAGAATATATATATAAGACTTGAGAGAAAATTTTTTCTTGCAATCACTTTATTAATACTTCAGTTCATAGCCATTCTTCATTAATCTATTAATATTCAAACTGATATTTTCCGTTTCTTATACAGTAAGTACTGAATGTTGTTACTTTATTACCGTTCATTTATGAACATACATTTGTCATTGCTAGTCTCACGTCGCTACGTTGACGCTTGCGCTTTGTAAGGGGCGTAAAAGACGGCCGCCATATTGAGAATTCTTTGAACCAATTTATTTTTTGTGAGAACTCAGTTTAATCCGGGAAATCCGTTCGTGTTTGTGCCATTAAATGACCGTTCAAGTGCGTTAAATCTTTTGTGCTTTCGTTTTGATCAGTATTTTCATTGTTAACATTGATAATCTGCTTTGTGTTGAGGTTTGTAACACCCTAATAGGGTGTAAATTCCAACATCCAAAATGGGCACCCGAGATGACGAATACGATTATTTATTCAAAGGTACGTATTATTTTTATAATTATTTCAAATACTATACAGTAATATACTAATGTTTTGCCTCTAATAATTTGATAAACATTCCAATAGTTTTGAGTTGTTTCTCTAGTATTTCGGTTTTTGAAAATGTCAATACTTTTTCTAAACGACACGCAAAAAGTTTTCTGACGTCAATAATCCAGTCTCCGATGCGAAGTTTTGTCTACGAACCGAATTATAAACCGTTAAACTGTATTTACTTTGTAAATTTCACAAACTAAAACTTGTTTCTTTGTTTCACTAGCATTCTGTCATCCAATTTCTTTATTACCTTGAAGAAATCGCTAACTTGTCATTGTCGCCAGCTGATAAATTTGAGTAATCTATTCGTCATTTTCCATAGTCATATATCATATTACGAATTTATTAAATTAACCAAAAATTAATCTCTCTAAACGAAGATAATTTTTGATTTGTTTTCTTGATAGGTATTTCGTAACAGATCTGTTTCTTGGTCATATACCTATTTCATTGTCATATTACGCATCGACCCAACGTTACCCACTCTTCCTACTTTTACTCACCCCGGTTCATCTAATTAGCCTCTGTTGAACTGAATATTCAAAGCCACTTTCTTTCAGTGCACACATACTTTGCTATTGGTAGTTTTTTTTTTCACGTTAAAGCCATTCACATAAATACGTATCTCTAACACGATACATCAACCTTTATTTATTTTCAAACGCCATATATTGCGTTCTAGAATAAAAATGTAAAGTTTTATCTGAAAACGAGTTGACCTTAAAATTATATATTTTTTACAGCTTTCTTTAGAATTAGGTACTTGCGCAAATTCAAGGCTTATTTATCAATACATTTTATATTATTCAAATATTTATTATTTAACTAAATATTCAGACCTTTCATTTAAAACTTTCAATATTTCTAGTTTTTTTTAATTGCACATGAGACATATCTCTATGATAATAATAATTATTTTTAATAAAATAAAATAGGTTATGATTTTTACCTGCTGCGATGGAAGTGTCGCTGGTTTCACTAGGTTGTTTAACATCCACAGACTATTTCTGCCTATACTTCTGTATTTAATTGATTTGACCTTTACACTTTTCATTGTTATCCAATGATATTGCAGTTGGCCAGGCAGTCATGGTTGAAATAATCCATGTGAATTGGTTACCCGTATACTGTTTTATTTTTTATGTAATCAAAGTAATAATTAAACATTAATTATTGATTATTTTTATTTACTGCATTTTAAATGTGTTAATTTAAATTTGCTATTTTTTATAAAAAATTGTTGTAATTGATATAAATGTTTTTTGCTGACTATTTCATTTATTTATTTAAAACACTTTGCCTATATAAACACTAATGTTACATGAATAAATAATGAGTAATAAAAAAACCACAATATAACAGAAAGAAAATAAAAGTGGGTCAAGAAAGAAGACAGAAAAAACATTGTATATGAAAATTCCTTTTAATACTTTATCTATTTTATATCTTATAAAAAATATTTTAAGTACTTGTTTGACCTGAAAATGTACAACTATTTAATAAATTATACAAATGGAGCCATGTGAAGTGCTCTATATGTGATTTTACTGTCTTCTATTGATTTGACCTTTAACTCTTCACATTAGTATCGGACGGTAATATTACCATTGTGTGTTATAGAAAATATTTGTGAAGTACTCCACACAATGTGGCTTCATTTTCTAAAAGTCTCTTACAGAGAATCCAATTGTGTATTTTGTTCTACTTTTTTTCTTTTTAAAAAATCTTGCGCATTAAGTAGGCATTATCTACGAGTGAGTGAAAATGGTTTAAGCCATTGTTCTCCAACAATGCTTGGGAATCTTTTAACTGCTCTTTGCATGGTTATCTTTGCATGGTCTAAGCTAATGTATCATCTTCAAATACAGATATGGTCACAGTTATGCGAATGACTAAACAAAATTAACCATCACATCACTTGCTTCATTATTATTTCACGGCATTACAATTCTTCAAGAGATTTAGCTTCCTTGATGATGTCATCCCAAGCTACTCGATCCTGCGCCTTTTACTACACACTGTCGCTTTCATCCAGCTTATCCAGAACATTATCCATTAGGCTTTGCTCCGAGTTGTCTTGACACGCCTCTCCGGCTTGGCATTCATGGCCAATCCATGCTAGCCTACCAGCTCTCACGGTGCTTGTAAAGAACTGTCGGCTCATTGTGTGAATCTATTGCTCCTATAATTTCCATATCATGCTCCAAGACCAGGTCTGGGTCCCAGGGTCATTCTTAAGATCCATTTTCCAAACCTGTAGATTCTTGTGGTTCTTGAGTCATTGTCCGTAAATCAGAACCATATATCACCATTGGCTTAATGATGATAATACAAATATTTAGGCTAATTTGTATAGCGCATTTTTCGTGAATAAGTCACCTCAAGGGACCTGTGCAATGGTGGTGTTATTTTGTCTATTAATATTACCATCACATATCAAGATCAACATGTATACCTTTATAGTACACCTTTCAAAAGATTATTTGAAATGTTATTTATTGTTATATACATAGCCCACTTTGCCATTCTGTTAAAATCAATAATGTGTTTTTGTGTCAAGGACTCTACACCAAAATTCACATTCATTTCTTTCGCATTAGTTAATCATAATATTCTTTTATAGTCTACTACCCTAGAGTTTTTGAAATGTCTGTAGAGAGAGATTGAAATGTACATTTTATTTATCATTCATTTCCCCAATATGGTGAACACTAGTAATGGGAAACTTTGTTGTAAAATAAAATAAATAAAATGTGAAAAGTATAAGTACACTCGTAAATTCTTAAATTTTACTTGAATGATCTGTAATATATGCAAATTAACCCCCTTGATATAAAGTTTCCTTGGAAAGTCCTTAAAAGAAATCAATATATTGCAGTTATGTGCAAAGGCCAATGTGAATTTACTATCACATTCTCAATATTAAGATTTACTATTTTAAGAGGTGTCTTCAAATGTGGTTAATTGCTATGTAGGATGACAAGTTGTCATTTTTTTTCTTCAAATTATAACTTTTTTTTTATCGAGTACTAAAAATTTAATTTTCTTAATTTCTTAAAAAGCATGTTAAATCATTTTATTGCTGTAGCTTATTTGGTTAAGTACTGTATCTCCTTGATAGACAGGTTTTGGGTCTGACATTTTAAAAATAGTTTTTATTAATTTTTTTTTTATTGTATTATATTGCTTGTATACAAATGTGATTTGAATAAGTATTTTTATATTTTATTAAAAAATAAATTGTTAAAATGATGTTTCTTTTTGTTTCAGTTGTACTAATAGGAGACTCCGGCGTGGGCAAGAGTAACCTGCTGTCTAGGTTTACAAGAAATGAATTCAACTTAGAATCTAAATCAACAATAGGTGTAGAATTTGCAACGAGAAGTATAGAGGTCAGTAACAGCTCTTTTATCTTCTTATCAATAACTCGCACGGGTAAAGCATTAAATATTTCAGTGCAATATTTTCCAGTGAGTTTATTAAATTGTATAACAAGGTTTATGCATTTATTCACAGACATATTTCAAAGTATTTTAAAGACCGTGCCACATTGTTTGAAACAAGCTCTCCACAGGGGTGACCTCGGTGGAGAGCTGTGGAGCCCACGGTTGGTGTAGCGTCCACATACTGTTGTAAACAAGCTCTCCACATGTGGAATGCGTGTTTAAACGGTGGATCCACCGGTGGAGACCGATGTGGCGAGCTTATTTAAAACAGTGTGGCACGGCTTTAAGATATGTAGTTGTAACAAAAATATGATTTGATTCATATATATATTTTTTAGCGAAGCATATAACTGGCCAAAAAGTATGAAAGTAGAAGAAATGGAGTAGAAATGAGATCTCTTAGAAGAATGTGTAGAAAATCTGTGTATGGAGTGTCGAATAAAAATATAAGAAGTGAATGCGGTGCAAATGAAAGTGTTATGAACAAAATAATGAAAGGCATTGGTTTGAACACATGGAAAGAATGAATGAAAAAGAATGGCAAAAAAAGTAAATGTTAACAATGTAAATGGAACTAGAAAAAGAGGAAGACCGAGGAAAACGTGTCACGATCAAATAAATTAAATATTGAATGTCGGCCACATTCAGAGAAATCGATGTACGTGCATGACAAGATGTATGAATGTTGAGGAAGCAAGAGAAGTATGCCAGGAAAGAAAAGTGTGGCAGTCCATTCTTTCTGCCTACCCTTTTGGAGAGACAGTATGATGGTTAGTTGGTTAATTGTATATTTTTTATTTCTATATTCACGATCATTGGCTTCACAAACATGTATCGCATTTTAAACTTCCTTCTACAAAAAAAATGTGGAACATTTTTAAAAGTTTATAAAAAATTAAACTGTAAGGATGTGTACAGTCCGAAATATGTTTGTGAAGAGTACATTGTTCCCCAAATATATTTTTTAGCTTGTCACTATGCAATGACAATGATACGTTTATTAGACCAGCTGTCAAACACATTTCAATGTAGATTTTTTAATTTTTTTTTTTTTCACGTGTGTTAACAATTTTAATTACATGTTTTTCTACAATTCTGACTGCATTATTACGTTAATATTATTTAATTTTATATTTTATTGAGTGAGATGATAAAAATGAGTCTTAGTTGTTAATAATAATAATAGTAATAAATTTTATGATTTATAAAACACAGTTTTGTCTAATTAATGTGTAGAAAAAAGCGCTGTGTAGAAAAAATTCCATGTTCCAAATTAGTTGTAAATATATAAATATCTTATATGAGGTTACGTCTTGTTAGTTGGTTTATTAATTTTCTAGTGTCAGTTTAACAAAACAACAATAGCTAATAATATAATTATTTCATTCAAATGTTGTGTATATAATTAAATTACGAAACTTTTGTGAAACTAGCTAAAAGGATATGTTTTAAAATTCTCAATATTCTCAAATGACTGTTAAAAACGAACAGTGTGCATACTAATGTTAAATATTGATTCTTTCTGTTATGCCGATTGTGCGGTGTGAGCTGAGTCACACATATTTTCATTATTACTCACTTTACCTACAACCATACCCATATTATGCTGGTCGATTATCTAATTTCCTGAGTAACAGTTATTTTAACTGTTACTCCCCAATACTAAATCTATTTATATTCCTGGGGCCATTCTTTTCAATGATATACACAGAATAAAGCTTCCTATTAATAAGGTATCAATAACCTCTCATGAACTTCAATTTATCTAGGGTCATTTGTCACATTGTGTATAATAATATTCCGATTATACCAAAATATTTGTATTTATTTATTTAAGTTATCTTTACACATAGGAATAATGTAGTTTCATTTTATGTCATCTATATACAAAAGCACAATACAGTAAAACCTCGATATACCGGACTAATTAGGGGGAGGGGGTGTCCGTTAAAGCCGAAAGTCTGTTGTATAATAATAGATTTAAAATAAATCAAAAAACCTTTTTTTTAATATATACACTGTATTTAGATATAAATAAACAATAGAAAACAAACAAAATTATATGTATTGTCTTCGGACACTCGTCGAGAAGTGACGTTGCTGTTTGATATTGACGCGCTTGCTTTCGGTAACCCTGTTTTGAAAAAGGAATCAAGTTTTGTTTGCAGCTTTTTTATAATCAACTTTTTAAAATTACGAAATTGCGTATAATATATTTTAGTTGAACTTTGTTATCTGACGAATAGTCAATAAATATTATTAGATCGTCGAGATGTGATCTTACCACTGATAACTTCATTTTTGGCTTTGTTTCTTCTTCTCCGCTATCACTTCCACCCTTATGACTAGACGTATGACGTGATTATCATCGCTGCTAAAAAAAAATTACATGCGGCGACACTTGAATTTAAGCATGTATAATATTAACAGGACGTTTTTAATTTTTTTTACATTTGACCGGATTTTTTTGTCCGTTATATCCGAAGTTTGTTAAATAGAGGTCCGTTATATCGAGGTTTTACTGTACTATAATTTATGTATTTGTATTTTTATTGTTATCACATGAAATAATTGTATTTATCAAAGGTTAAATACATTTCGATAGTAAAATAGTTTAAATCTTCTTAACTGGCAAATGTAATAAATTTTATGATTAGGTGTCATTTTTATGGGCGGTTATATGTATTAATTTTACGGACTTGATATCACTACTAACACTTCAAAAATTGTTAATGAATTTTGATAAACTTAAAGCATTAAGACTGGAATTCCATGACATCAAAAAAAAATTAAAACCCTATTTTTTCCACTTTTTAGTTTGTTTCAAAAATTTTACACCTCCATCATCGGGATGATAAATTCAATTATCTCTATTGTGGAAAATGTTTTAATTAATAAAAGTAATCATAAATGAAATTTTCCATAAGAAGTGAAAATGCAAAAATATATATTTTAGAGTATTCAACTAGTCTTAAGTAGGTACAAATTTTTCCATATGGAAGCACTCACTTGGTGGTTAGACTTTTTAAATTTATAAACATAGAAAATAAATGAAAACTAACAAAATAACCGTTATGCCGTTTCTCCGGAGGAGTAGGCAGAGAGGATGGACTGCCATACTGCTCTGTCCTGACATACTCTAGCTTCAATCTCGAAATGGTATTTGAATCGTGTTTTTCAGAAGTAGCACACATCCAAGTAACCTCAACTTTACAGGACGGACAAAAAGCTGTCTGGTACAAAATTTTCCTACAATATATATATATTTTTTTCAATACACATTTGTCATAGGGAGTAAAATAGACAAATGTGTATTGAAAAAAATATATACGAGTATATTGTAGGAAAATTTTGTACCAGACAGTTTTTTGTCCGTCCTGTAAAGTTGAGGTTACTTGGATGTGTGCTACTTCTGAAAAACACAATTCATTTATAATTGAAGCTCAATTTCTTCATTATATTACCATTCCGTGGTTTAAATACAAAGTGCTTCTTTTATATTTATTGTGTTGAATAATTTCATATAGCACTTGCAAATTGTCAAAAACCAAAACCTTTCGGATGTATTATTTTTAATTCAATCTAGATAAAATAAAATATATTATAATTAATCCTCTTTAATTTGAGATAGAAATAGATTTGTTTTTATTACTAAACGCAATAAATAATTGAGCAGTTTTACGATGTCAAGTTCAAGGCAGGCGAGCACCATGCTAGAGATAGTGTAAGAGCGGAATTGTAGTGTGAATGTTTTATTATACTATGTAGTGGTTATGGAGGCATTGCACCGTGACAAAACCAGTAGTCTGTTCTCACCGTCTAATGGCATTAGTATGCTAATCAATTTCTGCTGCATACCTCTCTTTGTATATTACTTTAATTTCTATTTATCATTTATAAAATTTAGGTCACTCTATAAATTATGTTTTATTATAATTTGTTGTGAATTTGCTCTCCTTATAAGTCACATGATAGAGAAAAAGATAATATTCATTATACTCCACACATTTTATAAACTTTTTTTTCAACCTCAATTTTTTTATTGAATTATTACTGTTATTTATTTTTGCTTACTAACCATCACATCGTCTCCACAAAGGAGTAGGCAGAAATAATGTACTGCCACAATGTTCTCTCGCTTCCTCCACATTCAAACATTGTATCATGCATGCACGTTGATTTCTGATTCCTACATGGCCGATGACAATATATTTGATTGATTTGATCTAGTCACGTTTTCCTATATTTCTTGTTCCATGTATATCATTAATTTTTCCTGCCGTTTCAATTAAATAATCACGAATATTTGACGACCTTCGTGGCAGAGTGGTAAGAGCTCTGATTCCTATTCCGAAGGTTCTGGGTTCGATTCCCGGCGATGGCAGTGTGATTGTCACACTGTCTTTGGTCTGGCATAGTATTCTCGTGACAATAAAATGGCGATAGATTGGCTACCTGTCACATGTCACGAGAATCAATATATCAGCTTAAACAAATTGTATACTGTAATTGGGTTCAAGCGACCTGTTGTATACGTAAAAAAAAAAAAAAATTAAATTAAAGGTTTTTTGGTGTGAAAACTCTGCAACTAAATTATTCCATCCTTTGAATGTTTTGTTTAAGTACATATTTTACATTGTATTTGCAGTGTGTTTTGTACAATCACGTCAAGTAAGACTGTGCAATCAATTGTGAGATGACGGAATGTATGTATTTTATAAATATTGTTGATTAATTCTTATCTCAAATATTTAAAATTTCACTCCTTGACAAATACTTGTTGTATTACTATCCTTTAGTCTGTTGATAACAGATTGGCAACTAGTTTTATCATTATTTCAAAGGTTTTATCTCTACTGCTGTATATTTTTATAAAATATTTTGATTTTTCATTTAATACAATTGAAATATTTGTAATCAGGAATTGCTGTTGTATCAAAGTTATTAACTTGTTTTCATTGAGCAAATCAATTGCCTCAAGTAATAAAAAATTTAGAGCCTCCAAAATTAAGTTAAATTAAAAAAAAAATCGTACCATACCACAAATATATATTTTAAACATGAATTTCCATCTTTTGTCAATTTAGTTTAAAAATTTCTGCTTTATATCCATTTCAAAAAATAAAAAACCTTAATATTATTGTGTGTGTTTGGATGAAACTCTGTTAATATTGTGATATTGGAACAGCAAAATATAGTTATTTGTTTTGATTGTTCTTTAGAAGACATTTGAAGATCTCGGCATTCGAGGGTCTTTGATATTCTGGAGCCCTATGAGGCTGCTTACTTCAATCTGTCACTGTGAACAGTATAAGGATTTAAAATACGCGAATATAAGATGATGCATTCGTTCATAGATTTAGAACACGTAATAATGCACCCTCGAGTTGATCACTTTACGAAAACGACGCTTTAAAAGTTTGCTTATTATTATTAAACAATTATTACACATTTATTACACAAGATTTTTATTTATAATCTGTATTGCATTATCATGGAAAATTATTTCACGTTAGATAATCTGAACTGCAGGTGTTTGTTTTCTCGCCATTCTTTAATATTGAATTTCACTTTCAAGGTGGACAATAAGGCGATAAAGGCCCAGATTTGGGACACAGCAGGGCAGGAGCGCTACCGGGCCATCACTTCGGCTTACTACCGTGGGGCGGTGGGCGCGCTCCTGGTGTATGACATCGCCAAGCACCTGACCTACGAGAATGTGGAGCGCTGGCTACGCGAGCTGCGGGACCACGCCGACCAAAATATTGTCATCATGCTGGTCGGCAACAAGTCTGACCTGCGTCACCTCAGGTAAACTACCAACAACTAATAATACTATTATTTAATAATAATATGATAACTTTCAAAGCGCAGTTTTGTGTGAGGTAATCACCTCGAGGGGCGCCTTAAGATGTGTTTTTAATCTAATTTAGGAAATTGTACTGTCATCCACAACTGTCATGAAAGATTATGAAAATATAGAGTGTTTAAATGTCAATAATCTTACTTCACAGTTGGGGATGATTTTTTTTAAAGCCGTGATTACCAAAAAGGTATTATAAGGATCATTTTGCTCCACCCTGTAGTACTTAGTTTTTACGACATGGTAAATAATACGTTGAAGTTTTTAGAATGCTAAGCAATGGTTATAAAACCATTGAGAAATTTTGTATTTGTTTTTGTTTAAATTATGAGTCATAACTGATTGAATTAAAATATTTTCTGTAAAATAAGAACATGCAAGATACAAAGAACGAGTGCATTTCTATATCTCTTTCCCATTTTTTTTTTTTCAAAAATGATTTCCGCATGTTACTATTTTGAAAAGAATTGCAGCAGCCAAAGGATTAATCTGAATTTTTCTTAATACTTGTATCTTCAACTGTTAATAAGTTAAACAGTTGTCTAACTCTCTCATTTACCTGTGCCAGTTAAGTACTAATTATTCTGTTAGCACTCTCATTTCCTGGAAGTAGGCGACTTATATGCCTGTGGTGACATACCTCTGTGGTTGCCTGTTCTCTCTAATCTCCAAATCATATAATACTGAAAGTTTATCAGCGCGTTGAATATACAAATATTGTTTTGTTATCTGCTTCTAATATCATATTAAACATACATGCCCAAAGTGCTCGCCATTGTCTAGATACTAGTTTAAAAATTATGTTTTTTTCCAATACTCTTATTTTATTTCTTAACTAGTACTTGAGCATCTATTACAATGAATGTACTGTGATATTTTGTAAAATGATGTGTACTCTTTCAGATCAATTCCCACAGAAGAAGCGAAAGCATTTGCGGAACGAAATGGCCTCAGTTTTATAGAAACTTCAGCGTTAGATTCTACCAATGTGGAGACTGCTTTTCAAAATATACTCACAGGTAATGCCATCATAATAAATTGAATGATTTATAAAGTGCTGTTTTTATAAAATAAGCGCTGTAGAAAGCGGTGTTACAACCTTGTTAAAACTATACATATTTAGTATGAAGTCTGCGTTTGACATAGTTGTTTGATGCTATTTTAGACTGCACAAGAGAACCAGTGTATCTGATAAAATCTCTGCCATTTTGCACCTTTATGTATTGTATATTTTTATTAGTTGAATAAATTAATTAATATCGAAAGAAAGAAAAAAATACTTCCAGATGTGAATATATAAAAATCCTTGTTTGCCTGAGAAAAACTTCTAAACCGCATCACTTGAATGTTGGCATTTTTCTCTAGTGAGGTTACCCTCAGATAGCATAAACTGTTAGTTATGTTGTAGCCCAAAATATTGAAACCTTAAATTAAAATCAATGTTTCATTACATGTGTCATTTGTTTTGACACAATTTTTATGTTAACCAAATTTTTAAACTATTTTTCCAATTTCATCTTTTCATCGAAATCAGTTGTTTGTAATATTTTTCTGTCACTTTAACAAGCTATGCTGGAAGCAATGATGAACATTGGCTTCAATAATTTCAAGGTCATGCATCTAGGGAAAGCAAAGCTTCATAGTCAAGGGATCCTATGTACTAGTTTAAAATGCAGTAACAAAATTATTAAATATCGGGAAACTATTTAAATATTTTAAATTTAATGAAGTTTCTTGATAATAAATGTTGCTTTCTTTATTTATTGTCTTTTCCCTCTATTCTCTTTTATGGAACAGATAAAGTATACTTTATTTACAGTTGACCAAATTTATGTTTATACGTATATAGAAAATAATATGACAGTGTTATTTAACCATATAGAAGAAATCTGTTTATTTTGATTGTTTTCTTTGCAGAGATATACCGGATTGTATCACAGAAGCAGATGCGTGACCCTCCCGAGGGTGATGTGATCCGGCCCGAGAGAGTGGAGCCAATCGACGTCAAACCTACCCAGGCGGACAGCGTCAGGCGCCAGTGCTGTCAGTAGGCGACGGGAGGTAAGTCCTCACTTTTGCTTACCACATTCTGGTATATTCCACTCTTCACGATAAAAATTAAATCAATAATGAAGTGTAATATCCTCCATCCTCATTTTTTTTAACATGCGTACAGAAATCACTACTGATACATTCATGTTTACTTAGCTGAGACATATATATGCAATTAACAGGATATATCACTGTTATCTTTTTAGAGTTAAAGAAACAATTCCAACCAGGATATATCACTGTTTTTTTTAGAGTTAAAGAAACAATTCCAACCATATCCGTTTTTATTCAATTCATTGATATTCCGAGATCGTGTTCTTAATTCAAATTAACAATCAGACATCTAAAAGTTTATACAAAATTATTACAAATTTACCCTCCATAATCTTAATTCTGATCTGAGTAATTTATTGTTCTCTGGAGTTTCATTTTAATTTTATATTTTTCAAGAAACATCTTATTTCGGAAGTGCTATTTTTATTATTATTTGTGGCTCTTCTTTTAATGAAATGACTGAAGTACTATGATTGTGGTTTCATGTTAAATTGATATTGCCTAAATGTTGTGTGAAAATATTGATTATTGTTTCAGCTACTTGAGGGAAGGTCGGAGGCTGCGACAGGTCTCGGCCGCAGGAAGATGTTTCTTGTAGATAACGATTGAGTATATACATTTATCCTAACGCAAATATTAAAACAAAGTAAATTAATTCACCGTTGCGTCAACACGAGAAGACATACATCTAAAAGTGCGTAATAATATAATATTAAGGAGAAGTATATTGGAAACACGCTATGTTTAGGCGACCGCGGGATTGTTTTGTCTTTCTGTTGCTGCCATTAGCGGGTTCCACTCACCGTCTCAAACACTACAAGACCAGGGTCTAACATCCCCGACAGGAAGCGAGAGAGCTCCCCCAGAGTGTGATTGTATTATTAGTCGTATATTAAATTAAAACAATACGCTGGCCTTACTCAATCTATTTGTCTTACGCAACCTAGTTCCAATGGAGAAGAGGATGGATGATTATTATTGTCATGTTATGAATTATGTTATTAATAGGATATCAATTTATTATTAATGTATTATTAATACATAATATTATTAAAAACTTTATATTTTAAATTGCATCCACTGGGCAAAAGCGGCGCTTGGCCAGCCGCTTCCGTGCTGGCGCAGAGGGGCGCCGCCAAGATGTACAGATTTTGCCATTTTGTTGATGAATGATAGCCGGTATATTATTTGTAAATTGCTATTTATATTTGAAACTTAAAATAAAAGTCTTAAAGCTGAAATCAGCTTTAACTTTGCTTGTCCATCTTTTATTTTGTCATCTCGCTCCCCGCACGTCAAGTCACGCCTCCGCGGCCAGTCTAGAACACCCCCCGCCACGTGTCTTCTATCCTTACAATATCTGCACTTTAGATTGCTTTGTGTTTGTTATGTACACCGGCTCTGAAGTGCATCGCTACATAACAAAACGTAATCTAGTTTTAGTAGATAGGAATTCAAATCAGATTCAAAACGTCTTTTAGTTTTACCCATCACTTTTGCAATATAGTTACACTCGGTCACCACTATTAGACTAACAAAATGTACCCTCCAAATACATAGTTATTTCCTAGATTTTAACAGTCCACTCATTATGAAGATTGAATAAGTGAAACTTCTCGCCATTCTATAATTATTTACAGAGTTCCATGTATTTTCAATGTAATGTTTCGTGAGAAGATAATATTCTAAGCAATAATGATGGAAAGAATTTTTACAATACATTTTAGAAGACGTATAAGATTTAGTTGGGATATGATTGTAGAACTGAGCTACGAGGCATTTTCACAAGGAAATGTGAAATCGAAGACACATTATCATTCACCAATACGCATTAATTTGAGAAATGCAAATGTCACCCACGTGTCTTCTCGTGAGAATGCTCCTCGATATAACTGTGATCAGAAAACTGAAATAGACTTGTTGATAATTTGTTTCATGTGTAAGGAATTTACAATTGTGTTGAAGTTTGTATTTGGTCGTACGCTTGTATAACCAAGAATTTTAACCTAACAATTAATATTTGGCACTTGCTCAAAATGTAGATATCAAACTGTCGCCTATCCGAGTGTATACAAATCCGTAATTATTTTTCCACGGGATTAAATGAAAGGCACGCTACAAGCTAACTTTATAGGCAGTTTGAATTTAAAAAATATATATATGGTATTCCTTAATCAGACGACATGAGACATTAATGTTCTTTTTTCATACATCCAATTCTATTCTTATTCTGATTTAAGTCTGTTAATTCTGATTTGTTTGATTACCATTGTTTTGTATCTTATAAATTTGTGGTCAAAAAAATCATTCATTTCACTTTTTTTATTTTTTTAAAGTCGCATATGTTTAAGATTTGAATGGAATGTTGGATGTATGTGACAGAGAATATCGAATGAACAGTTGATTTTGTGTGATTAACTTTGCTTTAAGTATTTTGCATTTTCCCAGTTCATGCTCGGTCCACGATGTATATAATGTTAACAATACGAGGATGTTGCTACGATCTGAGGCGTTCAATATCCATGTATGTACATAGTTTTATAATATTTATGGTAATAACAGCTGGGTGCATAAGTCTATCGCTTTTGTGTAATATAAACAGCATTTTTCTTAAATAAATTTTATTGAAAACCGAATATTGCATTTCAATGATTTAACTGTAGAAAATAGTTGACACATTTTTCAGACCATACGCAAGATGGAAAATTCACAGCGATCTTAACCCTCCCTTCCCTGTGATGGGTATCATCTACATGTTCCTTCTAATAACCATCAATATATCTATAAATATAATAAATACAAGCTTAAGATTTTAGGTATTCCTCCATAATATATTTACGCATTGATTAAAAAAAGATTATTAATAATAATCAGAATTTATCGGGTACATCGGAGGTATTTTGTGAACATCGGAAACAAAATTCGTAGTGCTGAGTGTGCGACACTATATTCGCATCTCACTCTTGCATACTTCACTGTGGAAGCGTGAGGAGCTCAATGTTCTCATTGCCCGGCAGTAGCTCTTGGGCTTGCAACCAGAGTGGACCTATGCCAGTCCCGTCAGCGTTGCTAGATGTTTTTTTTTATGTTTTTAGCAAATAAATCTCAATTATTATAAATTTTGACTTCAATTATAATTAATTAAGGGGATTAGCTATGAATGTTCTTATTTTTCCGATTTAAAATCACAGTAACGCGCGTTTTTATTTTATCACCATAAGGGAAAGGTTTAACAATCACCCATTGTGGGGCTGGCTTCATTTGCACTTGTAAAAATTGGTCTAGAAATGTGCTTGACTACATTTATAGCCCAGACGGATAGTCCCAGTTCATCATAATATTACGTACAATGTAGTATAGTAAGGAACTAAAGTTGAAAAGTTTATGAGATACTTTCAAATATGAGTTGCAAATGTAGTCTGCTGCAGATTGAAACTTTTTTTAGACTGCAAATGAAGCCAGGCACACTATATGGGTTAAAGATAATTCCCAAACACGTCGACTGCCAGAGTACTTTTCAGGATTTCCGGTGTAAAAAGCAATTTTAATTATATATTATTAAAAACAGTATACTTTGTATGATTATATTTTCTGTTCATTTATTAATAATTTTTCTGTTCATTTAAGCCAACCGCCAACCTTGATTTAATGTTCTCTCTGAGGCTATCTATTCATATTTACACTGATTCTCTATGAATTTCCATGTAGCTCCCATACTAATATGGCAAGTAAACATAGATAACTTGTAGTTGGCAAAATAAAATAACACAAACTATGAGTTATCTTGTAGTTGGCAGTAAAGTTTATGCGTTTATTTAATTATACTATGTATTATGAAGTCAAGAAGTCACCCAGAAGATGGCAAAACCTCAAAGCTCAAAACCGGCCAAAGACACAAACATTAGTGGATTTTGACTAAATATACATTTTAAAAAGATTTTTTACAAATAATTTTTTTTTTCAACAAACAAACTAATGATGAAGACCACGAAAAATTGGGTAAACTTATTTTTTTTCCAATAATTATCTCCATTTCGTTACGCATAGATTATCACAGTCGATTGAAATACTTTGGGATCTCTGGTTTGTCTGTGTATTTTGTTATCCTTTTTGATCAATGGATTGGAGATTTTTGAAGATTCTATTTGACCTAACTTCCCTGAAGATGTTTTCCATGAGATCACATGATCCCAAAAAACATAATTCGACATTTTTCTTTTCATTCGAGGAGGCCAATTCACATTTCCAAAACGGCTGATAACGAGATCACTGAACTTTTTGTGCAAAATATTGATTGTTGGACCACTGTCATGGTATGTCACTTCATCCTCCCAGAACCAAATATTGTCCACATTCATTTCTGGTTACAAAAAATAGGTTAAAATGAGCCCGAAGGCCTCTCCATTGAACGTAATGTTGTCCCCGTCATAATTATTATCAAACAAAAATGGGTCAATCACAAACTACATCAAACAGTTGCTCTCTGGGGATGCATTGGCTTCTTCACAGCTTAAGTGCTATGATTTGTTTGACTATTTTTTGTGGATTAAAGAAAAAGAGCTATGCTGACAATCCACAGACGATTCAAGCACTAAAACACAATATTGGAGCAGCTAGCTTTTGAACAATTGGGTTGATTACTTATTGCTAAGCTAGCCTTAGTGGCCATATTTGTTAAATTGTATTTCATAAATAATGGGATTCTTTCAAATAAAACTATTTGAGATTAGGTTTGTTTGATTATTTTTCTATTATTCAAAGAGAAACTGCTATAGTATATAGCCCTATACTGCGCTATAGTGAAATTGAATATATCTATTAGTTGCATTCCTTATGACTGAGGGTCGTGTCCATCCCGTAAGCTATCCACCATGGCTCGCTATACGCTCCTGTTGCTTGATAGTCTCCAGTCTGCAGCTATTGAGGGGCCAGTCAGCGCTCTGATTTGATCGGACCAGCGGCTCATAGCCGTCCTTGTGGTGGCTTCCCCTCTACATAGCTCTTATTATGAGCTTTTCAAGATATGACGTGTATACTACCGGTTAACATTACGAAGCTGTCGAGTTAACACCAGTACGATTAATCACATCAGCTCCGAATATCAGTTTATTCTTGAATAGTTTGTATAGCCTGTACAAATAAACAAAATATGAATAAAATAATTATTCACTGTTAAATTAAAATCACTGTTTTAATATCAAAAATTGAGATTATTTTTTATAAAATTGTCGCGAAAGCTGTTTCGGTAACCGATGTTACCATCGTCAGGTGTTACAATATACTATGTAAATACTGCACCTGACGATGGTAACATCGGTTACCGAAACAGCTGTCGCGAGGATTTTATAATAAATAAACTCAATTTTTGATATTAAAACAGTGAATAATGTTAAAATATCAAAGTGTTGCCGCCAAAACAGCGGATTGAATAAAATAATAATACACTTTTAATATTTGTATCTAAACCACTTTATTTGTCAACACCAACCGGTTTCACTCCCGCCGGAGCTTCGTCAGGGTGAGAGAATAAACTGCTAACTCCAGCGGGAGCGAAACTGGTTGGTGTTAACAAATAAAGTGGTTTAGATACAAATATTAAAAGTGTATTAATCTTTATTTAATAATGTCACACCACAAATGAAGAGCTTCGTACGAAAGTTTAAAATATTAATAATTATGTAATTGTAGGATTTTACGCACCATTGGCCACGAATATAACTGGAATCAAAGATGAAAATTCACCATCTATCAGTTCTCTGCCTCGGAGTACACGACATGAACTTTTAAAAAAAGAAGGTATGGTGCGAAACGTTCGAAGGCATTGTATCAGGTGCTACAAAATAAATGCCAAATTTGGGAGAAAATACTCAAGAAATCGCACTAGACAGGTAACAACGTACTGTAGCGGCTGTCATGGCAATCCGCACATGTGTTTATCGTGTTTCAATACAGAACACAGAAATTTATCAATGTGAAATATATTTGTTTTTTCCCATTATATTCATTTTTGTTTGTTCATGGATTATCACAGATGATTGAATATTTCTTGGTATCATGGATATCTCTCAAATGTTGGTTGAAGGGGAGAAATGGACATATCCACGATTCCAAGATATTTTTTTGATTTCTATTGTTTTATTTAAAAAAAGTTACATTTGTAATCTATTATTTGTCTTTTATTTGTAATCTCTGCTTTTAATGTCTTATTGTATATTGAATTAAATGTTTGTATCCTTGCATCAAAGTCGATATGTTTTTATTTTATTTTTCTCTATATATAATATTATAATAAATTACTCCTGTCCCATAATAAAAGTAGCAAAAGACAATATTTATTATTTAAAAAAAATATTGAATTAATCAATAAATTAAAAATAGGGTCGGAACAAAAACACCGTTTTTCACTGCCATTTTAGTTTTTAATAACTAAAGATTTGTTAAAACAAATGATGGATGTCACGTAACATTGATTTTGATTGAAGACTGCAATTTTGTGTTTCAACGTAACATGCAGCTGCTTTTGCTAATAATTCCCGTTTAAATATTCACTTGCTACTATTTTGAGAGAGCAGAGAGAATAATATTTATTATGGATTTTTATTCTATGCTAAATATAATAAAACAATTTTATTATCAATTCTTCTTATACTAGGGCCTGTTTGTGCAGGGTTTACCGACTCTTGCGATGTGGACTCCCAGCTGTCTTTCCATCTATTGGGGGATCTTCCAGGCACCTTCTTTTTGGTTTCCAATGTAAGGTGTGGTAGTCTTTGGGCGCCCATTCTTTCCACATGGTCTCTCCAATTCCTTCTTCTATGTATGTACCAGATTGTTAGATGCCATATTGGGTATATTGGTGTTGAATCACACTTGAATTTGATCAAATATAGATATTTTTTAAAGTAAAATTTATTGAATTCCATGACACAATGGAAAATTATGTGTAGCATTGATACATATGAGGCGTATAGAAACAAAAAACGGCAATGTCAGCATCATCAAATGTTGGTGAATAATGAAAAATGTTTTAATTTAAACCTGTTTAAGGTTATACGATGCAACAATTTTTAAATATTAAAACAGCGTGCAGCTATAATTTGAGTAAATTTTATTTATACCCGTGGAAAAGATCCAAGATATCTGCTATTTTATAATTGACATTGCCATTTTTGTTACAAAATTTTCTGACAATGCAGCATGACATTGCCATGTTTGTTATCAACACCTGTATGGGATGCCATCTTGAAAAATGCCATTTCTCGCATTCTGATTGGTTTATTTACTAACTGCCGCTTTTGTTCTGAAAATTTGTTGACACTACCGGGTTTGTTTAAATATTAAATAATAATAATAATATTTAAATAAATAATTAATATTTAAATATTATTATTATTATTTTGTTGAATCGCTCTTTACATCATTAAAACGCAAGCCAAGTCAGTGTAAAAGGTATAGCTATCATATTGATTCTCAAGACATATGATAGGCAGCTAATCTATCGCCATTTTATTGTCACGTGAATTCTGCACAAGACCAAAGACAGTGACAATCACACTGCCATCGCTGGGAATCGAACCCGAGACCTTCGGGTTGCCAGTCACAGCACTTACCACTCGGTCACAAAGGTTGTCATAAACAAAGGGTTAAGATTTTCGGTACACCTCCATTTTACATTTACACATGGATTGAACACAGAATGCAGAGCAGTAGTGTCTTTGGGAATATATTTTTAAAGTATTTTATTTATCTCATCAAGTAGATGTAAACTTTCTCAACAAAATACATTATACTACAGGGTGCGCCATATTTTATATGGGTATGTGAATATTAAATAACTTTAAAATAAAACAACCGATTTCTATATATGAGGTATTTTTATTTAATTAGGCCCTTTATAATTTATTTACACTAGTTTTTTAATACAACATCAATCAAGTGGCCGCCATTATTGGCCAAAGCAAAATGTGCCCTTTTTGCTTTGGCCAATAATGGCGTCAGTGGAACCACTTTGTGGCGCATTTTAAAGGATGATTTGCATTTGTTTTCGTATAAAGTGCAATCGACACAAAGAATATTGCCGACAGATCGTCCACGTCGCTTGGAATACGGCCAAACAGTCGCTCGAATGGCTAACACTGAACCTGATTTTTGGAAGCAATTTTTTATTTGACCCCTCCGGACTTCTTTTTGTGGGGTTATTTGAAAAACAAAGTATACGTGAGCAAGCCTTAGACCATTGACGAGCTCAAGGCAAACATTCGTGCCGAAATCATCGCTATACCACCCGAGATGCTTGAAAAAGTGATGGAAAACGCAGCAAAAAGGGCACATTTTGCTTTGGTCAATAATGGTGGCCACTTGTTTGATGTTATATTCAAAAACTAGTGTTCATAAATTAAAAAGGGCCAAATTAAATAAAAATACCTCATATATAGAAATCGGTTGTTTTATTTTAAAGTTATTTAATATTCGCATACCAATATAAAATATGGCGCACCCTGTATATCACAATTGAAAGTTTCCAGTGATCTTTGAACTTCCTCAGCACTTGCAAACACACAGGTACAGTTATAGGTTTGAATTATATTTCACTAGCTGACCCGGCAACGCTTCGCTATTGCTATATTAGAGTATATAAATACTCGTACACCCAATATATATTAAAGAAATACAATGAAAGTTCAATATCAATTATTTTATTGGATAAAATGACATGTGTATAGGTGCAAGAATGTGTGTATCCTAATTCAGTTCATATCTTTAAAACATTTGTTTAATCCAAGCAAACTTGCTGTGAACTTGAATAATACTAATGTGAATTGAACAATTGAAGGCTGGGCATTACCAAGGTGGCAAGTTTGCAAAAAGTCTGAAATGAGTTTTTGATGCCAATTGGTCTTAAACATAGCTGTGCAAAAGCGCGTTATGATTTAATAATACAGTGTAGTTCAAACGTTACCCTAAAGATGCCACCCAAAAAAAAGTTTATATATATCTTTTTCAGCTTTATGTTTAAACCATTAAACGTCCAGTCTTAATTTTTTTCCTCAATATTTTAAGTGAAATTAAAAAAACAAATAAATATACTATATCACATTTGCATAAAACATTCATACATATACAATTCATATCCGTTCACTCCTGGGCGTAGGCCTCCTCCATCTGCTTCAATGTCTGTCGATCCTGGGCAACACGCATCCAATGTCGTCCCTCCATCGAAGTTGAGGACGTCCTGGGTTTCGGGTTGCACTTCATCTACGCATATATCGAGGTGTGGGATCCATCCTCTGCACACGCGCATTCCATTATCTTCTGGGTTGTCTGCCTCATCTCATGACATCTTTCAGCTTGCAGATTTCACCGTTTCATGTTACCTAGAAATAAAAGGAAAAATATTAAATTAATATAGTGTAGTTCAAATGTTACCCTAAAGATGCCACCCAAAAAAAAGTTAATATATATCTTTTTCAGCTTAATGTTTAAACCATTAAACGTCCAGTCTTAATTTTTTTCCTTAATATTTTAAGTGAAATTAAAAAAACAAATAAATATACTATATCACATTTGCATGAAACATTCATACATATACCATTCAAGGTCATAATAATGCTCTTAGAAATACAATGTTTAGAGAAACAAAACTCTTGATTTTGATGTCCATTAGATGAAGCTAATAATGCACATTCACTTAACCAATGACGAAATTTGTAAATTTGTGTGATGTCTGAAATATACATTGAATCAATTCTCCTTTGGAGTGTGATTCTACAGAAATCAGTTGATAATTTAAAGCATTCATTCCATACAATGAACTTTCATTGTTGCAGAATTTTACCCATTCCAGAAATATTTAAAATGTTGAATGTAGGTGTTTCAATGTTTTGTATCATCATCATCATGAGTCTATATCCGTTCACTCCTGGGCGTAGGCCTCCTCCATCTGATTCAATGTCTGTCGATCCTGGGCAACACGCATCTAATGTCGTCCCTCCATCGAAGTTGAGGACGTCCTGGGTTTCGGGTTACAGTTCATCTATCATCAGGGCTGCGAGCGGCATGCCATTTTAGCGCTGCCACTCTTCCGATGATGTCCGACACTCCTGTTCTGCCTCTAATAGTGGAATTAAACCAATTAATCCAACCTGTACATACCATTTCAAAATTAGTTCATAAATATAACAATCTGTCTTGCACATATCGAGGTGTGGGATCCATACATGCCAGTATCTTGCGTTGCGTGCCCCATCTCACGACATCTTCCACCTTGGAGATATCGTGGATAGCCGTGTTCCTCACCCTATCTCAGAGAGTCTTTCCTGGTATCATCCTTAGCGTCGGCATCTCTGCAAAAATCAAATAATTATATTAAAATGAGCAGTATATTAAAAAAAAAACACTGACGTGGGAACGTCAGACCATTTGGAAATGTTATATTACTGGATTTTTCCAACTGAGGCAGCTAATGCTGTATGTAAGGATATGTTTACCTATCACAGCATAACAGAGAAAAACTAAAACAGCTGAAGTAAATCGTCTAATCCAAAAGATATTATAGGTTATCGCCCTGCCAGAACAATTTTACATTACATTATTAAAATAGATTATACCAATTCATAGAATTGTTACTTAGAATTTAACGTTTTTCCATGTAGTCATAACATAACCTAAAATAATACGTAGGGGAGATGTAGGTAATGGGAGTCACTTAAGCGAGAATTGAAAAAAAAAAAAACTATAAGTTAACTATTTATTGCTTAAGCCTTATTATAAACTTTAGTTATTATACTATTAATTGAGATAACCTTTATTCACTTTGGCTTTTTACTTTTGGAACAATAATCATTTAAAAAAAAAAACAGGTTTGACCACCATTGCCCACATCTGTTGGCAATGGTGGTCAGTATGTTGGCAATGGGGGTCAACACAAATCGTACACATAATTGCAAGCTGAGTCCCACCCAGTGCAATCTGAATGAGCCCAAAGCCCACATGAAGTGCATCGGAACCACATCTCATTATCTCGCCCGAATTCGCCGCATACAAGACATTGGTTGTCAGAATCTTCTGCATCATCGTTTTTGTCGTCCTGGTACAAGTCATCAGTGTTCATATCTGACGCTGAAGTATTGTTCGATTCCTGCAGAATTTTCTTCTTTATCTATTTTTTTCGCGTACCTCTTCTGAAGACTCGAAAATGGGATGTTCATTGTTTTCGCGGCTTTTCTTATTGAATAACCTTGTTCATCGATGAGCTCCACGGCCTTTTTCAGGTTAGCTATAGACCAGTTAGCCTTATTTGTCTTTCTAGGACGAACGTTCGGTATCTACAAACCAAAAATAAGACTATTTTATCGAAGACAGGAAATGTTAACAATAAGGGTCACCTGACTCCGATTGCCTACATCGGTAAAAAAGAGAAAAAAACCTACCTTGACATAAAAGTAAAAGTGATAGTGGTAAAATGAGTTTGAAATCACGATCTAAAATGCTTTAGTCATTACATATCACAAGTGCAAAAAGAAACACTCAGTAGTTTGATCCTTACCTTCTGATTTGTCCACTCGAAAAATTAGATCAGAAGGGCCCGAAAACTTGTTACGTCTACCACTCTCTAGCACGTGATGCGAACTGAGTAAGCTACCTATCGCGGATGTTACCGGCAAACAGCTAGCGTATGACGTCACTGAAACCGCCATCACGCGTATTGTTTTCGAATTAAAGGGGTGACTCCCATTGCCAACTGACTCCCATTGCCTACATCTCCCCTAAGTAAAACGATATGTAATATCATTTCTATTCGATATAATTTAGAACTAAAACTTTGAAATATGTAATGCGGAAATATAATCTGTATTCATTTCAACGGCAAAATAGAATAAACTGAAGATATATATGAATTAGAAATATAAATATTTTACTTACGAAACTAACACGCAATTCAAATTTGACATTTCAGAGATAGGGATGGGCAATCCGCTCACGAGTCGACTCAAAGATTCGAATCTTTTTGGTGAGCGGGTGAGCGATGATCCATAAAAAAAAGAGCGGCAGCTCAATGATCCGCTAGGTCAGGGGGGTCGGCAAAATTATTAGCCAAAGAGCCAAATGCGTACTTTACAACGATTTAAAAAAAAAATTGAGAGCCAAATATGTTTATTGATTTAGATAACCTTTATTATAATTTTTGCACTTCATTCAATTACGGGTACACTGAATAAAACATTATTTCATACTTCTTCCTGTGATGAAGGCGACCAGCCTTCTCTCCATCTCTTTGGTGGTCATCCTGGTGGTCGACGGCCCTCTGGAGTCTCTTGCATCACGATATTAGGAATTCTTGCTGGATCCATTCTCTCGATGTCTCTGCCTACTCCATCTCACTATGTCTTCAATGTTGCAGGATTTGCGAATTTATTCGTTGGGTATCCTATCTCTAACGGTTCTCCCCACAATAGGTCGCAGTCTGGTTCTGACAGTGTCTGCTCTTGCTTTGATTCCGTATGTTATTATGGACCTGATGCATGTTTGTTTGTTGTTATTCTTAATTTTAGGCACAATTCCATGTTCTCATCAATAAGACGACTTCGTAGTTTACTCTTGTTAAAATTCATGCTTGAATAAAATTGTCCGCATGAATATGTAGAAGCGAAAAGCGAAAGATCAGCAAGAGTCAGTAATACTATTTCAGGCGTTGAAGATGATGACTAAAAATCTTTGAATTGGCGATGATGATTAAAAGTTTTAGCTAAACCGGAATTGATAATCGTAATCACCAATTCCATAACTTTACAAATTTCTTCTGGAAATGTCTGCGGACAGAGCGTTCTTGATGAATGATGCGATGGTAAGCAAGTATCTCGCGATTATTTTTTCTTTCAACAAACCCCTTCGGCTCCGGAGCCGCATTTTGCCGACCTCTGCGCTAGGTGAATCATATATTATTGCAAAAGAGTCGACGAACGGTTCCGCTCAGTAAAGTGAGCCGATTCTTCTTGATAATTATCGAGCGGCTCCGGAGCCGCATTTTGCCGACCTCTGCGCTAGGTGAATCATATATTATTGCAAAAGAGTCGACGAACGGTTCCGCTCAGTAAAGTGAGCCGATTCTTCTTGATAATTATCGAGTCGTTTGTCAAAAAAGTTGTTTGTCGTTGTGAATTTTTTTTTTAGCTCATCGACAAAAAATTTATCCTGGTGAATTTTTTTTTTTACCGGAATCAACTTTTTTGGTCGAGGAGCAAAAAAAAAAGGTCACTAAAATAATTTCAAACTTTGAACGACTCAAAATGGTGAACCGTGGATCGTTAAAAAGAGTCGGCTCACTTTGCTGAGCGGAACCGTTCAGATCAGATCCCTGAGATGAGTCGTTTTGCCCATCCCTATACGTGCGTATATTTTTCAGTTCAAAGGAGCGACTAATTTCATATCTGACCACGCAAAGAGTCAAAAAAGCCACTAATTTGCATCTTATCACGCCAAGCGAATATAGACTCTAAAGATCGATACTCAGGTGATACGAACATGAAGGTCTATACTCGCTCGCACTACGAAAATTTATAAATTTCCAAAGTTAATTAGAGCTCGATTAATAACAAAAATATGCCTATGCCCACCTATGTCTATCTATTAAGGAAGTGTATCAATATGAAAACGATCTGCCCAGGAATAACCCCGGAATCAGTCCACACACACCCGGAAGATTGCCTTTTATTTATATAGATAGATAGATAGATAGATAGATAGATAGATAGATAGATAGATAGATAGATAGATAGAAGATAGATAGATAGATAGATAGATTGGATGTTGATAATGTGCTTTGATGTTTATCATTTCATTGTGCACAGAGTTTTTGTTTATTTACGTTTACATTCTTCTAGGTTAAGAGGAGAGAATTTGTTTCCATAATATTTTTGCTCTTTGAGATATAAACAAAGTTTGTCTGAAAAGAAATGTCAATGACTTACTAATTAACCGTCGCGTTGCCATGTGGTCAATTGAGTTTCCACTGCCAATTTAAAGTTGATTTTCTTAAAACCTATGGACCCTAATATTATAAAAAAAAAATTGTAATCCTCCATTGAAGTGTTCTCAATATTTCGTAATAAAAAAAAACCAAAAAATTACTTCCTTCATCCCAAAAAAAAATAATTTTTAAGACTGCCCTCACCTTCATTCGTGTTAAGGTAGAATTTGTTTTGCTAATATTTACAACTTTATCAAAAGTGACAAATACTTACTCGCTGTTTTGAACGAATTATAAATTATATGTTTGGCCTTTTCTCATACGTAATAATACCGATTGTGGACGGAAACGCAGCACGCAACTTAATAATATCAGAACTGTGAAAATATTAACACTTTACCAAAAGGGACAAATATTAATACGTACTCGTTGTCTTGAACGTAGTATACATTTTGCCTAGGTGCCTTTATCATACGTAAAATTATAGCATCACGGCGCGGCGGGGCGAGACAAGTTCATACTTGGTGTCAGTTGTTCATATGCTGTCTCGTCATTCTATATCAGAAATCGCATGGTTCCAGAAAAAAATTAATAATGATATGTTTTTCAAATAATCCATGTACGAGTATGTTATAGATATCGATCTATTCCTAATGAAATTCCCTACAAGATGACATAAATCAAATTTTGATTCATCGAGTCATATGCTTGATATTTATAGATAATGTTAGCGGTAAACTGAATTGACCACATGGGAGCGAGCGTTTTGTTTTGAACACGGTACGTTAAGGGTTAAGAGGTACAATACATTAAAAGGTTTCAAAACAGACTCTTAATGCGTCAATACTTGCTCCCAGCGAGCAGTCATTGGAGGCTTCATGGTAGGCCTTTTTTGGAATGTCCTTTAGAGCTCTTGGTGTAAGCCCCTTCGACTTAGTCAACCATTCTGAAATGATGTTCTTTCATGGTTTTCATTGCGGCAACAAAAACATCTGGGGGAGCCATGTCAGGACTGTAAAGCGGCTGGGGAAATGTTGGCAACTTTAAATCGGTCAGGGAGCGGGACACTGTAAGACGTTGTGGACTGGTAGGTTATCATGATGAAAATACATGCTATTTAAAACAGTTTATTCAAATATGATATATTTACAAATTTAAATACAAAAATATTTAAATAATTAACAGATTGAAATGATCATTTTAATTAAAAATCTCAAGCTTACTGGATACAGAATCTTTTCTTAAGTAAGTAGTAATTTATCTGGTTTATAATTACATTATATTTATCATATTAATTACTTACATTAGAGAGAGTATTTATACTATATAAATAAATAAATCAGATTTTTAAAACAAATTATTATAAAACACTTAGTAAATTTATTTACGTACAATTTTATTGTACAATTATTACTTAACTAGATTTTTTTTTAAATTGAATCTTACTTTTCCTATAAAAGAGCACCAAATCATGCTACGAAATTCTAATTAGTCCCGATATAGTGCATTATCAATATCATGCATTAATTGTTTTTAGAATACTATATTTATTATTATTCATCAAATGTTGTGCATCCGCCATCAAAGAAATAATCACATACATATTATATTTTTCAATGTCTTGAAAATTCTTGAGAACCAATGACAATTACTTATATAAATATAGAGGGAATAATTTGTTAAAAAAAACTTCGGAATTTTTTATGAATTTATCTTATCAAAATAAAAAAATAAATAAAACATTTATCATCAAGAGAACAATAAAAACCATTTAATATTAATAAAAACATGTATCTTCCATATCTTATATTATATATTATTGAAATGACATGTTTTACCTTGCTAGGACATTATCAAATCGTCACCTGTAAGAAGGTTCCAACTGTCAAAAGTAAAAAGCTGAGAAAAATGAAGTCAAAGTTTTGTTGGTTTCGGGTGTGTATCTTGGAATAAAAGGGTTCCATCTGAAGCAGATGAAACTCTTTTACCGAGAAGCGTGTAAATTTTCTCTGGCGACAGTTGGAATAATAAAGTTGTAAGTGTAAATGAATCCTTCTTCCTTTGAATGATCAGTTGGAACTTGTTTCTTTTCGTAACATCAAAATGACGATACTATTACATGTTTTTTTTAATTGTACGTATAGATAAGGTTAGTAACAACCCTTTTCACGTTAAAAAGCCAAATGTGAAATTTTGTTAGTTGGAACCCTCTTACTCTCAGGTGACGAAATACTAATTGCAAGGCAAAACATGTTCCCATAAAATATAATAAAACTTCAATGTTTTCACCAATAGTTTGGAGTTTTACACCACTGTTAAAGATATAACTAATATCATCTAATGCCATATCAGATTTTCCCAATGTTGGCCATCATTTCTACAAAGGCCTTTCTGGCTTGCGCTGCCCGGAATAACTCCTCCCGCTCCTTACTCCAGTCCAGTCCTTATATTCCGCATCCAAGATACATGCCTTCTGTCAGGTTCACGTCATCCTCGTTTTTTTCTTTATTATAATCTTTTATAATGCACTAGCATCTTAATATGTTTCTGTTACATTTGATAATGCCTTAGAAGGGCGAAACATGTCATTCCCATAAAATATAATAAAACTTCTAGAAAACTGACGTTTTCATTCATATTAATCACATTCTTCTTCTTCTTCTTCTTCTTCAGCCTGTATTGACCATCCACTCCTGGACGTAGGCCCTCTCGCATTTTCCATTCTTTTCTATTCTGAGCGATCCGCATCCAGGCACTTCCCGCACTTCTCCGGATATCGTCGCGCCAACGCAACTGTGGGCGCCCAACTCCACGCTTTGCCGTCCTTGGCCACCAGCACAGCAGTCGCCTTGTCCACTTTTCATCTGGATCGCGAGCGACATGTCCCGCCCATCGCCATCGCACACATCGCCATCACATTATTCATATTCAATTATGTCCTTGCTTATTTTATTTTCATTAATATTTATTCAATCATAAATATGTTGGTCAAGTTAATGATCTAACAAAATGAATTATCTTACAAATTCAGATGTCTTGACAACTATTATAATTTAATATCTTTTCATATAATTTTTGAACAGTCGACATATCATATCATACTCCCGAATTTGCCTTTGATCTATACAAATTCATTCATCACCTGTCAATAGCTTATATACTAAATAATACTATCTACATATTTCTTTAAAAAATACATTTAAAGATCTTTATCCAAAACATATGATCACAAGCACTTTGCGCAAATTAAATGTTCATAACTTAGGAACTACCGATGTGTATGTACAATTTATAGTAGTTTAAATTTATATTTTTGAAGTACATTTAATAGTTTCTGCCATATTGATCTCGCCGAGGGAAGGCCTGTGGACGTGAGTATTGTAGATTGGTACTGCAAGATGATTGTCCGAGGTCGGGATATTGTCCCCTTGAGAGGATATCATGTTGGTAATCCTCTTTTCACCTGTTTCTCCACTTTCTTCGTCCTTCTGGAATGATGTATTGATTATTCCACCCTTTTCCTTATCTGTAATTGCTTGTGCTTCTTTCCTCTTTGATTCTTTCTTGTGGACTGTGTACATCCATCTATAAAAGAAAAAACATACAATTAAAATTAATTTAAAATATTACAGTAACAACTTTCCACACCATCAGCCATTAGTCGTTCAGTTGAACTTAAGTCTCCCTTCCCAACATCCACAACTCTATCTCCAACCACTTTTTTCCTTCAGCCATTTTTTCATGTCATCAGATCATCTTGGTCTGGTTTGCCCAGGTTTCTGTGGCCAGTTCTCTAAGAATTTTCATTTCACATTTTCTCTGTGAAATTAGAAGTTCTGGAATAATCTGATGAATTTGTTTTTTAAGTATATTTATATAAGATAGGTGAGTGAAAAAAAGAATTGTAAGAAGGGTTGGAGACTGGCAAGAAAGTGATAAGAAGTCGTGTAAAGTCGCCATCGCAAACAAAACTCTATTATTACATTACGAAAATGGTGTTTTAAAAATTACATTTATTATTATCGGTAATTAGCCAGTACTCATGGCCATTATAGTATTTTGCATTCTCAATAATAGTATGTATCAATACGAATTGCATTTTTATTTTCCACTCTTATTGATACAGGTCTTATAGTCTATGAATGAAATAACCCATTCTTGTATTAGAAATAATTATTTGGTATAAGACACACCTTTTTACATAATCAAAACCAAATTATTCAGTTAATGTTTTTTTTTTTTTTTTTTAAAAAGACTAATATCAAGGATTTACATCAATGATATTAGAATTTATTTTACAATCTTCAATGTGAGTAGAAAATAACTCATTATTATGAAGAAGGAATCTGGTCATGTCCAGGCTTGAACCCATGTCCCCTGGATCAGGAGCCAAGCGTTCTATCCCCTAGACCACCACCCAAGGTTAAGAAGTCTTTAAGTTGCAGCTTGTTTTGCAAGATTGAAGTGGTTTTAAAAATATTTCATTAGTGAAAAAGCATTTTGGTTATTGTGAATAGTTGTAGAGTGATTACGAGTCATTGATATACAATCTCGGGTTCTCAAATAGACAGCTATTTTAAGATCTATTTCACACAGGTTTATTTTACCCTTTACATTGATTTGGCTCACGCTGTAATGATGTAACGAGCTACTCGTATTTAGCAAAATAATAATAATAAAAACAATATATTGTTGTTTCCATAACCATTATTAGTAATCGCCCAATTGAAATGTTAATAACAGCCATTGTTGACTCAAAAATGCTCAAATAGTCACTCGTACGATGAAGAAGGGATAGTAAACGTCTGTGTATCTCTTTCACACACAGATAAGTATACGAAACAAGATATAGGCCTTTTTAGCGCCACTTGCCATTTTTATCATTGATACAAAGAAGAAGAATATTAAAAATGGTGTCATTTATCATTAGTATTTTGAAAAACATCATTTCAACTAAAGTGTTAAGTACATTTTATTAGATTGGTTCTGTTTTATTAGACCAAGGGAATATTTTCAAAAATTGTGTTTAATAAAACTATTTTGTCAATAAGTTTCAATTGTGTGTATTAAAGTAGTTGTTACCCAAATATTAAAACAGCAGGCGCTGTGAGCGCTCCTCCGAGCAAGAAGAATGCTCCTGGAAGTGTGGACAGAGTGGCTGAATACACCGATGTGTACATAGGGCCGTAAACTAGAGGCATCATTGCCTCGCATACTCCGAAAATTGAGTTGACCTTTCCTGGAAACAAAAAATGGCTTCTTAGTTTTGACAAATAAAAGTTTTTTTTCAGTTTAATGAAATGAAATTTGTATACTTTAATAATACTTCTCCAAAATAATATTAATAATATAGAAAAAGCTTATTTAATTTAATTGATTAGTTTCTTCTCTTCTCTTCTTGCTGCTTATCAATAACTGGTGCGATCACTTGTTCCATTTACTCCTGTTCTTCGAAGATTAGTTTCAATTTATACATTTAAACACATGTAACAATGGCATGCATCCAATACAAACTATAAGCATTGCTTAAACTATTTATTGTTTCTTGAACAATGATGTCAAACTCCATATTAAACTTGTAGACAAATACTGGATTTTACCCATTACGGGTTAATCATTAAGAATTAATTGTATCTCAATAGAGACGAAGATGTAAATTATTGGAATGGGGAATGATGTTTTACATAAAGCGACCACCATATTCTGTTTCCAAATAATTTACATATTCGTCTCTATTAAGATACATTTAATTCCATATTAATTAATTAATATTAATGAAAACACATGTTTTCTAGAAATTTTATTATATTTATAAGACATGTTTTGCCTTGCTAAGGCATTATCAAATGATATATCATTTGATAATGTTTTAGCAAGGCGAAACATGGCATTCCCATAAAATATAATGAAACTTCTAGAAAACATATGTTTTCATTCGTATTTATCATCGGTTAACCATTGCTCCATTTAAAAATAATTACTTCTATCAAATAAAACATTTACTTTTCATGTGTAACAGTTGAATTTATAAAAATATGTTTAAGAAAATTGAGTTTTCTAGGATTATAAGTATTATAAATTTGGGAGTTTTTTTTATTATCCAAAAATAATTATTTTCTGCTTACCTAATTCATCACTTGGCACCAATTTAGAGACAATGGAACGCATAGCGATGAAAGAAGTTCCATTCAGAATTTCCACCAGCGGAGCTGTAATTTTAAACAATAAAATTGACTTAAATTACCAAAAAAGTCTATGTATGCTCTCATAGTATGTATAGTATTTAGAACATTTCTTGATTAAATTTAATAATAAATTCCATATAAATATTCCCTGATCTGATCACATATATCTTCTATATTCGCCATCACTTTGTGATGTTAATTAATATTTTTTTGCACTTTTCACTAACATGTTTTGGACCATACACATCCTTTCACAGTGTTAAAATTTATACACCAAGAAAGAACTTATGCGGTCCGATACTTGTTTGTGAAAATTGCAAAAAAGTCTTGTGAAAAGACCATGATTTTCAAAAGTTATTCAAATGATGTTATATTTTATACCATAAATCTATATAATCATTTAAATTATTAGAAGCATTGCTGCTTTTTTTTAAATCAAAATTAAACGGTGCTGTTATAAATGTGTTCTATAATAATATTTTAATACCTAACCAGTTATAAAATGCAATTTTATGTTTCGTCAAAATCGTGCTTTAATTATATAATGTGCATAAAACCATTCAAATAACAATAAAATATATTTTTTTTATTATTATTTAATTGCTCGGAACGACAGTTTGTCTTTCTATTCTTCCCTTGATTGATCAAGCAATAAAATCATTCAAGTACAAAATAATAAAGTAAAAACATTACAACATAATTAATCAGGTTTTACAAGAACAATAAAATTATTATGTGACTGTGTACTTTTAGTGGTTATGTTTCAATTAAATTAAATAAACAGTTATGAGCTTTGTAAAATATATAGATAGATATCTTTGCATGAAGGTTAATAGGGTTCACATATTCAAAGTTTCTATGCATATATTGGAAGAAGTGAATTAGAACTAATGGCTAGGTGTTTTAGAATAGCCGAAATGCTAGTTCAAGTAGATCACACAATTAGTTTTAAACTTAAATATATTATTCATACACATAACAAAGGAATATTGTGATATCTGGTTGAAATACATTTAAAGATTTGACTTGTAAAGAAATATTTTTGCTGTTGAATTTCAATTTGAAGGTATGTAAATCAAAAATCAAGTGATATGTCCTAAAAATGTCCATTGTAAACATGGTTAATATTATACATTAATTTATCACTTTAAATATACACAGAAATGCTGTAAATGAGAGAACAGATCACTATTCACATTTATTTTATAATCAGTTATTGATACAATGATATATTTTCTTCTTTTTTCTACACAACAGGTCATTTCAACCCAAATACTGTATACAATTTTTTTTTAGCTATTATATTGATTCTCGTAACATTTGGTAAGTAGCTAATCTGTTGCCATTTTATTGTCACGTGAATTCTACACTAGGTCAAAGACATTGTGACAATCACACTACCATTGCCGGGAATCGAAGCCAGGATCTTCGGTATTCGAGTTCTTACCACTCTGCCACGAAGGTCATCATAGATCGTTATATTCCAATTTTAACTTTTATATTTTGTTTTCATAGTTTGATATGCACACTAAACAAAATTGATTATTCTAAATTCTTCTAAATGATAAATTTGTCTGTCTGTTTAAAACAATGTATTTATCATAAATCTAAAATAGAATAATGTTGCATTTGCTATTTGTTGATTGATTTCAATCTGCTGCTATTTTATAAATGAATTTTTTATGAAAATATAAACTTGACTTACCCAAGTAGACTTGCCAAGTAGTAACCGCAAATGCATATACGAAGCTGGATAAGATCTTGCTCATGCAAGATAGTATTCCTATGATTGCATCATCTAGCTTCATTAAGTGACTGAATACACCCACGGAGAATAAGGTTCCTGTGAGGAAATAAACAAACATGTACATTCAATGGTAATTGAAATGTTTAAAAACTAAACTTATATTATATACGATTAATAAAAAAGTTATTATTAACAAATAGAATAACAGAAAATTTAGTGAACTTTGTAATGAATATTTCATTGAATTAAATCTAATTTAAATTTCATACGGATCAATCACTTTTGTGGCTAGACTTATTGAATTGATAAATATAAAAAAAAAATGGTAACTCTAAATTTAGCCAAGGTATGGTTATTATATTTGAAGTCAACTAGTTTTGCTTGCACCCAAGCTTCATCAAAGCAATGTTCTTATATTGACCTGACAAGCTTGGTTACGAGCGAAACTAGTTGGCTTATAATATAATAACCATACCATGGTTAAATACAAAGTGTTTTTATTCTCTATTATGTTTATAATTTAAAATAAAAATTGTTAAGTTTTTTTTAATTTTTATGGCTTTTTCGTGGACTTCAATCTGGTCAACTCTCATTAGCAGAGGAGTCCCACAGAAGATTGTGAATATCATCAGGGCAATGTATGACGGTTGTTCTTGTCGTGTAGTGCACCAGGGCAAACTCTCCGAGGCCATCAAACTGAGTGCGGGAGTGCGACAGGGATGTCTACTATCACCCCTGCTCTTCATAGTGGTTCTGGAGGATGTGTTGCGCCGTTCTTTCGACGGTCCCCGTGGCATTCCATGGATGCGTGATACCCAGTTGGAGGATCTGGATTATGCTGATGACCTCTGTTTGCTTTCGGTAAACCGGGTGGATGCGGAGCGGAAACTTTGTAGACTTCACGAGGAAGCGGCAAAAGTAGGTCTCAAGATTAACATGTCCAAGACAGTAGACCTACGAGTGTCCACAAATGACTCCACCCCAATCTTGCTCCACGGTGTCCCCCTTGTGACCACGACCAGCTTCTGCTACCTCGGTAGTATGATAGCAGGCTCGGGAGGTACGGAGGAGGATGTAGCCAGCAGACTTGACAAGGCAAGGGGAGCTTTCGCTATGCTTCGCCCTGTATGGCGCTCCGGTATCATTTCGAGAAAGCTCAAGCTCCAAGTATTCAGCAGTAACGTTAAAAGCGTACTGCTGTACGGATGTGAGACTTGGAAGGTTACCGCAGACGTTATTGGTAAACTCCAGGTGTTTATGAATAGGTGCCTTCGCTCAATATTCAAAATCTATTGGCCCCAAACAGTGTCAAATGCCGTTTTCTGGACCATGGCAGGCGAAAAGCCAATTAGAGAACAGGTCGCTAGGCGCAAGTGGCAGTGGATCGGTCACACTCTGAGACGAAGCCCAGCCTGCATCGCTCAGGGCGCACTAGACTGGTCCCCTATGGGGGGAAAGAGAAAGCGAGGCAGACCTAGAGCCACCTGGAGAAGAACCCTGCAGGACGAGGTTAAGGCAGCAGGTCTCACTTGGGACGATGTTAAGCATCAGGCATGCGATAGAGTCGGGTGGAGAAGATTCCTTGAGGCCCTATGCACCACGGAGGTGTGACAGGACAAAAAGAAGAAGAGAGAATGGCTTTTGAGACTTGGCATTTGAATATTTATAATTTTTATTATATTTTAAAGGAGTGACAAGTTTTGTATTGCTAGGGCACTATATGTTATGTTGATACAATATTTGATAATGCTCTGGCAATAGGAAATATGTAATTCCTTCGAATGAAAAAACATGTTTTCTTAATTTATTTATATTTTTTATGTAGAAACATTGATGTTCAAGCAATAATGATTAACTCTTGCTGTGTTTAGTAATTTCATGAAAGAAGAGTATGATGATCCACTCACTGTATCTACCAATCAAGTGAAATAGATAATTGTTTAATCCAACATTTGTTCATCAAAAGTTTTCATAACTATGCTTAGCGCATAACTCTAGAAATATCCGTTTTCTGTTTTGCACAACTTTATTTGATTTTTGTGTAATATTATACCACAACTAAAACATGAAACACTTCAATTATTTTAATAAGAAGTTATTTTTTACTCTGCAGATTGGTTAAACTTTTCTCTCGTTATGTTAAACTATGAATTACTCGAACTACAACTGTTTTGTAGTAATTTAGACTTGTGTAATCCAGCAGACAGGAAATAATTCCTCTCGGCTTAAGGTAATCATGCTTTGTTTTGGATCATTAACTGCAAAAAACGGTGTGTGGCAGAGTACAGTTATTATGTATGCAGCACAGCTGATTGCTTGTTATTAGAATGAAAGGAAAAGTTTGCCAAATTACTTTACAACTGCTATTTTTTTCTTTTCTTGTTTCCAAGAAGTAAATGTGAACTAATAACTAGTATAACATGCAATGGATAAAGACTTCAGATGAATGTAAACAATTGAACTGAACAATCTCTTAATGATTCTTCTTTTTTTTTTGTGTGTATCCATTACTGGATGTTTGCGACCATTTCTCCATTTTATATACCTCCGTCCCTCGAATTATGTATGAGGCTGCCCACAGTTAGCAATTCAGTCCATTATCTGATGTCTTCCCAGTCATGATATTCTTCTGCGTCCCACGCCTCTTAACCTCAATTATCAGCTGCAATAAGTGATATTTCGGGTTGTGCATAATGTACCCAAGATATACGTTTTTCTTCTTTTTATTGAAGTGAGCAGCTAATGATCCATTCTCATGCATCTCAGCACTTCTTCATTCGTCAATATTGACATCCATGGTATTTTGAGTATTCTCTTATTCATCCATGTTACAAAAGTTTATAATCTTCTCATTGAAATCACTTTCAGGGTACAGCTCTCCATACCATATAGCAGTGCTGAACAGACATAGCACTTCAATCTTGTCAAGAAACCAATATCAAAATCAGAGTTATACTTTAAAAAATATTGTATTCGATTCCATTATTAAAAGATTGTCTTGTATTTGTTGATATATGTATAGAAGTGAAGCGTAGAACTAGCAAAACAAGAATGAAAGTAGAATAAATGCAGTAGAAATGAGATCTCTTAGACGAAAGTATGGTAAATCTGCGTTTGTCCTTAAGATGATTTGGACACTGGAAAGAATGAATGATAAAGAAAGTGTGTGTTAACAATGTAAATGGAACTAGAAATAAAGAAAGACCGAGGAAAACGTGGAACACGTGAGGAGTCGGAGATATCAACGTACGTGCATGACATAGTGTATGAATGTTAAGAAAGCGAGAGAATTATGTCAGGAATGAATAGTGTGATGGTCCATTCTTTCTGCCTACCCTTTCAAAAAGACGGCGTGATGGTTAGTTAGTTAATTAGTTTACAACTGTGAATATAAATAATTTATGGTAAATTATCAATTCATTGGGATTTTATTCAAAATTAAATATAATTGAAGATGTAACATCTTGTTATCAAACATTACAAAACCAATAACTTAATGCTTTTTGTGCCATTTTTACAGCACTAAAATTTATAGATTGTTTTCATAATCCCTTTTTAAAAATGCTTTGGATACAATGCTATTTAGTTACTGACACATTATTCTATTCTGTTATTTTGGTATAGTTTATGTGCTATTCCATGAATTATCAATTAGATACATTACTTAATATAATGCAAAAATGTCCTTAACCTGGTTACAGTTTCACGCTGTGGGGCTAGGTAAACAAATGAATAGACAAAAAATGTATTTTGGGTTTTTATTCTTCGCCAAAAAATCAATTCCCTCTAGCCTGCCTTTTTGTTAGGCAATAAAAAAGTACTTCACAGTTAATTGCACAATAAAATGCATCGGTAATTTTAGGCACGAAAAATAATATAAACTTTTGGATCAACACTGTTCTATAACGGACTCTTGATGGGTCAAGGATGTTTCTTGTTATAAAATAATTATTAAGAAATATTGTTTATTTGATTATCATAATTATTATATACATTTAAGACTACTGACAGATTTTTTGTTCCTTTGTTAGCCCATTTTTGGTGGCAGCAAAAACATTTTAAAAAAACATGTCAGTCTATTGGCATTGCTAATTTTCCAAATTTGATTAGTTATTTATATAGTTCTGATTACTATTAACATTAATCACATATTAAAATCTTCTTTTTCTTCTCCTTCTTTTAGACCTTTGGTCTGTTCCTGTAATCAGGGCTGGCCTCTCTCGGGAGGTTGACTCTTAGCTATCCCTCCATCTGTTTGGCGGTCTTCCAGGGAGACGATAGCCGGCAGGAATCTGATGCGCCATAGGGTGTGGGATTCTGGAGGGATCCATCCTCTACACGTGCACATTCCAGTATCTTTTGTGTTGTCTGCCCCATTTTACGATATCTTCCACCTTGCAGATTGCACCTTGGATATCCGTGTTCCTCACCTTATCTCGAAGAGTCTTTCCTGCTATCATCCTCAGCGTCCGCATCTCTGCCACCTGCACTTTAGCCTTCGTTCTTGTGGTATCAATGCTATATGTCAGTATAGGCCCTTACGCAGGTTTTGTATATTCTGACCTTACTGTCAGTTCTCATATACTTATTCTTCCATATGGTCTCCTTGAGCCAACCTGATACCGCCGAAGCTTTGTTGACTTGTCCCATTATTTCACTGACAATATCATTTTCATTACAATATTTAGGAATACTGACAACTATCTCTATATCTCTCTTTTTTCTTCTTAGTCTCATTTCCATCATCTCGAATCAGGCCTCCTTGTTCAAAGATTCCACACTCTTAAGTTTCGAGTGTTTAGTTCCTTCCTAATGCTGGTTCACCATGTTGCAATTGAGCATCTTCGACCCCTTGATATAGTTGGCACATATTCCCAATCCATCAGAAGTCTCTTTCTGTCTCAATTTTTTCTGTTATTGAGACAACTTTCAGGTTGTACCTCATGTCATCATCATCATCATCACCATCTTCCCAAATTCTACAGCTCTTGCCAGTCTATGCCATTGACCTCCTGCCACTTCTTTGATGTTATCAGACAATTGTGTGGTCTGCCTGGGTTTCTGTGGTCGGTTCTCTGTCACCTCTCCAAGGTGCGTCCGGTACACCAATCATCTGTTGTCCTCCAGTCCAATTCCATTTCAGCAAACATTCTCTTCTTCATTGGTTGCTGGGACTATACTGTTCTTTTTGTGAACTCTTTCAAAACCGTATGTCAATACTAGAAGGATGCACATGTCAAATACATTTTTCTTCGAAGAAGAAGAATTCAAAATGGAAAAAAGTCACTTTCGTTTGCATATTTATGATTAATTAATTATTAACTGTTTAATTTTGAACATTATTATAATGTCACAGTTTATTTGTTTAATTTCTATTTAATCGTCCCAAAAGATATTAGCATCATCTGGTATTACAATCAACTGATGATGCCAATCTTGGTTAGTGAAACAGCTGTCACACAATTTCATAAAAAGTAAATAAATTAATTGTGATATTTTAAGTATCATAGTGTTTCTATAATATTGGAATAAATAGAAGAATTGTAAAATGAGTATTTATTTTTTAGAAAATTCTGATATGTTTCTTAACAAATCTGCAAATTTGAAGTAAATTATCTCAAAATAAGATAAATGTTGGATAGACAAGTCTGTTCCTGACCCGCTCATTTGTTTTATTATCCTGATTTACAATTAGTAAACTTTTAGGAACTTACCAATGAGATTTGTGATCATGCTGTAGGTAGAGAATATACTGAAGTCAACTTCATTCCAATTGAAACGGAATCTTGTGAATAAGTATATCACCACCATTTCACCTGGAAGAGAAAAATATTACATTCATTAACAATTTAGTTGTACAACATAGTTGGATGCGAAGGACACAAGACAGGAATATGTGGAGAAGTATGGGGTAGGCATATGTCCAGCAGTGGACGACATCGGCTGCTTAAGTATAAAGCAAGTTGTGTAACATCACAGAAATAAGTTTTTTGCACTTAAAACAGGAAAGCTTGTAACAAAACAGAGTACAATAAAGATAATTAATTTTGGTTTAGAAATAAAATGATATTGTGAAATACTTACAAAACTAATAGCTACTCGTATATATAATTTCTTTTTACAGTTTTGTTTGAATTATATTTTATTGTGGAAACATGACAGGTTTAGAAGGACAGCAATTAATTTAGCATTCTGGCAGTGGTCTACTAGATCAAAACATTTGGCTCCCGATCCAGGGAATTGAGTTAAATTCTGGACTATGCCCGGTACATTTATCATCATTAACAACAACAACAACAAACCATCACGCCATTTATCCGTAAGGGTCGACAGAGAGAATGGACCACGACACTACTATATCTCGACACCTCTAGATTCCTCCGCATTCATACAGGGAGTCAGTCATACACGCACGTCGATGCATCCGACTTCTAAAATGGTCGAACTTTAAAATTTATTTGGTTGTGTGCCATAGTTTTCTCAGTCTTCTTGACTCTGTAATCCTTTTATATTGTAAACGTATACTTTTTTAACCATTCTTTTTTCATCCATGCGTTCCATATGTCCAAGCGAACACAATGATCATTTCATGTTTTGTTCATAATATGCTTTCTTCCGCTCTACATTTCTTTCTAATATCAGCATTTGAAATCACACATCTGTCTATGGGATCTTATCTCTACTGCATTTATTCTTCTCTCTTCATTACTTTGCTAGTTGCATGTTTTGCTTCCATTTTTACCAGGGTTTTAAGCAGAATTCCATATAAACGGCCATTTTCGCTTTCATTGATAAGTAACAAGATATTTCATTTATTCTCATCTCAGCAATGTTCGGAAATATTTTTTTTATAATACAAAAATTTAACAAATGATTATAATACTATTTTTCACTTGAGAAACGTGTCTAAGATAATTATGATGACAAGAAAATTGCAACATTGTTTATGCCTTAATGACGGCTTTGTATGAAAAGAGAATGGGCATGCGATCATATACCGGTGATCTTTTCATTCAATTACCTACTACTAATGTCATTGTTTATAAAACATCTCTATTACAAGAATCGTTGCTTAGCAAGCTTTTATTTATATTTTAATATTTAACTTCAATTTAAAACGATTCATCATATTCTTTTTTTATACACCAGGTCGTTTGAACCCAATAACTGTATAAAATTTGTTTTTAGCTATTATATTACATATCACATGTCATGAGCATTGGCGGTACTTCCATATAAGCCGAAAAGCCGAAAAAAAAAATATATTAATAAAACGCTGTTTAGTGCGCGTTTGAACCGTCTATGAATAAAATAATATTTTGAATTTTCGCGCGAGTTAAAGCGATTTAATACGTTGCAGAACATGCGCAGAAATGACCTACGTGTATGTTTTGTTCCACTCATACGCGCCGTATTTTATTTCACTCATACACACCGTAAGTGAGATGCCTGCGAAATCGCATACGTCCCCATGTTTTCGATGGGCTTCATATTGGGCTTGCAAAATTTATAAGGGTATTTGCGACCACCTATGTATTTTTGGTTTGTAATAATATAGCTAGGTGCATATATACCAGAAGATATCTACAATCTTTTGTATGGATTTGAAGCCGGGCTTTATCACTGCGAAGTATGTGTTACTATTTGATGTGTCACGAACCTCATTTATTTTATATTGTCAGAATGTTATGTCATTTACGTTATGTCCAGAAATTTTATGAAAAGAAAGATTATGTAATTTCTTTAAGAACATTTATTTATGATTCGTGTTTCGGTGTTAACAAATTTATTATTATTGTCTATTTACAGCTTATTTTTTATTAATTATATTTCTTCTTGTATTTGTAAATACATTATTATATTATTACCTATACAAGAGCATGCGTTTGATGACACAGACAATTATTTATAAAATCAATTAATTCACGAAATTGGAAAGATAAAACTCTTTTAATCCGGAAAAATACATTATCGTGACCCTCTACTAATATTATAATATATAAAAGTCTAAGGGGTTGCCTTACTGGTTGACTCTAGGCACGCTTATAATGCGAATATGAAAGCTTATACCCTTTAAGTCGATTACGCTGTAATGATAAAGAGCGATTCAACAAAATAATAATAACACTGTGTCAATAATAATATTTATTATTTCACTTGTCACTGTGTAGAACCAATTTACTAAGATAATGCCGTTGGGCTGGACAATAATTTATTATTCTTAACCGCTTCTTTTCGGATGTGAACATTTTTCACCTTCCTTCAGAAAACATCTCTCTCTTATGAAATATATTGGTAATTGTTTCTCTCGTTCTCTCTTATGAAATATATTGGTTTTTTAATCTATTATATATATGGACAAGACTATGAAAGAGCTGAAAGGGTGGGATGTAGGTGCCAAAATGAGTGTCAGTAAGCTGTCTCTTGTATGCGGATGACGCTGTCCTATTTGCAGACAACGAGCATGAACTACAAGTCCTGGTGAATAGTATGTATAAGGTATGCATGCGAAATGATCTGATGATGAATATTAATGAGTCCAAGGTATTGATTTTTGAAAAATAAGAAATCATGACAGTCTGCAACATTAGCGTGAATGGTGAAAATTTGGAGCAAGTGGAAGAGTTCGTGTATTCTGGTAGTATGTGTTTAAAAGAAATGGGCGAGTGGAGAGGGATATTAAAAGAAGGGTTGGGGCAGGCAACAAAGTGAATGGCGCACTTAAAGTTGTCATCGCAAACAAAAACCTATCTAAAAAGCTAGAATGGCAGTGCACAATGGTGTTCTACTACCGACCCTTATTGAAGCGAAGTAACTAACTAACTAACTAACTAAACTAACTAACTAACCATCACGCCGTCTCCCCGGAGGGGTAGGCAGAAAGAATGGAACGCCACACTGTTTTGTCTTGACATACTTCTCTCGTTTCCTCTACATTCATACATCTTTTCATACATGCACGTCGATTTCTCCGACTCCTCACGTGACTGACATTTAATATTTGATTGATTTGATCGTGTCACGTTTTCCTCGGCCTTCCTTTATTTCTAGCTTTGTTCACGCCGTTAACACATACCTTCTTCACCATTCTGTCTTCACTCATTTTTTCCATGTGTCCAAACCATCTTAATGACCCTTTCATTATTTTGTTCATAACACTTTCATTCGCACCGCATTCACTTCTTATACTTGTATTTGACACTATCATATACAGATTTGTCACAAATTCGTCTTAGAGATCTCATTTCTACTGCATTTATTCTACTTTCATCCTTCTTTTGCCAGTTCTATGCTTCACTTCCATACATAAGGGTCGGCACAAGAACAGCATTATGCACTGCCATCTTAGCTTTATTGGATAGGCTATTGTTTGCGATGACAACTTTAAGTCCATTTACTCGCGCAATATTTTAAAATTATGTTTTACGACTATTAAAATCAATTATTGTTTTATTGATTGAATGGGCTTTGAAGCGACATTGTTTCTTGAAGCGTTTTAAAGTCCTAAGACAGACTATTGAATGGAGTGACCACCGTCTTGAGTCGAGCAATCTTCCAATCAGCGCGATGTACTCGCACCAACTCGCGTATCAGGACACGTGACCCTTATTGTGTGCGACATGGATAATTTCATGTTTGCCCAATTTGAATGATGTAAAGTGTAAGTGCGTCCGTTATCAAATTACATTATTTTTACAGGCTTACTCACTTCAATATACAATACTGGTGGGCTATAACCGAAAAAAATTGCTAACCAATCAGCCTTAACCACAATTTTAACCCTTCATTTCATATTGTAGCAAATTTGCTTTTTTTAGGGGTATAAATAAAAGGGGATTCTATTTCCTTAGTAATTTTTTTATCATTCCACGTTTTTCCCATCCCACACTCTGTTCCACCCTCACCATATCTGTCTGAAATAATTTTACGATATGCCATAAAATCATGTACCATATTTTGATCTGTTTTGTGAGGTTAGGACATAGAAGTGGATTGAAATTAACTGGATTAAATGTGGCCTAGATACCATTTTGCTTTTTTTTTTTTTTTTCTGGAATGGTGCATTCTCCAGATGGAGAATGCACCATGATGGAGGGCGGGCCTAGGGATTGTATGAGCGAAGCTGACGAAGGGGCGCCGCCGCGTCCTATAACAGCTTCGGGTAAGCGGCGAGTAAAGTGGGTGATAGACGGGCGAGCAAGTACGCGTACTTATGGCTCGACGACCTTTTTCGCTCGTGTGTCACCGTAAGTACGCGTACTTTAAAACCGCCGAGTAAGTTCGTCGGCGATCCAACCGGTTTGAAATCTTACTCGTAGCTCGTCTTGGCTCGTACGTGTGGCAGCACTGCGAGCCGCGAGCCGCCATTTTGTACGATATAATTCCTAAATACGATATAATTATAATACGATATAATTATAATACGATATAATTATAATACGATATAAATACGATCCTAAATACGATATAATTATAATACGATATAATAAATACGATATAATTATAATACGATATAATTCCTAAATAACACAAAGCTTCTTCAGTGGACGACATCGCGATACGGTATGAGTAAGTTGGCGCGTGTATCGCCGACGTCGAGTCAAGTAAGTTCGCGATCTTAAAAACCGCAGACTTTAAGTTCGTACGTCTATCACCACCTTAACCTTCTGTCTTTATTTAACTGTATGTTTGTTCATTTGTATGTGTATTAACAATCACTGTATGTTACTCTACAATAAATAATACTGTTAATTGTGAAATTTTGAACGTGTGTGGAAAAAAATATATTAAAGTTAAGTCGAATATATTAAAGTTAACTGATGACGGTTGTAAAGTGAACCAAGTTCTTAAAGGGTAGAAAATCTTTACTTCCGTGAATATTTCACGGCTTGCAACTAGTAATTATTTAATTGCATATTTTCTTATGTAGGATATACATATAAAATATACATATTTTATTGCTGTGCAATTACATTTTATAACTGAAGTTTTTTGTTAGATATTTTAAATTATTTTAGCAAAACATGTACGTTCAATAAAAAATATACATCTTGAAGAGATGTAAGATTAGAATACAATGGAATTTTTCACATTTTTTTTACGTGTATAATTTACGTCAAACTATTAAATGCCCAATTAGATGGTTGTGTAATGAATTAATTGTGAAAATAAACAAAGGGATCATTATTATTTTTTTCAATTTAATGAGGAAAATATTTTTATCACATAATTATATATCTTTTTCTTCCTTGTTGTAGACCTATGTGGTCTGTTCTCCGGAGTGTTGCTCCTCCTGTGAGGTAGACTCCCAGCTGTCCTTCCATATTTTAGGAGGTCTTCCACGAGGAAGAGTCCCATGAGGCTGATTATGCAATGCAATATAGGGAAGTCTAGTGGTGTCCATTCTTTGAACATGACCGTACCAGTCCCTTTTTTGCTGTCTGCTCCAACTTATAATATCCTCAACCTCACATATCTCTCTTATTCTGGTGATCCTCACGCGATCTCTGTGTCTTGCCTGCTATCGTCCTCGGTGTCTTCATCTCGGAAGTTCTCAAAACTTGTTTGGTCCTTCTATATCATTTTGGTAAATATATATCATCATCGCCATCATCATCATCATCAGCCTGTATCCGTTCACTCCTAGACGTATGCCTCCTCCATCTGCTTCCAAGGTTGTCGATCCTAGGCAACACGCATCCATGCCGTACCGGCGGTCTCTTTAATGTCATCCTTCCATCGATGTTGGGGACGTCCTGGATTTCGTTAAGAAGCCAGAAAACGAGGTGTTTTGTTCATCTATAGTCTAGCTGCGAGCGACATGGCCTTTTCAGAGTCATTTTAACAGTGCCACTCATCCGGTTATGTCCGATACTCCTGTTGTGGCTCTAATAGTCATGTTTCTCACCCTGTCCATTATACTGATCCCTAACATTATTATGGTATTATGGTCGGTTGCACACAAGTCTTAAATTCTTACTTTACTACTGATCTTTATGTCAGGGTTTTTCCATATTTTCCAACATTTTGTAAATACAATTAATATAATCTAGTAAAACGCTTTGAAATACAATTCATATAAAATAATAAAACATTTTGTTACCATCGTGGTGAAATACCACGGCATGGTTATTATAATTGTTGCCAACTGCGAGTAGTTTCACTTGCGCCCAAGCTTTATCAGGGCAATATAATAACTTGTAGTTATTATATTGTTCTGATGAAGCTTGGGTACAAGCAAAACTATAATAACTGTACCGTTGTTAAATACAAAGTGTTTTTCTTCGATGTTCGCCATACTTTGTGTTGTACATGTTTTATATTTTTCTTTTTCTTTTTTATATACTTTGTATTCAACACTCACTTTTTAAACAAATTAAAATTAAATATCAAACAAACATGTTTCGGACTACCTGGTCCTTCCTCAGTGATATTATATAGCTATTTAAAATATTATAAAATTGTTTATAAATATGCTCAGTTTTGACAGATGTTTTAAATATTTATTTTGTTTATGCTTTTGTTATAACAAATATTATAAATACATTTGAAATTTAAAATAATAATTTTAAGTTCTTATTGGGGTTCAGGAATAACTTACAACAAAGGAAATAAATCAAAGATTGGACTTGAGGTTAAATTTATTTGATTATTTATAATATTTTCCTTATTTTTAATTGATTTTTTAATTTCTAAAATTTCGAGATTGTTCAAAGTTATATTTCTATTATAACATGCAAAATTTCAACGCTTATTAAATGATTGATCTTTTTTTTATCTGTCAAAACTGACCATAGGTATGTGTAAACAATTTTAAATATCTATATAATATCACTGAGGAAGGGCTGGGTAGTCCGAAACACGTTTGATATATTTAATTTTAACTAACTAAGGGGTAGGCCAAAAGAATGGACTGCCACACTTTTTTTCCTGACATATTTCTTTAACCACAGTGCTTCGTATGAATATTGAAAAATATTCACTTCAAACACTTACTGCAAAATGTTATGAGTCATTCGATTCAAATTTGTGTTTATAATTGTATGCTCGTGATCTAATTGAATACGTTTTACTCTGACTAGGCTCGTAATCCGCCATCTTGTATGTTAATGTCTCCTTAATACACGAATTACAAAATAATTGAAATTGCAGCGATTACAATGATTAGAGTTAGGATTGAGTGACAGTTGTCCGGCGCGTTTCTTATTATTCACTTGCCGTTTCCCTGCTCAAGACCGCGCATTTCAAGGATGTATCCGGCAATAGTTTTCCCGAGCATCTCCATCAATCTTTCAATTCACCGAGACTCGTGCCGTTTACGTACTCTTCAGTTCTGTTCTACGGCAGACCTCCCTCGCACTGTACTTTAAGTTATTTATTTTTTGTTTGTACCTTATGTATGGAAGCGAAGCATGGAACTGACAGATGATGTGAGATGCCTTAGACAGAAATTGAAATGCTGATATCAAGTGAAATGATGAAATGATTGATGATTGAAATGCTGTACAAAATTATGAAAGAATAAATGCGTTGGTTTTGACACCTGGAACGTATGGATGAAGAAAGGATTGTTTACAAAGCATACATTATTCTTCTTCTTCAAGTGCCCTGTCGGGTCCCCTCAACGTTGGCGATCACCTCGACGAACCTGTCCCTGTCCTGCGCCGCTCGGAACAGCTCATCCACACTTCGGATGCCGGTCCACTCCCTCACGTTTTGCAGCCAGGACATTTTTCTCCTACCGGGCCCTCGGCGTCCCTCAAATTTCCCCTCCAATACCAGTTGGAGAAGGTGGTACTTTTCCCCACGCAGTATATGACCCAGATGTGAAATTTTCCGAACCTTGATAGTTGATAACAGTTCCCTGTCAACTCTAGCTCGCTTCAGGACTTCGGTATTGATAACCATGTCTGTCATGATTCTGCGATGGAGCCACATTTCAAATGCTTCCTGTCTGTTCATTAAGTTGATTTTCAAGGTCCACGTTTCACACCCATACAATAAAACAGACCACACATAGCATTTGATCATTCTCTGGCGGAGTTTCAAGTTTATGCTAACGATGTGAATTTAAGTGGGGATTCGAAGAAAACCGAAGAAAACATGTGTGACCAAATTAATACAATTTAGAAGTCGGAAGAATCGACGTGCGTGTATAAATCACTGTATGATTGTGGAGGAAACTAAATAGGTGCGTCAGAATAAAGTAGTGTGGCGGTCCATTCTCTCTGTCTATCTTTCGCAACAGCTTGCTCTCTGATTTCGAAACAGCGTGTTGGTTTGTTGTTGTTGTTATTCAATATTAAGGTATCCCAGACACGAAAAATATTAACTATACTTCTTTTTCTTCGTGTGCTGCGTCAGGTTCCCCTAATTCAGGGATGACGAACCTTTTTGAGCCTGAGTGCCAATTTTTTTTTCACTATTATAATATGTCGCGTGCCACATGCTATGAAAATAAAGATGCATAAAATTTTTGTGTAACTTCAGATTTAAAAAAAAACAAAGCATGATTCCATCGGAAAAAATAATTAAGTACTTATTAATGGCAAAAAAAAATTACTGTATAGTTACTTTTTAGTAATTTTAATCATAAATATTCACTCTCTAGAAATAAGTATATGTATTGGCTCTAATAATGTTCAAAAGAGCCATTCGTGTCATGAATGCTGGGGTATCAATAATTAGAGAACTCTCATGATTCTCCCATTTTAAATCTAATTAAAAAAAACGAACTGTTGTATTAAAAAAAATCTATGATTCTCATCCCATGATTCCAGGAATAAAAGAGTCATACTTAAATTGTCAATTTCCGCTAATTTTCTTCTTCCGCTAGTTGGGATATATATTCGAATTGTGATTCGTTTGCCAGATTATGAAGTGATGGGTCATCCCGTGTTTGAGTACGCCCGAAACCCATTTCGCCGAAGGTTCGCCTAGTAAATAAGGAAGGAGACAGGATTGTAATGTGACAATCTTCTTGAACAGTGTCGAATTGGATTCGGCAAAATATAATCGCCGATATTCCTTGACTAACCAACTAACTGACCGTCTCTAAATATAGGATAGACGGCCACGCTGTTTCCTGACGCGCTTTTCTAACCTTCGCAACAGATAAACATGCATGACCGTTGATTATCGACTGACATGACTGACTTTCAAAATTAGACTGATTCGTTTTGTTGTTTGCCTTGTTTTTCTCGGCCTTCGTCATTTTCGTAATCTATCCACATCGTTTATGTACCTAAACATTTTTGGTTACTTTTCTTTATTTAGTATTTTTACGTGTAAAACAAAAAGTGAACATTCATGACCTTGAAAACGTGGTAAATTGCGTAAACGGTCAGAAGATATTATCAAAGTATTAATAATAACAAAAAATATTATCAATAAATTAAGGACATTACATAAATTCAATATTTGGGAATATAGTAAATTTCAGCTCTATGTATAGTACCATTCAATTACTCTGCTTAACCCTTTGAAGAAATAAGGTAATGCGTAGTTACTTAGCAGTTCTACTATTATACGTAAAAACTTAACAGTTTACAATCTAAAAGCCGTGCCACACTGTTTGAAACAAGCTCTCCACATCCGTCTCCACCAGCGGTTTAAAACTGTGTGGACACATATTTGAAACCAAAATTTGTGGACGGACGCGCATAGAATGCGTGTGGATCCACAGTTGTAAACAGTCAAGGTCAGTTGCAAAGCGGGCATAGCGGTATCGGTGGAGTGCGGATGTATGAACGAAAATGGTGTCTACACGAGAAAAAGAAGTGATCAGTGAATTTATTGAACTGTATAGGGACATGCCCTGTCTTTGGGACCTAGTCGACAGCACAATGAGGTGGGGAGCCTTGTTTTAAATAGTGTGGACGCCACACCAACCGTGGGCTCCACATCGCTCCACAAAGATGACCCCTGTGGAGAGCTTGTTTTAGACCAAGTGTGGACGCTACACCAACCGTGGGCTCCACAGCTCTACACCAAGGTCACCCCTGTGGAAAGCTTGTTTCAAACAGTGTGGCACGGCCTTAAGATATATGCTATTTCTGAACAACCTTAAAAAAAATTGTACTCGTATTTTTGCATTTTCAATGAACACGTTTCGGACTATAAGCATCTCTTTCTCGGTGTATTTTTCTTTAAATACGCTTAGAAAGGGCTTGCAGAGAAAAAATATTTGTGAAAAATGCCAAAAAAGTGTTGCAAAAATACAATGTTTTTAAAATGTTATTCAAATGAGAATCGACAACAGATATAAATGAAATAGAGTATCGTTTAAAAACTATAATTCTTTTATATTGTGTTCTTTTCCTGGATAGTAATTTTGTGGAAAAACTATTATACATTTAGGTATACGTACTTATTTAGCAAAAGGTCCCAGATGCGTTTTTTTGTAAAATTGAGTTAAATATACCATCAGTGCTATTTTTGCACACTTAGTGTTTTGACAAAACGTTGGGAGCTGTACTTTTTTATTACATTTTCTATGTATTTTTTTGTGTACAATTGCATTCAACCCCTATTTTTTTTTAATGTATGTATATTTTTTTAAAATTTTGTTACTGATGTATCTTGTAGATTACGTTATGCTACGTAAATTGACATTTAAAATAAACAATTTGGAACAAAAAAAACATTTTTATAAATAATCAAAATAATGTAAAAATCTTATTTTTGCTCTCCTGTAAAATTCATAAAAATTCAGTTAGGACCTTTTGCCAAATAGATACCGATTTAGCGAAATACCTGTACGTACACAAAAGTCACTCATCTGTGAAACAACTCTTGTATACAATTAAAAGGTTATAATTGACATGTGCAACCTATTTTTATACAATATTTATTATATTTTATCTATGCACTCGTGTTGGAGAATGCCCACATATTCACGCGATTGATTAACTTCTAGGTAAATATATTCAGTTATGTAAATATGTTCACATATATCACCAGAACTATGTAATGGGGTATCTATGTCAGCGCAGATGCGTTAGATTTTGCAGCAAGAATGCAGTTAAAATATTTTTTTAAATATACGGTTTTTCTGTAATGAACAGTATTTTAAGATCGAATAGGGGTTATTTGGAAGCAATAAGGGCTTATAAAAATTAAAATATGAAATTAGAAATATTCTTAAATTTATTTTACGTTTTCATATTATATTATAATATTATACTATATAAAAATTGTATAAGAACAGCCGCGAGCTAAGTAGTTCATCTTCTTGCTTATCACACCAACTACGCTCAAAGCGCAGTGATGTACCGGATATGTGAAACAAGTGCTTCAGTTTTTTTTATCTGAACCATTGCAAATAGGAAGAATGGTTAGAGCATCCTTTCGATAAAATTAATATTTTTCATGCATTTTTATACAATAGAAAAATTGATAAACATTAAAAACATTTAAAATAGCCATTTTGCAATTATTTTTCAAGGGTCATATTTGTTTAATTTGTTTTACTTTGGTTTCGTTACTAATATCTTTATTGTTAAATGTTAAAATTTGAAATTACTGTAATTATACGTATCATAGTTTTTTTTTTATGAGATTTGTGTGACAGCTGTTTCGCCAAACTATGTTTATTTTATGCCCTAAAACAGAATAACCCTCAAATTTTAAATAGGCTTTTATTCATATCATAAAATTTAAAAAAATATTTAACACTTCAAGAATTTCTTTTTTCTTCTTGAAGTGTTGTAAAATAATGTGAATCCACACTTTTTTACTCAAAACATTTCAAGTGCCCAGAACATCTATTGCCGGCCTCGCTCCTACCAACATCTAGATTTACCAATCGTTCTAATCCATACTCGCCTATGCAAATTAGATGCAAAGTTTCCACAAGGGTCCTAATCCGGTACTCGTCTCGGCGTTGTATGATCGTATGGTGACGTCACTTCCTACGCCATGTTCCTATGACGATCTAGACCATATCAACTATTCCTGAAGTAGTACGTGTTGTGCAATTATAGTGTGTACCACAAGACACCACAAGTACATGTATATTGATGCTTCGCAGTACCAATACTATGGAAATAGAACCATTTAAAAAATGTTGTCCATTCGGAGAAATGAAACAAAAGAATACGGATATAACTAAACTAACTACTAACCATCAGACCGTTTCACGTGGGGGGGGGGGGTAGAGAGGATGGACCGCCATACTGTTCTTTCCTGACATACCTCTCTAGCTTCCTCTACATTCATACATCGTAACATGCATGCTCGTCGATTTTTCCGACTTCGAATGTGGCCTTTTTTCGGTATTTGATTAATTTGGTCATGCCATGCATTCCTTGGTCTTCCACGACTTCGCTTTACACTCACACTGCTTGTATACAATATTTAACTATTCTTCTCGTGGAAGACCTCCTAAAGGATGGAAGGACGGCTGGGAATCTGCCTCACAGGAGGAGCAACACTCTGGAGAACAGACCACATAGGTTTACAATAAGGAAGAAGAAGAAGAAGAACTGTAGCTTAGTTTTTATAATATTATATAATATAATATAACGTCAGGTTTTTTAAGTACTTCTAGAATTTTTTACCGATAACATCGCCTGGTTTTCATAATATTATATAACATCGGGTTATGTTAAAATGCTTTTTAAGTTCTTCTAGTTTTTTCACCGATATGGCCACTTACATCAGCAGACCAAATGTTTTTCTCGCTGGTGAAACCGGTTATGAAAAAAAAATGCAATTATAACATAACTCGTATATGTATTATATATAAGTAAGTATTTTAAACAATAATTCTACCACAAGATTTCAATAAAACGTAAAGTCTTTGTGAGTCGCCAGTAATAAAAAAACGTATTCTTATCTTAATTTTTATTTAATATTTATTAGGTATCTTGTGTATATTTCTCCTTACCCCAATCACATTTAACCATTAGATCGCTCACCAAATGTCACTCTATCTGTCATAGCTACGCGGTACATTCTTTGTGAACGCATTTAAAATTAAATGACACTTTTAAAACGATATTATAGCAAGAATTGATTATTATTATTATTTGGTTGAAAAGCTCTTTACATCATGACAGCGCGAGCCAAATCGGCGTAAATGGTGAAAAATATAACATCAAAAGAAATATACTTAGAATCATTTGAATAGAAATATGATATGTTATTTCTTTGTTGCTCCTATCGTAACAACGAATTCGCTATAATTGCATCCAAAGATGTCTATATCCAAAGAGGTTAAATTAGTATCTTCCTCAAATATCAAATAATCAACAAACACACTCGAGATTCTGACTTATTAATCTGACTAAAGTCAGCCGTATCAGGCAAGAGTTAATACAAACTTTTTTTTTAACTATGAGAATGTATTAACTAGTTTTCCATGGTTTCCCCAGCTGTAAGGCGAATGTCGGAAGATATATAATTAGCCCATGGACCTCAGAGCTTGTCTGAGTCAGCTCTGTACAGTTTAAATACATAATATAGAAAGACATTTTATAATAACTAATAATAATATCCCCAATATTTAAGTCTCATAACGTCCATAGAAAGGCAAAAATCACGCTATATAAGACCGTAATACGGACAGTATTGGCGTATGGCTGCGAGGCTCTGACTGAAGGTATAAATGGCGGAACTGCTGGACACCTTCGAAATAAAGGTGCTGCGACCAATTTGTGGACCCGTGAGAGGAGGCTCTGACTGAAGGTATAAATGGCAAGATAAGCTGTATTCCATGTACCAGGCCCCCAACATCTCCACACACATAATGATACAAAGATTGAGATGGGCTGGTCATGGGTCCCCAAACGCATTAATAATAATAATAATAATAATATGCTTACTTTTAAAGCGCCGTTTTTGTGATGTAATCACCTCAAGGGCGCATTAAGACGTGTTTTAAATCTAAATGTGAACGCTGCATCTGATTTTCGCGATCGGTTAGAAAGTATGGTAGAACAAAGCATTATGATTGGACACTCGGGCGGAAGGAGAAGGGTAGGAAGACCAAGGCTGAGGTAGCGCCATCGGAAGAAGAATAATAATATCCTTGAGATAAACGCCTGCAAGGATCAAATAATGTAATTGAAACCAATAAACGAAATAAAAGCTTAAGAAATTTCATTCATTCTACAATGAAATAAGGTGTGAGTACATCTGTATAAATCGCCCAGTCCTCTTGTAACATTTGGATAAATCATCATAATCACACCTTGTAACTAGTTATATAGGTCGGGCACCGGAAAAATCCAATTTCGTACATAATAAAGGCCAAGTTCTTATGACAGTGTAACATGTCTTCGGTGGGTACATAATTATACAAGTACTCATCAAATTACACATTCCTTTGTTTTACCTATCAAATCACATTTTTTTAGTATAACTACACTAATTGCGTATTCCTACGCCATTAAAAACGCAAAATTTATTTAAAAAAGTATATGTTAGCGATGTAAATGGAACTAGAAATGGGGGAAGACCGCGTTGCACGATCAAATAAATCAAATATTGAATGTCGGTCACGCGAGGAAACGGAGAAATCGACATGCGTGCATGACACGATGTATGAATGTTGAGGAATCGAGATAAGTATATCAGGAAAGAAAAGTGTGGCAGACCATTCTTTCTGCCTACCCTTTGGGGGGATACGGTGGGTTTGGTTAGTTAGTTAATTAGTTTTAAATACACCGTTTTTTTCAGGTTTAATGTTGTAAATTGCTATCTAAGGGAATTTTTTTTTGGAAAAAAGTATACCTTAAAACCGAAAACACTTGTTTATAATTAAATTATATAATTCTTATATTTTATTTACTAGTAATGTCGTATTAACTCATTGTTAACTAAAATAAATTCGCAAAATTACACATTTCTTTGTTTTTCCAATTGAAACATATTTTTTTCTTAATGAGTAGATTGCATTGTGAATGCACGAATCGTTTTAGAATTAATTTAGTTAAATGCCATCTTATTTATGTAATTATTTTTGGATAAATTGTGTTCAAACAAAAAAATAAATTTGTAATTATAATAATTATACTTGTATTATTTTATATTTCACTATTTTCGACTTATTACTATTGTAGATAGAAATTCAGTTGACGGCGTTATAATAAAGTGAAAATGTTCTAATAAAATGAAAGTTCTTTTTAAATAATACTTTAATAAACTATTTACTCGATCTTTAAATTAATTATGCCTATCTGGTTTAACGCATTTGACCTCAAGAAACTTACAAATAATATTAAAACGTTTTCATTGAATATTTGAAGACTATTTTGTGTAAGGTATTGGCGGTTTCAATGGCAATGCAGCAATGATGACGCCCATTCTTTTTTTTTTTCTTCTTTTATACAACAGGTCGCTTGAACCCAATTAGTGTATACAATTTATTTTAGCTATTATATTGATTCTCATGACATGTGATAGGTAGCCAATCTATCGCCATTTTATTGTCACGTGAATTCTACACCAGACCAATGACAGTGTGACAATCACACTGCCATCGCCGGGAATCGAACCCGGGACCTTGAGAATGGAAGTCGGAGCTCTTACCACTCAGCCACGAAGGTCGTCGTTCTTGCTATTATGCACCGAATCATTAAGATTAATTAAGAAAGAGAGATCAACTGAAAAATAATATAACCTTTTGTTCCCTTCGTAGTTTCAATTTTGAGTTATAATGTTTTTTAATTCGCGTAGTATAGTTAAATAATATCTTATTTCGATTCTCATAATCCAGAAATAATAAAATAAATACACTTTTATATTTAGTTGACGATTGACTTGCTTCGATTACTGCCAGTTTATTAATTTCGAGCTAAAAAATGGTTCTTTCCAAATTAAATAAAAGTAGCTACATATCCAGGTGAGTATATATAATATATATCACGATCTTTAATTTATCGTAGGTGATAATTAGAATTCGGATTCGGATTTCGCTAAAAAAGTTAAAAATATTATTTTATATGTGTCAAAATATGCTTTTATATTCTCTAACCTTAAAAGTTACCTAGAAAAAAAACAAGATCTTATGTGTAACAAACTGTTTTTTGTGTCATACAATGACGTATTTTTATATTTTTTCGTGGGTATGACACAGTCGATTTTTCACAACAGTTTTATTCAGAAGGAAAAACGAGCACTCGAACATGTAGATTTTGCAATCATTGATTTTTTGTCGCTGAAATTAGAAGTTCACCACAGGCAAAAAAAATTGTACTTTTTTTAGCAACCCTTTGCACACTGTGGGGTAAACAAGTGACATAAATCATTTCAGTTTAAAACACCTTCAAACAGTCTCCGGCTTTCAACATATAGACTACACTGTCTCATATCAGGGTGCATATCTTCTCCGCCATGTCCAGTTTTACTTGCCACAACAGTAGCAAGTTCAAAAGAGAGACTGCTCTCACCCCGAGTACCCTGAAATATTCTTAAATATTCGCTAAACCCTGAAATATGCTTTTATATTCATAATAACTAAGGCTGAAAGGGGTGTATAGATCTCAAAACACCAAAAAACCTCGTCTTTTTGAAAGCGAAACCCAGAAAAAAATATGTGTTTTATGTCAATTCCAAACGCTAGTAATAATACAATAAATTATCAAATTTAAAACTAACTAACTAACTGGCCATCAAGCCGTCTCCCCGAAGGGGTAGGCAGAAATAATGGACTGCCACACTTTTCTTTCCTGACATATTTCTCTCGCTTCCTCAACATTCATACATCGTGCCTCCTCACATGGTCGACATTCAATATTTGATTTATTTGACCATGCCACGTTTTCCTCGGTCTCCCTCTATTTCTAATTCCATTTACATCGTTAACATATATATTTTTTTACTATTCTTTCTTCACTCATTCTTTCCATATGTCCAAACCATCTTAATGATCCTTTCATTATTTTGTTCATAACGCCATCATTCGCACCGCATCCACTTCTTATACTTTCATTCGACACTCTATCATACGAAAGTATCTACACATTCGTCTAAGAAATCTCATTTCTACTGCATTTATTCTACTTTCATCCATCTTTTGCCAGTTCCATGCTTCGCTTCCATACATGAGGGTCGGTAGATTAAGTAGTATCAAATTTAGCTTTCTAATAAATTTTAATTAAAATACATTTTTATCGATAAAATGATATAATAATAGAAATCGCACGCTTAATAGTAAACTGACCGATTATGGTTTAGGTCATAATTGAGTCAACATTAGACAGAGGCTTGTGTTAACGCTATCCATATCACGTTAAAATTAAGTCAAAATTCCGACAATTGACCTCCATTACACAATATCAGACTTTTGCATTCGTACGTGTTTTTCGACAGTTTTTGTCAAAACACCAACTCATATCAGATTGAGCAAAACTTGTTTTTTTGAGTTAAGCCAGTGTTCTATTAAGCGTGCGAAATGTGTTTCAAATTTATAAACAACCTAATAAAATTGATATAATAAATCGTTGAGTCCTCAAATTATTGCCTGCGGGAGAATTTAAACAAATAATTAAGATCGCAATTTCAGTTTCGTAATTGTCACCGGAGCCAATTTGATTGTGGCCGGCAATCATATGATTCTCGGGCCGGATATGACTGCTTGTCACACGGGCGCAGGTAGCTCCATAAAGCCAATGTCAGATAATTACAGGTAGACGCAGAGACGCTTCCATTGTCAAGAGCGCGGCCTTCGGCGGCGAACCGATATTGTTGCGTTCGTACCAATACACACGGTAAACATGTGTTACATATGCGATACTCATTTGATTCTTTTAACCCTTCATTGCATGGTGTAACAAATTTGTTACAAATAAAAAAAATCTGTTAATATTTATATACAATTTAATACATATTTGTTTTACCGTACACTCTACATTCCCATCTATTTATTACAGTACACAAGTCATCGCTATACTACGGCCGTTTAGAACGGAGTCGTAGGGCCATAAATGTCAATAGAAATAGGGATGGGAGGCCCCAGGACCGTTATCGGTATACGGCTACCTGCTCTCGTGGTGTCGATGGGTCACTATAATGATTTTATAATGATATGTACGATGAGTCACTAATGATTGGTTTTTACCGAATGCAGTGCTTTTTTGTTATAAATGTGTTTACTGCAATTAAATGAATTCATTCGTGTGTCACCACTCGTTACGCACTATGGATACTTTATTTTCCAACATTGATTTGAAGAAATTACATGGCGATATTAGCCCTCAAACTCGAACAGTGATTCACAACGTATTCTTGTTTGTCAATGAATTGAAAAGTGATCCGAATAAAATAGCTTCTCTTAATTTCAACAAACCACGTGAAAATGGCCGCGTTTATTTGTGGTGTGAGTAGAGTGACAGTGGACCGAATAAAGACTGAATTATTGCAATCAAGCAGCCCCTGTACACCAAGAGCAAATTTTAAGAAACAAGAAACTGTCACCAATATTGACGATTTTGATAAAAGTGTATTGAAGCGGACTGTAGGTTCATTTTATGATAGTGGAGAGTATCCGTCCGTGGCGAAAATATTAGAAAAATACCGAGAGCAATTACCTGATTTTAAATGCGGAAAAACTTGGATGAGAACACTCATGAAGGAGATTGGGTTCAAGTATAAGAAAAATGCCGAAGGACGTAAATATTTAATGGAAAGAACAGATATTGTTTGTGCCAGAATGGATTTTTTAAGGAAATTGGATTTACTTAGAAGAACTAACGATCAGCGGCCGCGTTTCTATCTGGATGAAACATGGATTAATCAAAACCATTCAAGAAAGCGTATGTGGCTTGGAAGCAACGATGAAGGAGGTTTCAAGAATCAGCCTGTAGGAAAAGGTCAAAGATTGATAGTTTGCCATGCTGGTTCCGCAAGGACTGGCTTTGTTCCAGAAGCGAAGCTAATATTTAAAGCGGTAAAATCGAAGGATGCTGATTATCACACAGAAATGGATGGCGATACATATATGGCATGGTTTTCCGCATTCCTAAATATACTTGAAGAGCCCTCAGTTATAATCGTCGATCACTGATGAAGAAGACTCCGATGAGGATTGATAAATTTTTTTGTAATATAAACGGCTCTTTTAAGGGCCACAATATGATCTACTTTGTTTTTTATACTTAACTTTCTTTCTGGGTTTATAGACATACGGTATACAAATTTTAAAATTAAACAATTTTTCTGTTTTTACTGGTATTTAATTTAGTATCTGGTAGTCACTAATTTCATACTAATTTAAACGCACGTAAAACCCATAAATAAAGTTTAATATCAAAACTTTGTTAACTCGTTAAAGTTTATGAACAAGATACGATAATCAACGTTACTTATCGATATATTTATTTTATTGTTACGCCCATCCCTAAACCGCTCCATAAGGCCCGTAAGTGCAAGCGAGATAGACATAGGGAAATGATTTATGGCCCCAAGACTCACTTCTGAGCGGCTCTAGTATAGTGTCGCTAGTTTACAAGTAAATCCATTTTATTTTGATATTTGGTTGACGGTTGACCATTTTAAGTTTAAAAAAAAAAAAGTTCTTTAAAAACAATTTACATTGCCGGGTGAGTATGAGTACGGTCTCTTATTGTGTGTAATAAAATATGTAACGACATATTATCAAATTAGTTTTCTAGTAAATTTACTACAAATGCATTCGTATCACTATAGCCATACAAAAAAAACAATGTTTTTTTTTTCCATTTTCTATTTAGCAAAAGATAACTAAAAATAAACTAAAATTAAATGGCAGTGCACAATGGTGTTCTTCTACCGACCCTTATGTATGGAAGCGAAGCATGGAACTGGCAAAGGAAGGATGAAAGTAGAATAAATGCAGTAGAAATTAGATCTCTTAGATGAATGTGTGGATATACTGTGTATGATAGAGTGTCGAATGAAAATATAAGAAGTGAATGCGGTGCGAATGATGGTGTCATGAACAAAATAATGAAAGGATCATTAAGATGGTTTGGACATATGGAAAGAATGAATGAAGAAAGAATGGTAAAAAAATTATATATTAATGATGTAAATGGTACCAGAAATAGAGGAAGACCGAGGAAAACGTGGCACGATCAAATAAATCAAATATTGAATGTCGGCCATGTGAGGAGTCAGAGAAATCGACGCGCGTGCATGACACGATGTATGAATGTTGATGAAGCGAGAGAAATATGTCAGGAAAGAAAGGTGTGGCAGTCCATTCTTTCTGCCTACCCCTTCGGGGAGACGGCGTGATGGTTAGTTAGTTAGTTTTAACTAAAAATACCGATTGTGTAAAAAAAAGAGCAATACTTGATGACGCAATGAAGGGTTAATAATGTTTAAACCGAATATCCACAAATTTAACTGTACACAAGTATTGTGAATGATTTAGCATGCATTTAAATTTAAATAATTTTTATATTATAAATATAAATGAAACCATTTTTTTATTACATTATTTTTATATCGATATAATAAATACTCGTATGTTTGACGTATGTGATACTTGAATAACCACGCATCAGTCGGTTTGACAGAAAACAATTGTTCTGCATTTTTTACTGCATACAATTTTGTGTGTATAGAAATGTAATATTTTTATTATAAATTAATTAAAACGTATTTTTTCTAAAACTTGTCAATGTTATAATCTGTTGGAAGTGGATTTATTTTATTTTTTAAAGTCATGTCATTGAATAATTAATAATAATGAAAACGTGTATTATCAAGAAGTTCTTTTTTATTGTATGTTTTGCATTGCTAAGGCATTATCAAATTTCATTTATATTCCCTTATCAAGGCGAACTATGTCACTCCTATAAAATTTAATAAAACTTCTAGAAAACAGACCACTTTCCTTGTTAATAATTTAATATAAATCTTTACTTCATTTTTAAGCTTCACTTTTTTTAAATCTTGAATTTAATCTTCAAATTAAATATATTATTTGATTATAACGTTTTATAATATTTATAGTGACAATATTCGCCATACTAGGACATTATCACATGGCATTTGAATTCCCTGGAAAGATGAAACATGTCACACTCAAAGCAAATCATATAACCTATATTAAATATACATTTTTCATTAAATACAAATTTATAAAATTCTTATGTCAACACTGCTTACTGTTACTACGAGCATCACACACTGTTTAGATATTTCGAAAGGACAATCTGCATTGTTTGTCAGACATAAAAATAAAGTTATGTTTAGCCTCCGCACATGGTAACCAATTTAAATACATACAATGATACAATAAATAAATAAATAATAAACATACACGTTACAAAAACAAGGTTAGAATAAATTTGTTCTGAAAATAGCAAGAAAATAATTACATTGAATTATCACCATATAATCTGTGCAATAAAATGACTACCTTAAGATTATATACTGGAACTCCTTATAGCCTATCAATCGATAAAATAAAAGTTAATTGATATAGTTTGTCACTTACTTTTTGTGGCTCTACCTCCAATCGCATCAGATCTATTGGCAAGTCACAAAGAGCAGAAATTTTTCATCTTGTTTCAGTTTTATGTTAATTACAAATTTAATTATTAAAAAATGTATACAAAATATAAATACATACATTATAATATACATATTGCCCTTATAATAACAAACAGCGTTATGTCAAATCCTTGATAGAAAACTTCAAGGAAAAAAGTCCTTGACCAGTATTTATTGTTTCTTTAACACTGACTTAACCAACCTGCCTCTAGTGACACCGGTGGGAAGAGTAATTAATCTGCTGAACGCGGTCACCTCGGAGATCGACGTCTTTCATATTAGTGAAAGTATATTCGGAAGGCAAATACTCTTATTTCTGGAAAGTATCTTGTCTTTCTAATGTCGAACCATCTCATGCGTTTCTGGTAGTATACTACCTATACACTATGCTTTAAAAATTATTTTTGTAATGTCAATTTATGAAATAAACTGATTTAATTTGATTCGATGTAAAACTCAATATATTAATTGTTTCTTGAACAATGCTGTAAAACTCCATATTAAATAATTAATACGAATGAAAACGTCAGTTTCCAAGAAGTTTTATTATATTTTATGCGAATGACATTTGATAATGCCTTAGAAGTGCGAAACATTTAATTCCCATAAAATATAATAAAACTTCTAGAAAACTGACGTTTTCATTCATATTAATTATAAAACTCAACCCATCAAGATATTACAGTAAAACCTTTAGATTATCTTAAAAACAATTTGAAATCCTGCCGCATATTTCTTTTATATTATTATTATTATTATTATTTTGTTAAAAAAAACTCTTTACATCATTACAGCGCGAGCCAAAACGATGTAAAGGGTGAAAAAAATATATATCAAAGGAAATATACGAGTACATAGAACCTTATGAATAGGAATATGCCAGTTATTTCCTTGCTGCATTTATTGTAAGGGTATTCACGAATTCGTCATAATTGCACCCAAAGAGGTCTATCTCTTTTGCAACCTTTAGATAGATGTATTTTAAATGTGAAGTTGGACTCAAACGTGATACCCAGATCCTTAATGTGATCAACACGCTGTAAATAGGTATTGTTATATACATATATTGGTTCGTGATCTTTGGAATACATTAGACAGTCAATCAAAATTCTAGACAGTGATACTTTAAACAGTCAGAGCGAAGAAAGATCGATGAAATTGTATGTAAAAGTGTTAAGTTAGTATTTACTAAAAAAACTCATTACATATGTATGTTCTTACTGTATCTGTATTTGATGTACAGAGTTCATTAAAAAAATTAAATCTTTCACTGTAATATGGTGGTGGAAGTCCATGTTGAGTCTTGCATTGTAATACTCATTAAATTGTTATTCTGATACTCGTATATTAAACGAATTTTATGCTGTCGTATTACATCGAATTTGTACACTTATAATACTAAAATATTCTGCGAATGCTGTTTCGTTAAAAACTAATCATAACTCTCCCATGATTGAATTTAATCCGGATCACTCCGATATCGAACAATATTTAAATAAGTACTTAAAAGGCATTGTTTGCCTTTGATCATACGAAATACAATACTTTAAATTATTTGGTTTGTCATATTAATCACATTTAAAACCAGTAATATAATATTTTTTAATTTCTTTTAATCGATTTCAAATGGCATGGAAAAAATAACTTTAAAAATATTCGCTAAACCCTAAAATATGCTTTTATCTTCCCTAATAAGTAAGACTAAAGGGAGTGTATAGATCTCAAAACACCAAAAAAACTGCGTCTTTTTGAAAGCGAAACCCAGGAAATAAATATGCTTTTTATGTTAATTCCGAGCCCTCGTAATAATACAATAAATTATCAAATTTAAAACTAAGTAACTAACTGACCATCAAGCCGTCTCCAGGAAGGGGTAGGCAGAAATAATGGACTGCGACACTTTTTTTTCCTGACATATTTCTATCGCTTCCTCGACATTCATAAATCGTGTCATGCACGCGCGTCGATTTCTCTGACTCCTCACATGGCCGACACTCCATATTTGATTTATTTGATCGTGCCACGTTTTCCTCGGTCTTCCTCTATTTATGGTTCCATTTACATCGTCAACATATATTTTTTTTACCATTCTTTCTACATCCATTCTTTCCATATGTCCAAACCATCTTAATGATCCTTTCATTATTTTGTTCATAACACCATCATTCTAAAAAAAATGTAACTGACTTTTAATTTTAAAATACTTTGAATGCTGTTTTAATAAATTTTCCAAAACCATGAGCACAAGATGAGTGTTCCGATGATACGAAGGCCGAACATTTCGTAGAATTTATCTTCAAAGCGTCCTTAGCAGTTCATCGATTTGAATGATAACGATCGCTCTCCCCACAGTTACGTTCAATGTAAGATTTGTCCTGCAATTTGGCTGACAAATTAAGTTGTGCTGACGCTCTCCAAGATGCTCACCAGGAAAATAAAATGGATACCCTATAATAAATCCCCCGAACTACGATAGTTGAAAACAAAGTGACGTGAAAACATCAATTTAATTCTGTAACAGTCCCCAGCATATCAAACGAGGCACGCAAAAGATGAATGTGAATATAAAGGAACTTACCGTGTAGAGGCCCGATAACGACGCAGACGACAACCATGAGCATGATGACTCTAAGCCTGCGAGATCCGGGACCCTTCTTGAAAGCGACTGTGAGGGTATCTTTTACGTGGTTAATATCAAAGAAGTTTTTCACATTTCCCAGCCAAGTGGTTGGACTTTCTGTCAGCTGTTCCTATAAAATAATCCAGAAGAAACCACATTAAACCATTATTGCATGTATATAGGTATAGGGTGTTTGTTTAGAAGTTTGGTTTTTAACTGGCAAAGTTGTTTCTACTTAGCCGTGGCGCTCATATGCCCGAAATCATATTTAAACAATAATGGCATAAAATTTTACACATTGTTACATACAAATGAAGCGGAATCCTGAAGTCCAATTTTCGACAACTTCATCGAGCAACTGGGTGAAATGGCAAAACGTACTGACTACAAATCAACTGTCAACTGTCAAATTGACAGTCTGTAGAAACAATGTTGCCAGTTTAAAAACCAAACCTCTAAAAAAACACCCTATATATAAAATTTGATTTTCAAAAAAATAGTTTTTATTTATCGATAAAAAATTTAGTACTCTTAAATTTTTTTTAGTAAGCTTTGTGCTGTAAAATCCGATAATTATGTTTTTAAAACATAGTTTTTTTTTGTTTGAGTATGAAAAAAATTGTCTTTTGATTCTTAGTATCTTTTTTTACAAAAATATCGTTTATGACATCATAGATTTTTGGATGGAGAGTATTACAGACAATTAAGGAAATAAATAGGTTTATTGCATTTTTTTTATACTCGTACTACGTTTTATCTTCAATGTAAACAGAAAATATTGAAATAAATTGTACTGTAACAAAATTAAAACGAATTTAACATTATATTGTTATTTTTTTTATTGAGCACTCAATTTGTGGTTAGATATTTAAAATTTATAAAAAAATGCAACCTTTGTATAGTATGTCACTACAAATATAATCACCGTGGAATGGTAATTATATTTGAAGCCAACTAGTTTTTGTTTTTATCTAAGCTTTACCAGGGCAATATAATTTGTTTTATATTGCCCTGATGAAGCTTGGGCACAACCATAATTACTTTACATAATTACCATTTCGTGGTTAAACATTTTTTAAATTTTTATTTATTTATTTGTAAAATTATTATATTTTAAACTCTTAAATTAAATAACTTTGTTTAATGTATCACTAATTGTATTTTATTTAACGCGACAGCTGTTTCGTCAACCTATGTTGACATCATCAGGTGTTACAATAATATATCAAATGTCAAATTTTCGGGATTTTTCGAACCTTTATGTGTATTTGTTCCTTTGTCAATTTGAATAATTTCTTTGATATAATTTTGAAGTTCTTGCGGAGTTGAGTTAGGTACGTAAATATTTTTTATTAAAAGAACGGTTAGCTACTATTTATAGGAGAAAATATGAAAGGTGAAAAATATAATAATAAAAACAGTAATTAGAAAGACAGCTGTCGCATAAAATAAAATACAATTAGTGATACGTAAAACAAAGTTATTTAATTTAACAGTTTAAAATGTTAAGGTATCATAGTGTTTCGGCCAAAACAATGGACTATTATAATATTTGATCGTAGATTTGAAAACGATAATTTAAACAATCTAAAAATCAGTATTTACCTTTGATGATGATAGTTTTTTTGGTTCTTCAATCAAGAAATATCCGTAGTAAAAACTGATGAGGTAAAGTGTAGCCGAAATACTAAATATTCCGTAAAATCCTATTTCTCTTAGTAAAACTCCGCTGAGAGCCATTCCTACCGGGACGCCTAATGAGCAGAATAGATTCACAACTCCGATTCTGAGAGTTCTTGTTTCCTCTGTTGTAACGTCAGCTACGTAACTGAATATGCCCATGAACATTGTGAACCACCCTCCGGTTATACCTGGGAACAAGGCCTCCGTGATCCCAGCCACTTCCATTGGAAGCTCGTAGAAGAAATACGTGTTAATAATTAGGCCAACGCTCGTCAAGAATTCTCCGACGATAGGGAAGAGCATGCAAGGTTTTCTCCTGCCAACTCTGTCGCTCCAGGCTCCGAAGAATAATATGAGTAAACAAGGAAGGGCTGATTGTAATATAGTCTTCCATCCTTGCATCTGCGCCACAAGATGCTGGACCTCGCTTTCTTCTAAAGTGTAATTTGCAGTATCTCGCGCGGATAACGCATCACATACGTGCTTTTCGTACTTAAGGTTAACTCTGCACGCTTTTTCAAGGTTAAGATTCTGTGTCGCGAGAGACGCAAGAACGCTCGGCATGATGTAGCAAGCGAGCATGGGTTCCACTGTTATGTTTGCCCTCATAATTCTTATTTTCTCCATTATGTTTTTGTATTGCCATCTTAAAGACTCTCCGAAGGTTCTGGGCTTTTCTGGTTCACTTTTATTTGGGTCTACTTTTTCTGGTTTATCTGGTTTCGTACCGTTTACTTCCAAAGCTTCCGTCATTTTGGATCCTGAAAATAAAAACAATATTTAGTATTATTTAATAACTCGTGCGCATTAGAATCTCGAGTGCTTGTTTACTAATTCTTTGATATTCAAGGAAGATACTGATATAATCAATTATCGCTAAAATTATTTGATTCAGCAAAAAATATAGTTTTAAAATTGACGTTTATTTCAAAATGCGTCGATGAAGAATGTACCGCATAGCGATAACAGATAGAGTTACGTTTGCTTAGCAGTCTAAGGATTAAATATTTATTTTTTTATCGAAGATTCTTGAAATAATCACAACCTTCTATAATATTATTAAAATATTTTGATTAATTCAGAAGGCTTGGCAACATTTTCAAGTCGGTCATGCCACAAATTGCTGGACCAGTGTGTGTTACCTGTGATGACCTATGGATGCGAGATATGGACGTTAACTAAAGAAGCAATGCACAAAATCAAAGTTGCCCAACGGGCCATGGAAAGATCCATGTTGGGTATCTCGCTTAGAGACCATATACCCAACGTGGAGATTAGAAGACGCACCAGAGTCACCGATGTAGGGATATGCATTGCGAGGATGAAGTGGTAGTGGGCTGGTTATGTGTGTCGACGGGATGATGGAAGATAGAGCCAGAGGGTTACTGAATGGAGGCCAAGTTTGTACCGGAGAAGTGTCAGGAAACAGCCAACCAGGTGGAGAGATGATATTGTGCAGACGGCGGGAAGGGCCTGGAGAACACTGGCGAGAGACCGAGAGAGATGGCGTGGGGGTGGAGAGGCTTACGTCCAGCAGTGAATAGAGACAAGCTGACGAAGATATTGATTAATCTTCTTCTCAAAATATTTATCACTTAATTTATATTTAATAAAGGAATAGTGATACAGTACACCTGAGACTTATAAGAACGCCCCAATCAAATCGAAGACCACAAGATAAATCTATGCTTTACAGCGTAATAAAATAAATAATACGTTATTTTTATTCAAAAATGGATTGAGACGTGATTAATGAAATCCGTTAAAGGAAGTATAAGTGCACACATGACCTTTTGTAACCAGAGTTATATATGTGATTATATGCATTAAGCCAATGGCAAACGAAATCCTTCACAATCACACCCAAAACGAATCTTCTCTTGTATGTTGGAATTGTTGATCTACAATCGTGGTAATGCAATCATTGTGAATGATTAACAATGCATTTCATGAACTCATTGCAATCGCACTGGACCGCTTGGTGGAAGAGAAGGGGATGGGTAATTTGCGAATAAATGAGTTCTTTTCAGAGTTACTGCGTCATCCGAAAACCGAATACAAATTCACAATATTTGTCATCTCTGTAGGATCGGGTATTCACGACAGGAACGAGACAATGAATTGTCCTTTCATTTGCCTGACAATTGAAAGATTGCTTCGTTCGAATTAGGTTTATAAACCCTAATAATACTTGGAAATCATGCTTCCCATACAAACTCTTATTTAAACGAAGTCATACTCACATAGTACAATATTTATTTTTGGTTAAACGATGTCGCCAAACATCTTATTATAATAAATATTGAGAAAACGTGCGTTGTATATATTGCTACTGCCTTACCAAGATAAAATATTTAAATTTATAACTAACTAACTAACCATCACGCCGTCTCCCCGGATAGGTAGGCAGAAAAATGGACCGCCACACTGTTCTGTCCTGACATAATTCCATCGCTTCCTCTACATTCATATATCTTGAAAAGCACGCACGTCGGTTTCTCCGACTCCTCACTTGACTGACATTTAATATTTGATTAATTTGATCGTGCCATGTTTTCCTCGGCCTTTCTCTATTTCTAACTCCGTTCACGTAGTTTACATATACCTTCTTCACCATTCTGTCTTCACTCAATCTTTCCATGTGTCCAAACCATCGTAACGACCCTTTCATTATTTTGTTCATAACACTTTCATTCGCATATCATACTGTTACGTCTGATGTAAATAATTATGTATATGATAAAATACGTCTATGGAATCCCGATGATAGATGAATTCATTCTGAAACTTGCCGAACGTTTTTACAAAGGACTCCCTTCACATCCTAACCCCACAATAAAATACCTCTCAAATTACGACCCGAACACCTCCAGCCGCCACAAGCGCCCAAAATCGAGCCTCCTTCAGAGGAACACTCCGGGCCACACAAATCATGCCCCCGCATAATCTAACAACCCACCAAATCACCTTCCAACAATGTTCCCATCAGACGTAAGAGGAATAGCCACATGAGCTGAACCTCTGTAAGCCAGGAGTTCCAAGTCCAAGTATTTGCCATACAGTATTAAAAATAAAATTAATATTTATAAGTTATATGATCTTACAAATTATAGTCACATCGGTTGGAATTTGGTACACTGGTGTGGGCACCACATGAAACTAAATATTGCCTGTTGATTGAAAAGGTACAAAAAAAGTTCTTACGTTTTTTGTACCTCAAAGATAACGGTTATTACCCCTGGCTGTACCCAACTGATTTCTTGCTGGGTATGCTGGACTACCAATCATTGGAAATTAGACCAACTATCCATTTGGGTGTTCATTTTTTTCAACTGATTCGTGGTCGAATACATAACTCGGATATTTTGAATGACTTGACTTTGTTTGTCCCTGACAATTATCTGCGACAAAGGCAACATAGATTATTTCACCTGCCACTGTGTAGAACCAATTTACCTAAGGTTATGCCCGTGGGCAGGGCAATAATCCTATTAAACCGCATCTCTTCGGATGTGGACATCTTCCACGAGAGTGAGGCTTCCCTCAGAAAACATCTATCTCTTAAATAATGTGTTGTTCTTCTTATTGTTTCTAATTACTTATTTTGTCTTTATTTTTTAATTATCTCGTGTTTTTGTGTTTTTGTCTATTTTTAAATTTCTTTATTGTATTGACTGTTTAAAATAGATTTTTTTTACCTACCTGTATAGTCATAAGCGCTTTGGTTATATACTGTAATGTTCATGATTTAAAAATAAATTGAATTGAATTGAATTGAATCTCAGAGATAATAAATATGTATTTTTAAAACATATATAGTTAAGAATAAAATTTTATGTTCATCATATCTCTGGTTACACAATCATCAATTATAATGCCATCATAAACTAATTGAATGCACAAAGGGCATCATTTATTATATTTAATCCTAGTGCACTTTTTAACATGATTATGCATCATGTAAATCTCGCTCGTCTACGATTTGTTTTCAGTGGCGGTGGGTGCTTGATTGGTAATCAGAGAAAACTACGTTACAGAATATATACCTGGGCAACAATTTCAGATAAGCTTTTTCATTTAAATGAGCTATCTGCGAGTCCAGTCCCCGATCATTAAGATGGTTTGGACACGTGGAAAGAATAAGTGAGGACAGAATGGTAAAGAAGGTATATGTAAACGGCGTGAATGTAGCTAGAAATAGAGGAAGGCAGAGGAAAACGTGGCACAATCAAATCAATCAAATTTTGAATGTCGGTCACGCGAGGAGTCGGAGAAATCGACGTGCGTGCATGACAAGATGTATGAATGTAGAGGAATCGAGAGAAGTATGTCAGGACAGAATAGTGTGGCGTTCCATTCTTTCTGCCTACCCCTCCGGGGAGACGGCGTGATGGTTAGTTAGTTATTTAGCGAATCCAGTCATTATTTATTATCTGTCCTACATTCCTAAAGCCTTCTATCTCAAGAGATGCTGATTCCAAGAGCGTTTTGTTTCTCCTTAATAACATTTTTGTTTTTTGAAACTTAATTGTTGAATTAAAATATAACAACAACAAACAACAAACCATCACGCCATTTCCCCGCAGGGGTAGGCAGAGGTCCGCCACCCTACTCTATCCTGCCACATTTGTAGTTCCTCTACATTCATACAGCGAGTCATACACGCACGTCGATTCTTTCGGATTCTGACATGACCAACCTTTGAAATTTGATTCATTTGGTCATGCCATGTTTTTCTCGGTCTACCTCGACTCCGTACTCCATTTACATCGTTAACGTATACTTTTTTAACCATTCTTTCTTCACCCATGCGCTCCATATGTCCGAACCAACGCAGCGATCCTTTCATAATTTTGTTCATAATACCTTCTTTCGCTCTACATTTCTTTCTAATATCAGCATTTGAGATTCTGTCGTATATCGTTCTAGCACACATCGTCTTAGGGACCTAATCTCTACTGCATTTATTCTGCTCTCATCTTTCTTCTGTCAGTTTCATGCTTCCATACATAAGGGTTGGGACCAGAACTCCATTGTGAACCGCCATTTTCGCTTTCATTGATTAAAATATATAAAAATCATAAAGTTGCACATTTCCCGTCACTGTTTTAAATGGTGGATATATGATATCTTCCATTATCTTTATCATGACAATAAAAATGACGATAGACTACCTACCTTTCACACGTCATTGAGAATTAAATAGCTAAAAAATTATATACAGAAATTGGATTCAAATAACCGGTTATATATAAAACGTAGAAAGCAACGGGAAACTACCACATCAAAGCCTCAAGTGGCATTGCAAGAACCAGCAAACTTTTAAATAGACTATGCTGCAAACCAATCACTAGGATTCAATCAAATCAAATCAAATCAGTTTATTTCATCAAAATACATTAAAAAAATAATGTTTAAGGCATCTATTGAGAACAGGTAAAATAATATATTGTGTATAGTATACTTCCAGAAACGCATGAGAGATGGTTCAACATTAGGAAGACAGGATACTCTCCATAATTAAGAGTATTGCCTTCTGAACGTACTTTCACTTATATGAAAGACGTCGATCTCCGAGGAGACCGCGTTCAGCAGAATAATTGCTCTTCCCACCGGTGTCACCAGAGGCAGGTTGGTTCTGGCGGCCGGTAGGTAAAACAATATATGCTGTCGCTGTCGGAGATATCTATCTGGGACAAAAAGCTGAACGCCCTCCAGCACGGCCGAGTTCTCGAAATATCCCCGGAGAAATCTAAAGAAATGGATTATGAGACGCCCATCTCTTCGAAGCTGCATAGAGTTGTCCCCAAGCATCCCCAAAAGAAATGCTGTGGGATAGAGCCACGGATAGCTACCATACTCCCTCATGCAGATTTAGATTTAGGATTGAAACATAAGTAGAAGAAATCGCTCTATAACTTTTCTAAATTTTGTATTCTTTTTTTACATATTTAAGATGGTTTTAACAATGGTAAAATAAATATATGTTAACGATGCAAATGGAACTGAAATAGGAGAAGACCGAGGAAAACGTGGCATGATCAAATAAATCAAATATTGAATGTCGGCCACGTGAGGAGTCAGAGAAATCGACGCGCGTGAATGACACGATGTATGAATGTTGAGGAATCCATAGAAATATGTCAGGAAAGAAAAGTGTGACAGTCCATTCTTTCTGCCTACCCCTTCGGGGAGACGGCGTGATGGTTAGTTAGTTTTGTTAGTTAGTTTTTTTACATATTATTTATATTTTACCATAGTTTTTACTCAACATTTATCTCATTTATATAAAACTTCATTTTTATAATTGTATTTACGAAACCATTAAAATGCATTTTTAATTAACACGTGGGAAAAAGTCTAACACGTGCATCAATTATGTAGCATGCTATTTTATCAGATTCGTATTTTAGACATACATACCAAGATGTACGAGGTCTGTTCAAAAAGTATCCGACCATAATTTTTATTGGCAAAACAAATAACGCTTTGAGGGCGGAGCTTAGATGACCGTTTGTAGGTATCCCTAGTGCGTATGCTCAATTTTTTTCACGACCACAGCGCCACTTAGTCGCTGCCACGCCGTTGAAGAGTGAGCACGTGTACGTTATTGTCGTCGGATTTTAGTTTTAACGAGAAAAAGTTGAATACTGGATCAAATTTTGTTTTAAGGTTGGGGATTCTCAAGTGGAAACTATCCGCAAAATTAAAAAAGAGCATGGGGACGAAGCAATAGGCACCACACAGATAAAAGAGTGGTATAACCGCTTCAAAGATGGCCGCTCATCAGTAGAGAGTGAAGCACGATCCGGTAGGCCCTCAAACATCCAAAAAATGATGTTGTCATTGATCAAGTAAGGACTCTGGTGACGTAGGATCGTGGAATTACGATCAGAGAACTTGCTGATGAAGTGAGCATTAGTGTTAGATCCATTTATTCTATTTTAACTAAAGATTTGGCCCTCAGAAGAATCTCAGCAAAATTTGTGCCAAAGTTGCTGACAATTAAGCAGAAGCAACTTCGTGTGGAGATCGCACAGGACATGCTGGAGACTGTGATCAATGATCCCAATCGCTCCCTGTGATTTCTTGCTTTTTTCCCAGGTAAAAAATGGCTTTGAAAGGGAACAGATTTCAGACCAGGGAAGACATCACGAACATTGCGACGGACACCTGCGCGCCATACCAAAAGAGTCTTTCCAGCGTTGCTTCTGGCAGTGGCAGAACCGTTGGGAGAAGTGTGTAGCAGCCCAAGGGGACTGCTTTAAAGGGGATTAGTGTCACCGTCGCGTTGCCATGTGGTCAATTGAGTTTCCACTGCCAATTTAAAGTTGATTGTCTTAAAACCTATGGACCCTAATATTATAAAAAAAATTGTAATCCTCCATTGAAGTGTTCTCAATATTTCGTAATAAAAAAAAGCAAAAAATTACTTCCTTCATCCCAAAAAAAAAAAAATTTTTAAGACTGCCCTCACCTTCATTCGTGTTAAGGTAGAATTTGTTTTGCTAATATTTACAACTTTATCAAAAGTGACAAATACTTACTCGCTGTTTTGAACTATTATAAATTATATGTTTTGGCCTTTTCTCATAGGTACGTATTAATATCGACTGTGGACGGAAACGCAGCACGCAACTTAATAATATCAGAACTGTGAAAATATTAACACTTTACCAAAAGGGACAAATATTAATACGTACTCGTTGTCTTGAACGTAGTATACATTTTGCCTAGGTGCCTTTATCATACGTAAAATTATAGCGCCACGGCGCGGCGGGGCGAGACAAGTTCATACTTGGTGTCAGTTGTTCATATGCTGTCTCGCATTCTATATCAGAAATCGCATGGTTCCAGAAAAAATTAATAATATGTTTTTCAAATAATCCATGTATGTTATAGATATCGATCTATTCCTAATGAAATTCCCTACAAGATGACATAAATTAAATTTTGATTCATCGAGTCATATGCTTGATATTTAGATAAAGTTAGCGGTAAACTGAATTGACCACATGGGAGCGAGCGTTTTGTTTTGAACACGGTACGTTAAGGGTTAAAGGGGATTAGTGTCATTAAATTGTATCACAATACATGTTGTTTTTATGAATAAAAGTCGGATACTTTTTGAACAGACCTCGTATGTAGTGTTAATTTGTGTATGTGTGTGTGAAGGTAACTTCGATTGCATTTTGAATGTATAAAAGTTATCTTTCATCTCCACGCTATCTAGATGAATAACGACTACACAAACACATATTTAGTTCTAATGGCTATGGCAGTTGTCTCTTGTTATTACCTCTGGAGATGCCGGCAAGTAGATTGGCAGACATGATTTTTCGCATTAAGAAATAAATGTCGTTAACACTTGAGATTATTGTGCATGTCTCAATGTTGCACCAATGGCATTATTATTTGGTTTTATCTTAAAATAAAAGTACACTAACATTCTATATATGTTTGCTTTGTAATGACATTAAAAATGTATTTTTCTAAGAAACACTTCCCGAAGCACCTTTCTAATACAATGTTAAATAATATTTATTATAATTGCATTCTTTGACTATCTAGACATTGCATATATAAATAATTAATGTTTTTAATTAAAATTTCTAGGTAGAAATTTTAAATAATGTAAACAAAAAAATAGATATTTGGCCAAATATTTTGCCTGTTCAAAGGCTCCTCGTGTTCAAACCGTCCACCCTCTCCCCTACTACCTAAATATACGAACTCATCTACTTGTTCCAGATTTTCACCATTCCCGCTAATGATCCAGAATGTCATGATTTCTTCTTTTTCGAATTTTTTTATGAAATTTAAAAATATTATATTACTTGAAAACAAAGAACGTTTTATAATTTCAAGACTACTGTTCATGTATTCGACTGTTTTCACTACCGTAACAAAGTGTCAAAAGTGTATTCATTAGACTTGTAAATTTTTCGTTTTGAATTCACCATTATTTATTGGACACGGCTGTTGATAATAAATATTACATAAATATTTACGGTTGAATGATCGCCCATTTCATTGTGGAAACGATGTCAAGTGAATTATTGTACACGGGTACCTACTTACGTGATTTAAAAGTGAAAGTTCCATCGAAAATGTAGCGTTGTGCATAGATAACAGATTCATCACTGAGTACCTACTTGAATCTATGGAATAATAGAAACAAATTTTGATCATTGAACTTATTTTTGTCCTTGAGAACAACAAGCAATCAATTTTTCCTGTACTCAACGGATGCTTTTAACATTAATATTGTTTTTAATATCTGTTGAGATAATAAACTGATTTGTTTTGAACAATGTTTATTTTTTTTGTACAAACACCTTTTTAAAAAAAAAATACCTGTTTCGGACACAGAAGCCCTTCATCAGTGATATGAATAATTATAAATATATAAATAAATAAAAACATGAATGTGGTCAATTTTGACAGATATTAAATTTTTTTATTTCCATTTCTCTTTTTCTTTTTTATATACTTAGTATATACAACACTTATATTAAAAAAATACATAGACATGTTTCGGACAACCAGTCATTCTTCAGTGATACATATTATAAAGAAACATATTCAAAATACTATAAAATTGTTTACATGATCTGATCTGATAAATATTTATTTTGGAACGTTTTTGCTTTTGTTATAACAAATATTATGATTCAATTAAAAATAATAGAAGGAATTTAATTTATAAACTGTTAAATTAAAAAACTTTGTTTTATGTATCACAATTGTTATTTTATTTTTCGCGACAGCTATTTCGTCAACCTATGTTGACATCATCAGGTGTTACAATAATTATTATAATTGTAACGCCTGAAGATGTTAACATAGGTTGACAAAACAGCTGTCGCGAAAAAAAAAACACAATTGTGATACAAAAAACAAAGTTTTTTTAATTGAACAGTTTATAATGTTAATGTATCATAGTGTTTCGGCCAAAACAATGGAAAATTAGATTTGTTTTGATTTAATTAATATTATTTAATTTTATAGTTAAATATTCTATTTATGTTGGATGTTTATTTTTAATTAATAAAAATAATTAATTATTCATTTGTTTAGCCAGATGCAATTGTCTCTCTATTTCTTTTGTCCTCGCGGGGTCTCCACTCCACCACCCTTCTGGTCTATCTATCGTTAACCAATCTATAATAGAAGCATGTCCCTCAAATGACCATTCGAGCTTACCCACCCGACCTTCTACGTATTTCAGTATTATCAGTAATATATCTAAAAGTATCATTACTTCGTTTTAATTTACCGATAATACTTTGAAAGTTAAACGTCATATGCTATATAAAAGTATCGTGATGCTTTTCTGTAGCATATGATGATGATCTGTCTCTGTCTATTGTAACAATAGCATAATTTAACTTAACACAATGTCAAATTAGGTTCTTCCATATAAACGTTACTGAAATCCAAGGCTAAAATTATTATTTTAATAACTTAAATATATAAACTAACACGCTTCTGAATTTATCTACTCGTGGGTCGGCAACCAGCGGCCCGCGAGCCGTTTGCGGCCCGCGAGGCGTCATGGTGCGGCCCGCAAGGTTTTCACCGCAACGCACGTGACGGACGATATCACACACAGAACACAGAAAAAATGGACGATAAAATACACAACGGATTAAAAGGGGGCGAAGTGGGGGCGAGAGGAAAGGGAAGGACGGCAAAGACGCCACCCGCAAAAAATGCTAGCTAATATTAAAAAAAGAACTTAGAATAAATGTCGTAAAAATATACGTTAAATAAGCAATGACACCAGCAACAGGAATAATAAGCGTTGTATGTTGTAGGTATACTGATATGTGATCCAAGTCCGGCCCGCATTAATCCCCACGTAAAATATTTAGCCCTTTTACAAAAAAGGTTGCCGACCTATGCATTAAAGAATCATCATATCAGAAATGATTTTATTGTCTTTGGCTTAAAAATAAGTGTTATGTCTTCTATATATTAAACTCCGGAAATAGCGTGATGTGATTTTTTAAGACAAGCACTAAGAAAGTCTATCCATTGAGTAAATAAGATTTTTTTGAAATCAAAATAATATTTTTCTACTTGCATGGATTTTATTGGATTTTTATGAGATTATTTTACTTATCTGAGATTTTTCATCTCGACGTGTTTCGAAGGTAATGTCAACCTAATCATGATCTTCAACCCATTTATTTAGGTTACTCGGGATATTTCGAGAACTCGGCCGTGCTGGAGGGTGTTCGGCTTTTTGTCCCTGATAGATATCTCGGACACCGACAGCATAGTTTGTTTTACCAATCGGCCGTCAGAACCAACCTGCTTCTGGTGACACCGGTGGGAAGAGCATTTAATCTGCTGAACGCGGTCTCCTCGGAGATCGACGTCTTTCATGTTACTGATAGTACGTTCATAAGGCAAATACTCTTGATTTTGGAGATTATCTTGTCTTCTTAATGTCGAACCATTTCTCATGCGTTTCTGGTAGTATACTACATATATACAATATACCTGTATTATTTTACCTGTTCTCAATAGATGCTTTAAACCTATGTCTATTGATAAAATAAACTGATTTGATTTGATTTGATCATTGGGAGAACCGCTATTTATATATCGTAGTTCTCCAGATGATAGAGGTGATGAAAAAAACATTTATTTTTATTATTACGAAGCTTACTTGATTATAATGTTTGATAAACTCATGACGATACCATGGTTGAATTCCATAGTGGTGAATTTTTTATGGAGTAAAACACTTTTTAACAGTATTGAGTTTATTTTTCTGTTTTTAACAGACTTGTTTCGAAGTTTAATTGGACTTATATGAATTTATTCATCTCAACGTGTTTGAAAGGTAAAATCAAACTAATCATAAACTTCATAATTGGGAGAACCGTTATTCATATAGGACTATAGATCTTGAGATAGGGAGAACATGTATCGTTCTCCAGATGATGAAGGCGTTCAACTTTGGAAACATGTGAAAAATAAACTCAAATGTGGAAAAAACAGCGTTCTAATTTCAAAAATATATAATTATAATGTAATGCAAAAAGATATGAATCGGGCCTAGAATATAACCCACGTGCCCAGAATTATGAGCCGAACACTGTGTTCTCTATACCACCATTTGGTTAGTTATTTTGATCACACTATATAATTTAAACTTTAATTATTTAGTTTGCTTATAATTTGAAACATGATTATAGTTTTTATACCGCAGAAAATAACATAATTTTAAGGTCATTACATCACGACTTTCATTATAAATTTATATGTAGCCCTAAATACACGAATCAAATTATCACGTTACCATATTATTTAATCATTCTGATTACTTTATTGTAAATTTTCATGTTATTTAAAAAAAATCATATTTTTATATTTTATTAGTCATCAGGGTATCAATTTTACTATTTTATTTTGCCTCCAGTAAAATTATACTATCAGTTACAAAACCATTTGGCAATTGTAATTTTTTTTTTACGGAAATTACAATATTATAATGAACTTCTAGACTATGTACTCGTATAATTCTTCGAAAATATTTCTACGCTACATTTATTTATTATAATAAGAATATTATAGCACATTATTAAATCATATTTTTTTAGCTTATTAAAAGATAATATTTTTTTTTAGAAAATATTTTGTCAAGAGTTAAAAAAACATTTTTAAAATATATTTTATGTTTTATTATTGTACAAGGTGTCTTAAAATAAAATTTATGTTTGAATTCAGAGCGATATGTGGAGATGTTAGACGTCTTCTCGTAAGACGAGTTCTTTAATCGTTTTTCTGGCAAATTGATCTCTAGGAGAGGTGAAATAAATTGCCTTCCACGCAGTCCTGATTTAACCCCTATGGACTCTTTCCTAAGGGATTATCTCAGATATAAAGTTTAACCCAATAATCTCTGATACATTTGAAAATTACATTTGGACAATATTATTTTGACGATCTTTATGGCCGAGTGGTAAGTGCTTTGACTTTTACCCCGAAGATCCCGGGTTCGACTCCCGGCGATGGCAGTATGATTGTCACACTGTCTTTGGTCTGGTGATGAATTCGTATGACAATAAAATGGCGATAGATTAGCTACCTACCACATGTCACGAGAATCAAAAAATGATAACTATACCGTCAATTTTCTAGAAGTTTATTATATTTTATGGGAATGACATGTTTCGCTTTTCTAAGGCATTATCAAATGTGACATTTGATTATGCCTTAGAAGGGCGAAACATGTCATTTCCATAAAATATGATAAAACTTCTAGAAAACTGACGTTTTCATTCGTATTAATTATTTAATGGGGAGTTTTACATAATTGTTCAAGAAACAATAGATAACTATACCATTTATATTGATTTGGCTAGCATTATAATGATGTGAAGCATAATAATAAACAATTAATGTGATATTTAATCATGCCTTAGAAGGGCGAAACATGTCATTCCCATAAAATATAATAAAACTTCTAGAAAACTGACGTTTTCATTCGTATTAATTATTTAATATGGAGTTTTCCATCATTGTTCAAGAAACAATAGATAACTATACCCTTTACATCGATTTGGCTAGCACTGTAATGGTGTGAAGAATAATAAACAAATAATAATTTTAAAGAAATGAATTCTCAAATTGTGAACTTTAATAATTAATAAACATTTTTTCGATAAATACCATACTTTTTTATAATCAATCTACTAAATATATGCTATCTTTTGAGACACCTAATATATGCTTATCCATTTACAAAGCTATTATGTATGTCTAAATTTAAAACACAATACATGCCAAATGCCTCAACAGTTAGTTTTTTTCAGCCACTCATATAATTGGCAAGTACCTGCTTATTAAATTTTCTATTTAAATAATTGTATTGTATGAATACAGTTCTTACTTCCTGAATATACATATATAATATTTAAAAAAAAAGTTGAGCAGGTATAAACTATTGTGATGAGCAATTAGTGTAATATATACTCGTACATGTTGGCAATTTAAAATTACTTGTACAATCACTGAAAACTATTTTGAAGGTTATGAAAATAATATGCTATAATTTTTTTTCGGGGTTTTGTATTATAATTAACAAGCTAACTAACTAACTAACCATCATGGCGTCTCTCCGAAGGGGTAGGCAGAAATAATGGACTGCCACATTCTAATCGGTGCGGCACTCCATCCTTTCTCTTTTCGCCCCCGTGGCCGTGGGAGAATTCTCGTAATAATTAACTAGCAATATTATATATTTTTACAATACATAATGAGTTTTTTTTAATTTTTATATTTAGTTATTAGGACTCCATAAAATAATTCTAATAATTGCTGAGTAATCATTTATAAAAAATAAATTAAAAAATAATTTTTTCTTTGATAAATAAATAAAAAGAATTCCACTGTATTAAGTCTTCGGTTCCTGAAAATTAACTCCTAACAAACTTGTTTTTTTTTTCAATTGTATAATTCAAAACAATATTTTCATAAAAAAAAAAGTCTGTATGTTTTAATTTAATTGTATTAATTAATATAACTTACAGATATTAATATATTAAGCCAAAGCATCTCTAGTTTAAAAAAAATCATATTTATGTAATATGCATTATTGACGTACTTCCGTGGCAGCGTATCAACAGCTATCAACCTGCCTTTGGTGATGCCAGAAGGAGAGCAATTCGGACGTTGAATCTAATCGTCTCGGATTTGGAAATTTTCAGAGTTAGTGAGGTAAAGTGAGTGAGTGAGAGTAAAAAATATATTACGTATTCAGGAAAGAGTACTGCCTCACTGATGTCGACATATTTGGGTTCCTTCTGATATGTATGTTTCTTCGGTTTCATGTCGTTTTATCTTTGTTACACCGTTTTGTGTCCAAGTGAGTAGCCTAAATGCTTTTCGTTAGTTATGTCTCATTTGTGTATTATATATAAATAAAAAAAATGACTCACAAAATAAAATAACAAAATAAAAATATGTTAACACATAACGTTCATTTTACATGGTGCACTTGTTGACATGGACGATCCGGACTTTTGTGTTTATTTAATTTATGTTACACGCATCCACCGTTTTTTCAAATTAGCTGCAATTCGGCACTTAAAGCAATCTAACACCAGCAAGAACTTTAAAGCATATTGAAGAAATTATTCAAATTGTCATTGGAACAAATGAAAGTTTTATTTTTACGCCTGTCAAAATTCTTTATATAAACGAAAAAACTAATATAATTTTAATACCAAAACCGTACAAACGTATTTGTGTCACTATTAACTATTATAATGTGCGGCAACTATCAAATTTGCCAAAACAATTCACTTATACACGAAATATCTCCAAATTTACGGGAGAACCACATGAACCAAACCAAATTTTCTAAATCAGAGTGTAGAATTCTCGTGATAATAAAATGGTGATTGATTAGCTACCTATCACATTTCACGAGAACCAATCTAATGGTGCAAAGAGCTATTCAAGAAAATTAAAAATTAATAATTAATTTTATATGTTTTACTTATTATTAAATAGTAAAATAACTATAATCGCAATTAATTATACGTATGATATTGTATATTATATTAATATGAAATAATAATTTCATCATTAGATTATCTATAAAAATGAAGTTTTAACAATCTTACTTATCATAAATAGGCTTATAACTTAATCAATGCTGACTTCACACAATACTATTATAATTACATGCTATCGGTATATTAATAGACAAACAGCTTCCAAGTTCAAGATTGGCCTTTGTATTGTGGTCAAGACTGCATTAACATGTTCTCTACCTTCTAGGTCATGGTTCAAATTAGTTGGCATATTCTTATACAGACACCGTGAAAAAATCTTAATTCGTAATAATATGCAATATAAATATACTATTACTTTTTTATGTCTATAAGAAATATAGCTTTCGGATGAAGGCTATCTAAATAATAACACACTAACGATTGCTGAATGCTATTTTAATAAATTTGATTCTTTTTAACACAATGTGTGCGGGAATCGTAACAATACGTATTTTAAATAATAATTAAATAAAACGATGTTTTTTAACTACTTCCACTTTTGTCTTTATTTAGACAGCGACCGGTTTCGCCAGGCTCGCTGGCATCAACAGACCAGTCTGTCTCAGTGTAGAAATTTGAACAGTGTAACGAAAAAAATCTTTACTTATATACTAAATTAAAACAGAAAAAAAGAGAGATAGAAGGGCGAGTAATACGTCTAGGGGAAGGGTTTATTGCAATTTAGTTAGAAGTGAATACAGTGCGAATGAAAGTGTTATGAACAAAATAATGAAAGAAACATTAAGATGGTTTGGACACTTAAAAATAATGAATGAAGAAAGAATTGTAAAATAAAGTATATGTTAACGATCTAAATGGCACTAGATATAGAGGAAGACCGAGGATGATATGGCACGATCAAATCAATCACATTTTAAATTTCGGTTACGTGTGGACTCGGAGAAATCGACTTGCGTGCTTGACACGTGTATGAATGTAAAGGAAGTGAGAGAAGTATGACAGTACAGAACAGTGTGGCGGTCCAATATTTCTTCCTACTCCTGCGGTGAGACGGCGTGATCGTTGGTCAGTTAGTTTAATATATTTGAATAACTTTTTGAAAACATTATATTTTCGCAATACTTTTTTGCACAGAAACAGATATGCATGGGAGTTAAACAGGAGGCTTAAAATAGATCAGGTCCCACCATACGCCACCCATGATAGATCGTCCTGTAGTCGCCATATTAGAAGAGCCAACTTATTGGAAATTTGATCAAATATGATCTTTTTATTATCGTGTTTTTCCTAACCCGTCGTTATTGTGATCGAAATCTAATCGGATATTGTTTTTCGTTTTAATATACAATATATGTTATAATATAATTTTTTTTTTACAAAACATTAAAGTTTACTTAAACATAAGCTCGTTACCATTATGAAGCACCCGTGCTTAATGTGTTACATAGCTATTTTAAATTTTTTAGTCAACATTGTAAATACTCGTACATAATTTTACTTACATAATTAGATAGGAGATGCATTATACTAACTGGCTCATGGAAAAAATATATAAAAGAAAAACAATTTTACCATGTGAAAGGATCATTAACACGTTTTAAACACGTGAATCGAAATAATACAGAAGAAATTATATCGCACCGTGAGTGTAAAACCGACTTAAGTGCAAATATAAATTTTGGAGATATGGGAGTTTAAAGACTTCATATTGCTTAAGAAAAACTGTTTTTTTTTTTTAAATAAACCAATGATTTTCGGTTTATAGGTATATTACTATAAACCGAAAATCTTTTTTCCAAGCAATATGAAGTCTTTGAACTCCCATATCTCCAAATTTTATATTTGCACTTAATTCGGTTTTACACTCACGGTGCGATATGTAAGCGATGTGAAGAGTGCATGTAATAAAAAATAGCCCAGTTAAACATAGTACTAATATTATTAATTAATTAAATATCAATTTTGAAATAAAAATGAAAATTTGGACATATTTTAGAGTGTTAGGCACTAAAAAACGAATCAGAATAAGCGCGTTATGCAGTCTATCCGGTGAAACGACGTTTCGATGAATTAGCCAATTAGACTTTTTCACATCTCTATTCACCATTTTCATCCGTAACTTCATCAATGCAACATAAACTATTTGAATTAAATTAATTTTACTGATATTCAAAAGCTGTGCTAATAAATGAAACCGGTCGGTATAAAATAGTGATAAAATGTTCAATCAATGCATTCTAAAGATGGTGTAGTGTTAATACCTCAACGTGTAGCATTGCTTAAACTATAATACCCGGCGCCTTTGGAAACGTCAAAAAGTCGGCCAAACTTTCCACTACAATGGCAAGGGAAAGAGAAGATATTAAAAATTTTGTGCCATTCTTACGATATATGTCTAAGAAAAGATTAGCATTAACACGAAAAGGAAAAAGAAGACGATAACCTTACTACATAGGATGGCATATCAAGTTAAAGAATATTATTTATAATTTAATATACTCGTCCTTCGATCTCCGAGGAAACCGCGTTCAACAGACTAATTGTTCTTCCCACCGGTGTCACCAGAGACAGGTTGATCAAATAACAAGATGTATACAAAAATGTGGAAAGTAACGGCAAAATACCTCATTAAAGGCCCAAATGCCTCCCAAGAACCAGAAAAAATCTTAGACTTGCTGCAAACCAATCACTAGGATAGACACATAAAATTAAAATCATTACCTCATCTAGGAACTTCTGAATATCACTACTTATACGTCCATCTGAACACCATTGAAATGAACGAACTTGAAGATATTTTACTGTTCATCCGGGGTCGTCACGCTCTTATCCTCATTGGTTGGCGTGTCAGGCGGCCGCAGAATGGAGCTCATCTGAATGACTAATTAAGATTATGTGTAATACTCGGCAGCATCTTTCAGTAAAGAGTTCCGCCTGGATTTAACCATTTTATTCAACATGTCATCTATAGTTTAATACAAATATTAATTTGTGTAGAAGATAAATTACCTCTGAATCAGTAAACCTTGACACGTTTTTTTAGGTTTACTTATCTGAATTGAGGTCCAAATCTCTTGATTCATACTACCAACATTTATTTATTGTTTCTTGAATAGTAATGTAAAACTCTATATTAAATAATTAATACGAATAATAATTTCTAGAAGTTTTACTATTTTATGGGAATGACATGTTTCGCGTTGCTAAGTTATTATCAAATATTCGACTGTGTCTTAACAAGACGAAACATGTCATTCCCAAAAATCGTGATACTCCTAGAAAACAGACGTTTTAACTACGTAACCACCACGCCATTCCCCCAGAGGGGTAGGCAGAGAGGATGGATTGCCACAATGCTCTGTCCTGGCATACCTCTCGGGCTTCCTCCTACATCCATACATCGTACCATGCACGCACGTAGATTATTTCGACCTCGAAAGTGACCGCCTTTTAGTAATTGATTAATTTGGTCATGCCATGTTTTCCTCGGTCGTCCTCGGCTTCTTTTCCCACTTACGCTGCTTGTGTACAACTTTTTAACCATTCTACTCTCATCAATTCGTTTCATATGTCCAAACCATGTCAGGGATCCTTTTTCAATTTAATCCGTGATGCCTTACATTTCTTTCTTATTTCATCGTTCGGTATTCATACAACGTTTTCCCGCACATTCTTCTTAGTGATCTCATTTCTACGGCGTTTATCCTGCTATCATCCTTCTTTTGCCAGCTCCAAGCTTCACTTCCATACATGAGGGTTGGCACTAGAACTCCATTGTGTACTGCCATCTTTGCTTCTGTGGATATATTTCTATTTTCATTCGTGTTAATCATACGATAGTAGTTCTATTGTGAACACGACTCAAATATAATAGCTGTGCGAAGTGGATATTATTTTTGAAATTTTCGTCACAATAGAAAACGAATCACCGCTTTGCAATCTTTAAATAATACTCATACTATACATTGTGCGTGTGTATTATATGTAGCTTCATTGATTTTGCATCTAATTTCTCTGACCTTAATCGCATATAATATATTTGCATTTAGACCCGTCAGACAATAAGTTTTTGCTACTACCATAAATCCGATAGTTATGCCAAATACTGCCACATGCCCCCAGGCAATGGTAATACAATATTGTTTGACGACCCAGAATTTAGTCCGTGTTTTTGTTATCATCTGACGAGGCTGCGGCTCAAGCCAAGGTGAGGAGAGACAGTCGGTTCGACGTTTGGCCAAGGTGAGGCTGTGATTAATAGATGCATCTTAAATCTATGTTATGGGATCGATATGGACGAAGCTATTTCAGTGCCATTTTAAATATGTATTTAAAAATAGAACGAGACTAACTAACTAATCATCACGCCGTCTCCCCGGAGGGGTAGGCAGAAAGAATGGAACGCCACACTGTTCTGTCCTGACATACTTCTCTCGATTCCTCTACATTCATACATCTTGTCATGCACGCACGTCGATTTCTCCGACTCCTCACGTGACCGACATTCAATATTTGATTGATTTGATCGTGCCGCTCTATTTCTAGCTCCGTTCACGCCGTTTACATATACCTTCTTTACCATTCTGTCTTCACTCATTTTTTCCATGTGTCCAAACTATCTTAATGACCCTTTCCTTATTTTGTTCATAACACTTTCATTCGCACCACATTCACTTCTTATACTTGCATTTGTCACTCTATCATATACAGATTTACCACACATTCGTCTTAGAGATCTCATTTCTACTGCATTTATTCTACTTTCATACTTCTTTTGTCAGTTCCATGCTTCACTTCCATACATAATGATCGACACAAGAACACCATTATGCACTGCCATCTTGGCTTTTTTGGATAGGCTTTTGTTTGCGATGACAACTTTAAGTGCACCACCAACGAGACTTAAGTACTTATTGAATCATTCTTATCAAATTTAGTTAAGCATTCAACTACGTTTTTTAAAAAATAAATAATTATTAGTTCATTAGTTTCAAAGACCAAGGAAAACTTCAATCAAATATTAAATTTTGGCCACGTAAGGAGTCAAACTCCTAAATAAAATTGTACTTGAGAACTCCTAAATAAAATTGATATAACAGGAGAGGATCTGGGCTTGAAAATCAACATTAAGAAGGCCAAGTGGATGACATTTGGGCGACTTAACTATTACTCATCCACTCTACAACTGAATGGTGCGAATGTTGAAATGGTCGACCAATTTAAATACCTTGGCAGCATTATCACTAAAGCGCTTGACCCGGACATAGAAATAAAATGCAGAATTTGAAGGTGCACGAGCCTCATTTAATAAAATGAGAACATTCTTTTGCAACGATAATCTTAACTTGAAACTCAGACAAAGAATGATTAAAAGTTATATATGGTCTGTTCTACTATATGGCTGCGAAAGCTGGACTTTGAAAGTGAATGTAATGAACCGGTTGGAAGCGTTCGAGATGTATATACCGCAGAATGCTCCGTATACCGTAGATCGATAGGGTCAGTAATGCAGAGAGCTGTTGTTAAGTGTGAAAATTAGAAAGTTCTCATATTTGGGTCATACCACCTCTTTCGACTGATATTAATAGGTAAAGTGGAGGGACGTCGGGGAGTTGGTAGAAGGCAGCTGTCCTGGCTGCAGAACATCAAAGAGTGGATAGGAATAACAAGAGTTCAGAACCTGTTCCAAGTGGCGCACGATAAAGATGCCTTTGCTGTAGTGATCGCCAACGTTAGGGGAACCTGACACGGCACCGAAAGAAGAAGAAGGAGTCAAAGAAATCAACATGCGTGCATGACACGATGTATAAATATTGAGGAAACGACAGAAGTTTGTCAGGAAATAACAGTGTGGCTGTCTATTCTTACTGCCTAGCCCTTTCGATAGACGGCATGATGGGAAGTTAATAATATTTTTTTAGTTTTGATGCGATGATATAGGTAAGGCGTGATTGGATGGATGGTATAATTTTTTTTTTCATATTATATCTGAAATGAACTTTATCAAATGAAATCAGTTTATTTTCTCAACAGACATTACAATCAATATTCATAATTAAGGCTTCTATCGAGTACAGGTAAAATATAAAATTTACAATATAATACCAGAAACGCATGAGAGATGTATACGACGAGTGTATATGGACGAGTGTATACCCTCACTAATAAGAAAGACGTCGATAAACTATCACGAAAATCCAAATTGTGTAACATCACTAGCAATACCAAAAAGCTATATTCACTGGCGTCCACGAGTGGTCTTTAGGCCCCGCGAATCTAGGACAATGTGACCACTGATATTATCATCAGTATCATAGAGGATAGTTAAATGGCGTACATATATGAGAGTGGCAATGGATAGGGGACGGTGGCGTACTTTGGGAGATACCTACGTTTAGCAATGAATGACAAACGGCTGATTAGTATGTAAGTATGGTCTGATACAGGTCTTCTTATAAGTTCGATCTTTGCTGTTTGTTCGCATATGTTTCTTCTTTTATTCAATAAAAAATATTCATAAGAATGGAAAATATTTAATAGAAATAATTAATGGATACGAATGATTACGTCTGTATTCTAGAAGTTTTATTATTTTTATGGGAATGAAATGTTTCGCCTTACTAAGGCATTATATACGAGTATGTCGGAAATTAGGTAAAGCCTTCGTAAGGAGAAACAATTTATTCCCAAAACTATATAATAAACTTCTAGAAAACATTCTCATTCGTATGAATTATGAATACAGAGTTTTTATTTTTATTTTATAGACGTACAGTGGTGATACTGTATTCCCATGAGTAGACTATTCATTCTGGGACAAAATGACTATTTACATACTTAATAATAACATACAAATACACAACAATCGTAAACCATTCAGGAAATATCAAACCACAGAATTAGAAACTAAAACATCTTACAAAATTACAAAACATTCAGGAAATATCAGAACACAGACATACATATAAATTAAAACATAGTAAAACGTACTTTTCAAGACAGAATAAATAATAGACGTTTTTCGCATACTTATAAATTTTAATAACTCTGTATGTACATATCGCACCGTGAGTGTAAAACCGAAACAAGTGCAAATATAAAGTCAATTATATAATATTGTTTAATTTATTTTAAAGTATCATTACGTAATGTATCAGTCCGCCAATAGAAATTGCTTATTATTAATTAGCTCACCAATTGCATTTTATTTTTCAATATAAATTTGACTCACAACTGAAACACATAATGTATTTCAATTTGTTTTTATAATGTATTCCATCAATCGATATTTAACAAATGATGTTAATTTAAAATTTAAATTAATAATATTTAAAAAAAACTGTGGTGTAAGTATGGGAAAGGAACACAAGTGTAATAATGCCACGTTCGTTAGTACATTTCGCAATGCTTATGATTTGCAAGTGGCAAATTATTATTCATATTGAGAGCTGATTATACTGCTGGTACCGCTTGCAATCGTGTCATTCTTGTGAAGCAAAGGTAATTTTCGTGCCCATTAGATCACGTACGGAGTGATATTGTAAGAAATAATAATAAAAGCATGCACCTTGCTAGTACGATAATATTTGAATACCTTGCAACTACAATGTTCACATCGAATCGCCTAGGAGTCTATCAGTGTACTGTGTTAATGTTTCTTTTAACGAATTGCAAGTACTTTCGTTATGCAGATTTAAGCACGTTCTATTATGTAATACTGCATTTTATCACTGACCGTGTATAATGTCGCATAATTTTGTAGAATAGTAAAAGATCAGAAAATGTAACGAACCTAACTTTTTCTACTTTATTTACAGTTGTGTTCTGTTATTACTTAGACCCCCTTTTATTCCATAGATACATACTTGTATAATGGAAATGATTGATTGCTTCTAATACCACATATCCATACCCCCAGGTTTTCTCAGCTGCAAATTACAACTTTGAAATAATTAATTCATTTACATACTTAGGCTCAACAGTTATCAGTGATAATAACACCCGAGAAGAAATTGACAGAAGGATAATGGCAGCAAACCGATGTTACTACGCTCTCCAAAAACAGTTAAGATCCAAATTACTGCGAAGAACCACAAAAACACTATTGTACAAGACCCTGATCAAACCAGTCCTCACATATGCCTCTGAAACCTGGGTGATGACAAAACACACTGAAAGGTCCATCGCAGCATTTGAAAGAAGGGTTCTTAGGACAATATATGGCCCAGTGAGAGACCATAATGGTTGGCGTCGTCGATATAACCGAGAGCTGTATGATATCTATAAAGAGCCCGATGTGATCAGATCCATCAAAGTAGGGCGCTTGAGATGGGCTGGTCACATAATCAGAATGGACGACGACAACCCTACAAAACGCCTCACGCTCTCAGTACCACAGGGACGTAGAAGACCAGGAAGGCCCAAAATGCGATGGATGGACAGTGTCAACACGGATGCATCGGTGTTGCAAGTGAGAAATTGGAGAATAAGGGCATCAAACAGACAAGAATGGAGGAAGCTCCTGGATTCAGCCAAGGCCCACCCAGGGCTGTCGAGCTTAGGATGATGATGATGATGATAATGGAAATGAGGTAACATAAACATTAAAAAAAAACTTTTTATTCTCCCCAAAATCATATCCTAAATGTTCCGGTTGAGATTTTCCATGGTTTCCTCAGATGTAAGGCGAATGTTGGAACATATTTATATAGATAGCCCATGGACCCCTATAGCTTGACTGAGTCATCTCTATTCAGCTAAACACAATATATAAATACATTCTATAATAAATAATAATGATATCCTTGAGATAAACACCCGCAAGGATCAAATATTGTAATTGAAACCAGCAAAGGAAAACAAACAGGAATGAGGTGGGATCACTTGCAAATTTTATAGTACTTCACACAGCTGCACAACTCTTATTATTCTTCTTCTTATTATTTTTTTTATAATTATTATTTCGTCGTTTGCACCTAATTTCCGTACACAATTTGTATTTATCAATTATTCTCATGACATGTGATAGGTAGCTAATCTCTTGCCATTTATTGTCACTTGAATTCTACACTAGATCAAATAGAGTGGGACAATCACACTGCCATCGCCGGGATTCGAACCTGCGACCTTAAGTGCATAGCTCTTGTCACTCTTGAAGAGTTTTAGTCGCTTTGGTGATTTTACTCCAAGCCTCTCGGTTCTGTGCCTTTTGCTTTCGTCCAGGTTCACCTGATCAGCCTGCCACATTATCCATTGTCATTGTCTAGGCCTTTCTGGAGATCTTACTCTAGCTAGTCATGTGGTCAATCCATGCCAGAATATCACTGTTTTCGTTATAAGGGCCACTGATTCATTGTGTGGATATTTTGAATGCCCCTGTGTCTCCATGTTCTTGTTGCAACACCAGGTCTGGGATCAAGAGGTGAAACAATTTTAGGGACTCGCAAATGAAATTATCAATCAATCTGCATTAGCATTCTACAAATACTTTCGGATGTTCAAACAATATGTAAATCAAAGAGAAATTACAATTCGTAAGCGTATCGCTTTGTATTTCAATGTTTTTTTATTACGCATATACATAATATATTAAATTGGCATTATGGTTGCTGTGATAGAACTACATATATGTCAACTGATTGCCATCTTGTCAAACAGCTCGTTGTACTTAAATATACACCTATGACAGCTGATATACTTTTTACAAAGTACTTGTTATTTTTTTTACTTTTCGTTGAGCAACATGTGAAACTATATATCAAATCAGGTATTTTAATGTTCATATTTTTATTAAATTAGTCTTATAAGATTTCGTATAGCGAGTATATAATAGACAAGAGGGTTAAAAACAATTATATTAAGCGCTTTTTTTTTTAGTATAACTAAGATAAACTGTTTTTTATTTTATTAAAAATAGAAACATCTTTTTGAAATGGCGAATCATTATGTGAATTTTGACCATCATTTCGAAACCAAAAGCACGTTTTTTTGTATAATATATTGCAAACAATTAAATATTTTTGAGAAATTCGTAAATTTAGAAATTTTAAAAGCAAATAAATGTGAATTGAAAACTAACTAACTAACTAATTAACCATCGCGTCGTCTCCCCGAAGGGGTCGGCAGAAAGAATGGACTGCCACACTTTTCTTTCCTGATATTTCTCTCGATTCCTCAACATTCATACATCGTGTCTTGCACGCGCGTCGATTTCACAGACTCTTCACATGGTCGACATTCAATATTTGATTTATTTGATCGTGTCACATTTTCCTCGGTCCTCCTCTATTTCTGGTTCCATTTACATCGTTAAAATTTACTTTTTTACCATTCTTTCTTCATTCATTCTTTCCATATATCCAAACCATCTTAATGATCCTTTCATTATTTTGTTCTTAACACCATCATTCGCACCGCATTCACTTATTATATTTTCATTCGACACTCAATCATACACAGAGTATCTACACATTCGTCTAAGAGATTATTCCCCCTTAGTATATAGTACATTAAAAACTTTTCCTTTATACAATCTAAAAAATATATATTAATACTACCTTCCACTTTTGTCCCCTTTCTTATTAATGTAATCTGCTAACTTATAATGTTTATGGTCGTTTATTGTATCGTTTTTGACTCTATTTTATGTGTAATTGTTCCTTCTAAATACTGTTTTTGTATTATATATTTTTTTTCTGCCATTAATATGTATAAAAAGTAACTAACCGTTCTTTTATATACTTTAATTAGGTACCTAGCTTAACCCCAGCAAGAACTTTAAAATTATTCAAAGAAATTGACATAAGAACAAATACACGTAAAGGTTAAAAAAAATCTCGAAAATTTAACAGTTGATATATTATTGTAACATCTGATGTCAACTTAGGTTGACGAAACAGCTGTCACGAAAAAAAATGGGATACAAAAAAACAGAGTTTTATAATTTGACAATTTTTAATTTTATTCCTTATTTAACGATGGATTTAAAAATACGCAAAGAAATAAATAATTCAGGAAACTGTGTTGACATTGGAGAATTAAACCTCCAATTATACGTGACAGGAAAATATGTTTCGTATTCTTGAATTTCGAAAAAAGCTTTAGATGTCATGCGTATTTAATGTCAATATTAATATTACTTATCTACTTATCAGTATTTTCCGTTTTTTATTTATCCCGATTTAACAGAATATTTTATGACAGCTATACTTCTTGTTACTAATAATTTTGAAATAGTTTATAACTAAGATCAAAGACTCGCGTTGTATAATAACTTCCAGATAGAAAAAATGAGCCTAACATGTTTAATCAAAGTGATTTTCATACGAATAGATGATATTTTTAATGAATATTGATATTTAGTCAATCAAGTATGTTTCCTCTGTTTATATCGTTTTCCGATGATGAGAACGGTGTAAAACATTCGAAACATGTCGAGAATAAAACATGTCAAGAAAAATAACATTAAAAGTGGAAAAACAGTGTTTTAATTCGTAGAAATAATCTTCATTATGGAGTTCCACAGTGTTAAAGCCGTAAGTTTATAAAAAAAGTAAATAATGATTAATGACGACATTTCACAAACTTAAATATATTTTTACACACTTTTTAAGCTGTAAGTTGAGTATTTAATTCTTTTGATTTAAATTTCACCTGTAAAAAATATTATAATAATCTTTTACCGAAATTTCACCATTTATAAAAATAAAGATATCACGCGTATATGTATCTTCAATCTAAAAAAAACCTTAACATTTTTTTAATATTAAATTACGTAAGTACTCTCGTAAGTAGGTATAATTTCCCGTAACATTAGATTTTATGATCCTTAATGTGAGTAAATGATAAGTACCTACTTTATTTCTTCTATATTCACCATTACTCTGTGATGCGGATTCATAATTGAACAATATACGAGTACATTTGTAAAACAATACACTTTATTTTAAATTTAAAATTAAATTAAATTAACACAAATGTGTTTTGGAAACAGAAGCCCTTCATCAGTGTAGTTAAATATTATATGCACAAAATAAATATGTTTTCATGAATGTGGTCAGTTTTGACAGATATTAAAAAATAATATTAATATCTGTCAAAACTTTCACATTCATAAAAAAATTGTTACAATATTTATTTTGTACATACATGGCTTATGGCGTCGAAGTAACATATGAAATAACATATAGCTTGCGATCCCAAGTACCTATCCACACCTCCTCGACTTTGGTCTCCCCTGGAAACTATGCGGAGTGTTAGAGGTCGAGTGTGAATAACCTCGTTGGATAATATGGATGCATAGGCTAAAGTGGAAGGACACCTCGCCAACCCGTCTGGCAAGCGTGGCGTTGTAATGCCAACCACCCCCCGTATGACATGTCATACGTGGAGAAGTATGGGGGAGGCCTATGTCCAGCAGTGGACGACAATGGCTGTTTAAGAAGAAGAAGAAGAAGTCGAAGTAAGGGCAGACAGAGTAAGAACCAAACAAGTTTTGAGGACTTCGGAGATGAAAACACTGAGAACGATAGCAGGCAAAACGCTGAGAGATCGCGTGAGGAACACCAGAATAAGAGTGATATGTGAGGTTGAGGATATTATAAGATGGAGCAGACAGCGAAAAGGGGACTGGTACGGGCATGTTCAAAGAATGGACACCACCAGGCTGCCCTATATTGCACTACATAATCAGCCTAATGGGACTCGTCCGCGTCGAAGACCTCCTAAAAGATAAAAGGACAGCTACCTCATAAGAGGAGCAACGCTCTGGAGAACAGACCATATAGGTCTACAACAAGGAAGAAGAAGAATTATATTAATATTAAACTACATTGATAAAGCGCTTTTTTGTCCAAAACATATTTATGTTAAAAAAAAAATTATTAATTTAAAAAAGTGTGTAATTTATAATGAAAATATATTTTTGTAGTTAATTTTTTTTTAACTGTATAGCTGCCGAAACCGGTCGAAGACACAAACATCAGTGGATTTTAACTTCTTCTTCTTCTTCTTCACTTTTGATAGACTCAGGAGTGTGTTATTTCCGGCGGGTCCTCTTGAGACGTAGAACTCCAGCTTTCTCTCCACCGTTTCGGGGGTCTTCCTGGTCGGCGTTTTGCCGTTTGGCGTTCCATGGAGAGCTATGTATGGTATCCTATTTGAGCTCATTCTTTCTACATGTTGATGCCTGTATCGCCGTCTTTGACGTCCCCATCTGACCACATCTTCGACCTCGCAGATTTCTCGGATTGCTGTTTTGCCAGCTATAGCGCGGAGTGTTTTCATCTCGCACACAGGTCTTATAAATGCGTACCTTACTGTCGGTCCTCATGTCCTTGTTTCTCCATATGACATCTTTCAGGCAGCCTGCAACCGCTGCAGCCTTATCCACCTGTGACCTTACATCTCTAAGGAGGTCATTATAGCTGGTCACTTCACTTCCGAGATATCTGAATTGGTCTACCTGTTCAATTTTTTCTTGGCGTACGGAGATTTCGCATCTTAGTTGGGAATTTTAACTATGGATTTTAACTATATATAGGTATTTTTTTAAATGATTTTCAACATTTATTTTTCATTTTCATTTTTTACATACAATGAACTTCTACCATGAAATTTCAAATAACAACATAATATTTTTAGTGTGTTGTTTTACAAAGTAATATACTCGTATATTGTTCAATGATAAGTACTTTATTTTAACAGTACTCGGCTCGCAACTAAAAAAGAATATAAGTAGCCCGAATAAGGCATCAAGCGGTTTGTCCAAGACCACTATTTCTTACTTGTATTATTCAAATAACAACGGTTTCTATTATATGTAAATTTCTAAATAATGTTTTATCTTTTAAACTTTTTTATTTATTAAATTTATGATAATTATTTTGTCACCTACTCAAACAAGTAAATGAATAATAATTTAGTTTTTATGATTACATATAGCATCATATTTTAATGTTCATTTACTTTTCTACGACTTATTTTACGTAGTGTTTGCGTCTCGTCTGAAGATGAGAGAATAGCGGATAATTGTGGTTAGTTGCTATGGAAAAAATTAAGCGTGTTGCAGCATATCACAGATATAATAAAACAAGCCAATGAGTGAATCTCTCAAAGTTTATTCTAACTAATAAATAAAAGTTATTATTATTAAATAAATTATCTTTAGATTTATGTTGTGTATTTAAATCACACTGAGAGCAATATCAAGATGTCTCATTTTATGTCATTATACTAATAATACAAATAACGCTGAAGCAAGCACAGACACAGTAAGAACCAATCAAGTTTTGTGGGATAATTAATACGAATGAAAACGTCTATTTTCTAGAACTTTCATTATATACTTAGGAAATTGAAAAAGCCTTTGTTTATTATTCACAAAATATTAAAAAAACACGATTTGTTTCGGAGGAAATCTCCATCTTCAGGTGTAAATATAATAAAAATACTAATATAAAAAAACGCATTTAAAATTCGATACAATAATTTAAATAAAAAAATTAACCTAGGCTAATTATTATAAGTACTAATTATTATTTTTTATTCTTCTTCTTCTTCCTCAGCCTATTCCCGTCCACTCCTGGACAAGCCTCCTCCATCTTATTGATCCTTTTTTTATGTTTATCATAATTTTTTCATTCACACTGCATTCATTTCTTATACCGATACAATCAAAATACAGTATAACTCCAACTATCCGAATCGTTTTCAGAATCAAACTGGTCCATTGCAGCTTGTTGTAACCAATGAACCAGTCTGCTATCGAAACTATGAAACTCCATTACAGAAGGCAACTTTTAGTAGAGGGCGCATACAAAGATATTTCTCCTAAATGCATTTCTTCTAAATATGAACAAGTTATTCTTCTTCTTCCTTGTTGTAGACCTATGTGGTCTGTTCTCCAGAGTGTTGCTCCTCCTGTGAGGTAGATTCCCAGCTGTCCTTCCATCTTTTAGGAGGTCTTCCACGAGGATGAGTGCCATGAGGCTGATTATGCAATGCAATATAGGGGAGTCTGGTGGTGTCTGTGTGATTCTGTCCTGTGCAGACTGCATCCAAGTTATTCCAACGTGTCTCTTCAGATCATCCTTCCACCGTAGTTGCGGTCGCCCTGCACTTCTCTTCGCCGTCCACGGTCTCTAAGTCAGCAGTCTTCTTGTCCATTTGTCATCCGAGCTTCTGGCTACGTGACCTGCCCATTGCCATTTTAGAGTCGCCATCCGGTGGATGATGTATTTTTTATTAGTAAGAACTAATAAATAATATTAAACAATAATAATACATGATGATAATATAAAAATAAAAAAATATTATTTAGATAACTATTAGGCCCAGGTTAATTATTAAATTAAAATTATTGTATCGAATTTTAAATGCATTTTTTATGTTTGTCATTCTTAGTTTAGTTTTTATTATATATTTACACCTGAAGATGGAGGTATCCTACACTGTGTTAGAGTACCCGCTGCTTTCCACATTTGTATAGGTACAGCAGGTTATTTGAACCCAATTACTGTATACAACTTTTAAGCCATTGATTCTCATGACGTGTTATGTGTAGTTAGTCTATTGCCATTTTATTGCCACGTGAATTCTACGGCAGATCAAAGACGGTGTGGCAATCACACTGCCATATTTCTTTATTAACCTATACTTAATTTCATTAGAATTTTTGTATCCGATTAATAACATTGTTATTTAACATTTAGTTCACGTTAATATGTACTATAATATTGTTATACTAAATAACTTACCATCACGCCGTTTCTCCGAAGGGATAGGCAGAGAGGATGGACCGCCACACTGTTCTATCCTGACATAACCCTCCGGCCTCATTGTTCGTACCTCAAACATAAGCGCCTTTCATCAATTGTTTAATTCGATCATGCCATATGTCTTACTTGGCCTTCCTCGACTTCTTTTTTAATTCACCATTATACATTCGTTCTATATGTCAAAACCATCTAAGTGACCCCATCTTCATTTTAATTAGGACGCTTCCATCCGCCTTATATTAAAAAATAATGCTGTTATTAGAAATTTCGTGGTAGAAGTTCATTGTAAATAATGAAATCATATTTTTTTCTAAAATACTTTTAAAAATGTATATTTAGTTAAAATCCACTAATGTTTGTATTTTTGAACGGTTTCGGCAGCTCGCTACCATCTTCCGATGGGCCTTAGATTATTTTCATACTGCTTCATTTGGAATTCTATCATATATTGATTTCTTTCTAAATCCGTCTTAGTGATATCGTGTTTACCGTTACCTGGCCGCTTTTATTTTTACATCGTCCTTCTTATGCCAACACCAAGCTTTACTTCTACATATTCCATATTGTTGTTATAAAAACCAGTATAAAGGCTACACGCTCAAGCGTGTTGCTTTACCTTTTCAGGTTGTCCTGACACATCTTCCGTTTATTGTGATAACCTCTTATGAATTTTAATTACCTTCTTACCTTTAAATAGTTGGAGGTTAAGCGTACTCCATGCAGTAACAATTCACAATCAATGTTAATGAAATCCTTACTGAACTGTTTGGTAACCTTAACTTTGTCTTTCGTGGTTTAACCTAGAGATTCCATCAATAGGGTTCATTCAACGTTACGATATGTACATGATCAGCATAAAATTTATACAAATTTCAATCAGTCATGGCTACCGCAGCTTATCCACCGGCCACTGTTTAATTCTGCATAACTTTTTGTATTATGTAATATGGCGAACTTCGTGACAAATTGGCAAGAGCTATGATTGCCACACCGAAGGTCCCGGGCTCAATACCCAGCGATGGCAATGTGATTTTCACACAGTGGCGTGCCTAGGGTCAACCAGTAAGACAAGCCAAGGAATTATAAATAAATATTCGTAAAGAAATCACAGAATCTCTCTTTTCATAACATTTCTACATATAACGTAAATGACAGATAACATTCTGACAATAGACATGTGACACATCGAATAGTAACATACTTCAGAGTGATAAAGCCCGGCTTCAAATCCATACAAAAAATGTAGATATCTTCTGATTTATATGCACCTAGCTATGTGATTACAAGCCAAAAATACATAAGTGCGACAAAGACCCTTTTACATTTCGCAAGCCCAATATGAAGCCCATCGAAAACATGAAACAAAACGTAGGCGATTCCGCGGGCATCTCTCCTATGCCTACGGTACGTATGAGTGAAATAAAATACGGCGCGTATGAGTGGAACAAAACATACTTAGGTCATTTCTGCGCATGTCAGCGGAGTCATTTGCAACGCAACGAATTAAATCGCTTTAACTCGCGCGAAAATTCAAAATATTATTATATATTATTCGTAGACTGCTCAAACGCGCCCAAATCATCGTTTTATTATAGATATATTTTTCGGCTTGTATGGAAGTACCGCCACTGTTCTCACACTGTCATTGGTCTGGTGTAAAATTCACTTGACAATAAAATGGCGATAGATTAGCTAACTATCACATAGCATGAGAATCAATATACAGTAGAACGTTGAAACTCGAACACAGCGGGAGACTGACTGTCCGTAGGGTGCGGGGGAGAACGAGAGGAGGAGGGAGGAGAAGGATAATGCAACCCACACCCAACGTTGTGTAGGTGTGATGGGGTAAGCTTAGTCATGCGTAGGTCACGGTACAGATCGCTTCATCATCTCGGCTTGTCCGGATAATTGACATTCCGGTTAACTGACGTCCGGATAAACGACGTTCTATAGTAATAGTAAAAAATAATTTGTGAACGGTAATTGCGTTCAAACGGTTGTATACAAAAAAAACATATTTATATGTTTTTTAAACCATTTATAGACTTAATAGATTAAGGAACTGATGAACGAAACTTGAGAAATTATTATGATACGCGTGTTAAAAAAAAAGTATAAACTGCCTTAAACGTATGAGCGTACGTGTTACGCACACTTTGACTGTACCTTTCTACGCTATCCCGTATCACGTACGCGCTTGAGAAAAAGTAACTTACCTAAAATCTACAAACCGCAGGGATACGTGCGTGTGCCAACAACATTCGAATACTAGTCTTCACAAGTATGATAGTTTTACAAGGGGCGGACGAAGTATGCGATTGAGTCTTTGACGTTTCGTCATTTAAAGAAATATTATTGTAATAATATGTAATTTAATTTAATTAATAAAAAAAACGATATTTTTGCATGTTTCTCGGAAAGTTATCTGAAAGTAGGGTGGTTAATAAAATGATTACCTACTTGTTATTAGACTAAAAATAAACCTTTTTAAATATTTGTCAATGGTGAGTCAAGTGAGACTTTTAGATGTTCCTTTTCTTTAATTGATTACAAATGGATCATATATCAGAACTGGTTTAATCAGATTTTTCTTCTTTTTCTTCTTCAGCCTTCTTCTTTCCAGCGCTGGATATAGGCCTCTTCCATTTTTCGTCACTAATCCCTTTCTCGTCCCTTCCTCATCCAGGTTGTTCAAGCTATTCGGGCAATGTCATCAGTCAATCTTTTAGGTGGCCTATCGACTCCTTTTCTTTGTCCAAGGTCTTCTGGTATTGCCATATCTTCACCTGGTACTGCCCTATCTGGCTATTTGTCCAGGCCATTGCCACTTCAATTAAGCTGTACGATCTGTGATCTAGACAACTTAAGCAGAAATCGGTGTTTTACGATTTTTCTAACGGACTATTTTTTGTTTTCAAAAGTAACATTTAATCCCAAAAATCTCAAATTATCAAAGTACATAAACCCTTGGTAAAGAAGCAAAGATTGGCATAATACTCGTAGCTACCGGAGTTTTCAGTCAATCATATACTCGTATATGTATATACGAGTAGTCAACATTATTACGAGTTTAAAAATAAAGATTTTAAACATGACTTAATAGTGATTGCTTGAATTTTTTTAACACAAAAAATATGTTATTATCATTGCCAATAATTGTGAAATAGACCGTAGGTCCCACCTACGTGACTCTTTGAGAATACTAATTCTATGAAAAATTCCGTCAAAACTTCATTCTTCGTAGAGTTCAAACAAATTCCGAAGATGTATAGGTTTTTTTTAGAGGTTTGGTTTTTAAACTGGCAACATTGTTTCTACAGACTGTCAATTTGACAGTTAACAGTTGATTTGTAGTCATTACGTTTTGCTATTTCACCATGAATATACTGACGTCAGAACAGCGCTTGCAAATTGTGCAAATTTATTTTGAAAATCATGGTTCGGTTTGCCAAACTTATCGTGCACTACATCCATTTTACGCTCAACATAATCGTCTATCCGAGCAAATTATTCGGAAGACCATGGATCGTTTTCGCACCACGTACACTCATCCATATACCTCTTAAAAAACATCCTTTATATAAATAGTATTTATTAAATACTAATCCACACTATGATGAAACATGATAAATAAAAACTAACCAACTAACTAGCTAACCATCATGCCATCTCTTCGAAGGGGTAGGCAGAAAAAAAGGACTGCCACACTTTTCTTTCCCGACAAATTTCTTTCGCTTCCTCAATACAAGCGCATCGATTTCTCTGACTTTTCACGTGGCCTACATTAAATATTAGATTAATTTGATCGTACCACGTTTTCCTCGATCCTCCTCTATTTCTAGTTCCATTCTTTCCATGTGTCCAAACCATCTTAATGATCCTTTCATTATTTTGTTCATAACACCATCATTTGCCCCGCATTCACTTATTATATTTTCATTTGACACTCTATCATACACAGACTCTATCATACAATTCGTCTAAGAGATCTCATTTCTACTGCATTTATTCTACAATCATCCTTCTTTTACCAGTTCCATGCTTCGCTTCCTTACATAAGGGTCGGTACATGAACACCATTGTGCACTACCATTTTACACCATTCACTTTGTTGCCTGCCCCAACCCTTCTTTCAATATCCCTCACCACTCGCCCATAGTTTGTAAACATACTACCCAAATACACAAACTCATGAAGAATGAATAAGTTTGTGTATGAAGAAAGTGTAAAATGATGATGAAAGTGTAAAACCATCGAAACATGTCGATAAAAATACACTTAAAAGTGGAAAAAACAGTATTTTAATTCATAAAAAAAATCGTTAATATTAATCTACAATGTATTTAACAGTGTTGCGATGGTTGATTATTATATAAAATAATAACTTCCTTGTTTTCAAACTGAAATCAATTTGCACTAAATTTAAAATCCACGTATATGGCATTAGGTTTACGTTTCGGTCTACAGATTGCGATCATATCACGATTAAATAAAACGAGATTATACCCCCACAGAGCGTGACAGATGTCTCTGCTATTACCCGCTCCAACGCTCCTGGACAATTCAGGGAACCGACATACGTTACCAGCACTGTATTTTGACACCCTAATTTTACTTAATTTCTTGACAGTTGATTGACAATTTTACTATAAATCATATTATTACAGCATATTTTTACAACATGAAACTGATAAATATGGTGTAGAGTTAATAGCTTTAAATTTATCAAATAATACACTTTTGTATATACTTAAAATATTTATAGGAATATATGAAATCATGGAAAATTCCAGAAACATTTTTACTAAGAAACGTATATATTTATTTTTTAATGCAGCAGAAATGAGAAATCGTCCTATAATGACATATGGAATCGAAACGAAGGCTGACACCATCAGAACAAAAAGTCTTCTAAGAATCACAGAAATCAAATCAAATCAAATCAGTTTATTAACTCAAAAGACATTACAAACAGCAAAATGTTTAAGTTTATTTAAAGCTATTGACTACAGGTAAAATATTATAAAAATACAACATAATACCAGGATAGCATTAGAGATGGTTCGACATTAAGAAGACATGTTACTTTCTAAAGTCAAGAGTATTTGTCCCCTGAACGTACCTTCACTAATATGAAATGAGGACTCTTAATCCGTTGCAGGAACGACACTCCGAGACAGAGTTAGAAATTCCGAAATAAGGAAGATCAATGTGGAAGATGTTGTACGATAGGGAAGTACCACCCAAAACAGTTGGAGATCTATATCCCAGACAGTTGGAAATCTAAATCCCAGAAACAGGCTCAGAGAATTAACAGGACACAGTCATAAATAAAGCAAAAGAAGAAGAAATCAGATCTCCGAATGTGTGGAAAATCTATATATGATGTAATGTCAAATGCAAACATAATAAGTGAATGCAGTGGGAATGAAAATGTTATAATGTATAAAAACAAAATAATGAAATTATCATTTAAATGCTTTGAGCACATGGAAATAATGAATGAAGAAAAAATGGTGAAGAAAGTAATATATAAAGACCGAAGAAAACGTGCCACGATCAAATCCATCAAATATTAAATGTCGGACACGTGAAGAGTGCGTGCTTGACACGTAAATGAATGTTTGAGGAAGCGAGAGAAATATGTCAGGAAAGAACAGTGTGGCGGCTCATTATTTCTGTCTACCTCTTCGGGAAGACGACATGATGGTTAGTTAATGGCGAAATACTGTTATTTGCTTGAGTTTTTCGCGACAGCTATTTCGCCAAGCTATGTTGGCATCATCAGATGCTACAAACTATTACCTGATGATGCCAACATAGGTTGGTGAAACAGTTGTCGCGACAAACTCATAAAAAAAACTCGTGATACGCACAGTAACAATGTTTCAAATGCAAACATTTAATACATGGTTATTATTGAAGTATTTATTTATATGTAATTATTTTTACGAGTATAATTGAAGACCAGATTCAAAATAAGAAAACCAATCAAATATTTTAATTGGCAGGAAACGCATGGACCATTTTTTTTCTAATCACAGTGATAAGTTTGTATTAAATTTGAAGTGCATTTTACACACGGAATTAATTATTGTTTCTTTTTTCAATAAGTCATTGCATAATGATCTAACCAATTTCAGGTGGTAAGATTTCCTTATTATTACTATATAACTATTAGCTTATGTAATTGAGAATTGAATTTTTTTTTGTTATTGTAATTTAAATAAACACGTTACATAATTTTGTAATCACCTGTCTACGTTAAACGAATGTCAGCCAAATCTAAAAAAAGAACGTTTTCTTTTGTTATTTTAAAAATGGACATCAAATCTTGAATTGTTTGGATATGTAAACAAAATTACGTAAGTGAAAAAGTTTTGCAATATTTATTTAACATTATACAGATGCTGGACAAAGCTTGTCAATGTGATGGACCGTGTTGGCAAATGAGGTCTTTGCACTAAGAAGGAATATGTTTGTATTTATATAGAATATGTAAAACTTTTTTTCTGATTTTAATATTATTACGTGAGTGACGTCACACATAAGAACGACTGAAAAATATCGTTTTGGCGGTAACCGATATTTTCAAAGTTTAATATATTTTTATGAATTGGCTAGAAAAAAAGAGGTATTTATTTAAATACGATTTATTTTCAGTTCAAATTACTAATATATTACAATGCACAAAAATATATGTACACGGATATCACATAATCAAATCAAATCAGTTTATTTACTCAACAGATATAATAAACTGCATAAATGTTTAAGGCATCTATTGAGTACTGGTATAATATTATATATATATACAACATAATACCAGGAAAGCATGAGAGATGGTTAGACATTAGGAAAACAAGATACTCTCTAAAGTCAAGGGTATTAGTCTTCTGAACGTACATACATTCACTAATATGAAAGACATCGACCTCCGAGGAGACCGCGTTCACAGTTAACTTGTTTTTTACCACTTTATTTAATTTTTTTATCAAACCAAACGGTTTCGCTCTCGCCAGAGCTTCGTCAGGGTTACAAAACAAACTATAAAAATACGTTTGTATCGAAGGCGGGAGCGAAACCAGTTGATTTGACTGACCGGTTGATTAGACTGGCAAAAAAGGATGAAAGTAGAATTAATGTAGTAGAAATGAGATCTCTTAGACGAATGTATGGATATTCTGTGTATGATAGAGTGTCGAATGAAAATATAAGAAGTGAATGCGGTGCGAATGATGGTGTTATGAAAAAAAAATGATAGGATCATTAAAATGGTTTGAACATATGGGGAGAATGAATGAAGAAAGAATGGTAAAAAAATTATATCTTAACGATATAAATGGAACCAGAAATAGAGGAAGACCGAGGAAAACGTGGCACGATCAAATAAATCAAATATTGAATGTCGGCCATGTGAGGAGTCAGAAAAATCGACGGGCGTGCATGACATGATGTGTGAATGTTGAGGAAGCGAAAGAAATATGTCAGGAAAAAAAAATGTGGCAGTCGATTCTTTCTGCCTACCCCTTCGGGGAGACGGCATGATGGTTAGTTAGTTAAATAATGTGTCGAAAATACAAGTAGAAAAGTAATTTATACGAATGAAAACGTCTGTTTTATAAAAGTTTTATAATATTGTAGTTTATATGAATACATGTTTCGCCTGTCTTAGGCATTATAAAATGTAGTGAAAAGTGTTTTTCAACTATTTTTATTAATGCCGCACCACAGATTAAGTACTTCATACGAAAGCATATAAAAAATGTTATTGTTTAAAAAAATCATTAGTTTCAGTTCACTTTCTTTGCAGTACCAATTAATTAAATGGTTTGATATTATTATATAATAAGAAAACTGAAACCAGATCACTTACAAAGTCGAAACGAATCTATGAGTCGGAACGAATTAGCACTAGTGCCCAGCCACTAGACGGACTGTCAAATAAAACTGAATCGAATATCAGACACCAAATTATTTAACAAGAAGAATGAGTTTCACTTTTGTCCTACTAAACAACAAGAGATTTAATCTACGAGATAAGTATTAATACTCAGAATGATATGCTAACTTGAGAGAAACAGCGCACTGTAAATTATCAATACAAATATTCAACAATTTATACACAATTGCAAAGTAGTGTAATGACAATTTTTATATTATAGAAGTTTTTCCCCAAAAATCTGCTAAAAATATATATTTATGTTTGTGTAAGTAATAAATATTAAACATAATTTTTACATGCGTATAAAGGCTAATTCGTTAATAATTTAATTCGCGAATGTTTTGAAATTCAGTTATCACCATATATGAAATTGGTTGAAAAACTAATTACATAAGTATTAATTTAATCTTCTTTCTGTGTCCTGTCAGGTCTCCCTTACGTTGACTATCACCCTTGAGTAAGCCTCCCTGTCCTGGACAGATCGGAACAGCTCCTCCACGGTCCTCAGCCCTGTCCACACTCAGCCAGGAAACCTGCCTTCTCCCAACACCTCGTCGAGTGCGTATTTTTCGCCTCTCAGAACATGACTTTGGTGTTAGTCAGCAACTCTCTGTCAACTCTGGCTCTATGGAGAACGTTTGTGTTGCTGACCATGTTAGTCTAGGAGATGCGATATAAGTATTAATAATACTGGAAAATTCTGATCGCTTTGCACAACCGGACAAAGATGATTTAGGAACTATAAGGAAATATTTGTGGTTTTATTTTATTTATGAACAATTTAGAAATTTCAAATATTATAATTGTGGAAAGGCATTTTAGAGAAAAGTGAAAAAATAGTGTCACAAAAATAGAATGTTAAAAAAAATATATTAAAATATTAATCAATATTTTTGGAGGGTCCGACGCCACGCAGGCCGTCCGATGGCACAGCGCGGAATTAAGCTGTGTAAAATAAGTGAGATGGTTTGGACATATGGAACGAATGGATGAGGGAAGAATGGTTAAAAATATATATACAAGTAATTTGAATGGAACAAAGAGTCGAGGATGGCCAAGAAAGACATGGAATGACCAAATTAATCAATTACTGAAAGGCGGCCATGTTCAAAGTAGAAACAATCGACGAGCGTGCATGTCACGATGTGTGAATGCAGAAGAAGCGCGAGAATTATGCTAGGATAGAACAATGTGGCGATCCATCCTCTCTGCATACCCCTCCGGGGAAACGGCGTGATGGTTAGTTAGTTAAAATAAGTGAGAAAACATTAATGTGTGTAATAATAAAAAATTGTGTAACCGAGGCGTAAAATTGTGAAAAAATTGTGTAAGTTATTTTTTTTTCTTTTGTATGGATTTATTTCATTTTGAAAAGCTGTTGATGACAAAAAAAAATTGATGACAAAATAACATAGGACCAGAAATTACATAGGTGCTTAAAAAAAATTGTCAGATAAAATTAAATGGGGGATTACCCGTAAGCCACAAAAAGGCACAATGTGTTTTCCGGGTAAAATTATATTTCGCGTACAATTTTTCGATAATGGTTATATCGTGTTTTTGTTATCAATAAAGACTGTGATGATAGAAAATACATTACACTATTTATACGATATATAATTTTATATAATTTCTAAGTATTTTTCATTTTTTATTAGCTCTTGTTGTCATGCATGGCAAGTGTGAATGTAGTTATTTTATTTGTATTTTTTTTTTTACTAAAAAAAAAAGACTAACACTAAAGATTTAAATCAATGATATCAGAATTTATTTTACAATCTTCAATGTGAGCAGAAAATAGCTCATTATTATGAAGAAGGAATCTAGTCGTGTCCAGGCTCGAACCCAAGTCCCCTTGATCAGAAGCCAAGCGTTCTATCCTCTAGACCACCACCCGATATTGCTTTGTATGATTTATATTTATTTTGCCATCTTTTGAAGTAGTATACCTATAATAGTAAAATCACTGTATTAACTAACTAACTAACTAACTAACCATTACGCCGTCTCCTGGCACACTTTTCTTTCCTGACATATTTCTCTCGATTCCTCAACATTCATACATCGTGCCAAGCACGCGCGTCGATTTTTCTGACTCCTCACATGGCCAACATTCAATATTTGATTTATTTGATCGTGCCACGTTTAAGTAGAATATATGAAGTAGAAATGAGATCTCTAATATGAATGTGTAGATACTCTGTGTATGATAGAGTGTCGAATGAAAATATAAGAAGTGAATGCGGTGCGAATGATGGTATTATGAACAAAATAATGAACGGGTCATTAAGATGGTTCGGACATATGGAAAGAATGAATGAAGAAAGAATGGTAAAAAAATTATAAGTTAACGATGTAAATGGAACCAGAAACACTGTATTATAGTTAACTAAACTCATTTCTGTTATATGGGTGTGAGACATGGACATTAAAAGTAAATACAATGAACCGGTTAGAGGCATTTAAAATGTGACTTCGCCGAAGAATGTTCAGGATCCCATGGACAGACAGAGTGACGAACACAGAAGTCCTGAATCGTGCAGGAGTAAATAGAGAGCAGCTAACTTTGATCAAAGTCCGCAAGATTTCTTATCTGGGTCACGTTCTACGAGGAGAAAAATATCGCCTGCTGCATCTAATTTTGAAGGCAAAAATATAGGGCCGAAGGGGGGCAGGGAGAAGGCAGATCTCTTGGCTGCGCAATGTGAGAGAACGGACGGGAATCGGAACTGTGGAGGAGCTATTCCGGACAGCGCAGGATAGGGAAGAGTTTACCAGGGTGATCGCTAACGTCGGGAGGACCTGACAGGGCACTTTAGAAGAAACTCATTGAAGTGAAATAATGCTATTTAAAAGGGTAGTTATTATACTATCTAGATCATAGGTTCTCGAAGGAGGGAGCTGGAAGGAGCTGAGGGGGTAATTCTGGCCTTGGGGGAGTATGGAAGCCCTAGGAAGCAAAAAGGGGGCCATGAGGTGTTAAAATGTATAACTTTATAGAATTTTTTAAATCCGTTATTACACGATGTATATAATTGTTGTATATAATTGTATATAATTGTTACATACTTAAAGATTTTGATAAAATCACCTTAAAAATAAATATCTATGATTTTGTGATGTTTGCGTACATATTGTAATTGACAGTACATCAGGTTCTAATTGTCATATTAATTTCTACACAATTTAAGTATCGGCGCGTCTTATTTATAACACTGTAAGTAAGTACAAAAAATAAGTTCACTACATTTTTCTGTTTTATTTAATTTAAAAAAAATGAATTTTATGGGGGACTCTTGTGTAATTTTGTGTCTGAAAGGAGGGCCATGGGTCAAAAAAGTTTGGGAACCTGTGCTCTAGATCCTTTCTAGTTCCAAGATTTTTTTTCTGGGTTCCAAAATGATGGAGTAGTACTTAAAATAACTGCAAACCAGGGCTTCATAGAGCCGACAAATCACAATGGAGTCAGAACATGATCTTGGGTTTCGTTAAACAAAACCAAAAATGACGACATTCGTGACGGAGTAGTAAGTCATTTGACTGCCACACCGAAGGTCCCGGGTCCGATTCCCGGCGATGGCAGTGTGATTGTCACACTGTCTTTGGTCTGGTCCAGAGTTCATGCGACAATTAAATAGCGATAGATTACCTACCTATCACATGTCACAAGAATCATTATGATAGCTATACCCTTTACATTGATTTGGCTCGCGCTGTAATGATGTAAAGAGCGATTCAACAAATAAATTGTTTTCATCGGTCAATAACAATTAGATAGTGTAATTTAAACGTAATGTTGGATTCAGTTGTGTTACCCAGATCCTTAATATAATCGACACTCTATTAAATAATATTATTCGTCTAGTATGGGAATAAATTAATATTCTCAGAGCTAATATATGTAATCAAACAGAACTTAGGGACACTAAATGGCAAGTTGTTATCATCCGACTACTTCAACAATATATTGGTACATATTGGTATTCAATATCACTTGGCACGAGATTGGAATCATGAGAGATCTCAGTGACTCTAAAAAACTTCACCAAAAAGGAGATAATTAGAGGATTTAACGTATTTATTAATGGCATTGATACAAAGAAGAAATTTCATTTCATAAATGACACAATAATTCACCTTGTATTAAAAACTAAATGATATCCACTATATGATCTAACGTTGTATGCACAGCATTGAATACACATGTCTGACCATGTTAATAATTATCGAGATTCAGTGTTGTAACTTCTTATACGGAACCCCCAAAACATACTGCCATATTTGAATTGCCTACATAGCTGAGTAGGATCCTATAGATAGTGTATTTAAATATTTCTTCTTGTTTTTCTGCTTTATTTTGGACTGTGTCCTGTTATTTCTCAGAGCCTTGTTCCTGTGATGTAGATGTCCAACTGTCTCGCCATCTTTTTGGTGGTCTTCGGAGGGTTCGATTGCCTGTTTGTACTTTATTTGCCGCTTTACTTACCACTCTTTCAGAACACGCTCTCTCTACAGATCTCTCCATCAACGTTTTCTCAATCATTCTCATCGCACAACATTTTCGACATCGCAGATCTTCCTTATTTCGGAATTTCTCACTCTGTCAATGAGTTTCCTTCCCTCAATGGAACATTATGTCTTCATTTCTGTAGTTTTAATGAGACTCTGTGATCTGATCTGTGATTTGGTGTCAGCCCTTGTCCAAATTCCATGTTTCATTATAGACAGAATGCAGGTTTTTTAGATTCGTATTTTGCTCTCCTTCAGCCTATTTTGGTTTTCCGTAACAGCTATTTTCCAGCATCCAGCCACAACGTTTGTTTTCTTACTACTTCGTAGAGGTTACTGTTGCTTGATACATCAACACCTAAGTACTTAAAATGCATCACTTTTTCTATATTTTTTTATCTTATGAAAGCTTGCATCGTACTTGCTGTTTTATTGTATGTATATATTATATTTTACCTGTACTCAAAAGATACCTTAAACATTCTAAAATTGCTCTAAAATCCACAATATGGAAAAACAAAAACATGGCCATTAAGAGTAAGAAGACTATCTATAAAGCATGCGTAAGACCAATTAACATATGGCGTCGAAACAAGGGCAGACACAGTAAGGACCAAACAAGTTTTGAGGACTTCCGAAATGAAGACACCGAGGACGATAGCAGGCAAGACACTAAGATGGAGCAGACAGCGAAAAAGGGACTGGTATGGTCATGTTCAAAGAATGGACACCACCAGATTCCCCTATATTGCATTGCATAATCAGCATCATTATTATTATTATTATTATTATTATTATTATAATTTTGTTGAACCGCTCTTTACATCATGACAGCATGACCCAAATCGATTTAAAGGGTATTATAGCTATCATAGTGATTCTCATGATATGTGATAGGTAGCTAATCTATCGCCATTTTATTGTCACGTGAATTCTACACCAGACCAAGACAGTGTGACAATCACACTGCTATCGCCGGGAATCGAACCCGGAACCTTCGGGGTGGCAGGTGGCATTTGTGTTTTTTTTTTCGAAATTCGCATCGATTTGGCTCGCGCTGTAATGATTATAGAACTAACCAACAAAATAATAATTATTACAACCTTCATGTCATATAAAAACAAGATTTTATTAGTGATTCGCACTTGAATTTTAGAAGTTGCACAATCGCTACACCCTATTTCTATTATCCGTATATCACGGAAGCCTTCAATTATGGTGACATTCAAATAATAACAATGGGTTAACTAATAACGGCACACCATATTATTATGCGGGAAACTCATACGTTATCCACTCTTTCTGAACAGATATTGCAATAATTACATTTATAACCTTACATTTATTGTTTATCCACTGTCATACTAACGACTTTTTCAATAATTTTCGCGATAAAAAACGTTTTAAATATTTTTTTTTATGTACTTTGTTTACTACACTAACTTTTTAAATAAATTAAAATTAAATATCAAACGTGTTTCGGACTACCCAGCCCTTCCTCAGAGATATAATATAGATATTTAAAAAAAAACTAACTAACTAACCATCACGCCATTTCCCCAGAGGAGTAGGCAGAGAGGATGGATCGCCGCAATGCTCTGTCCTGACATACCTGTCGGGCTTCCTCTTCATTCATACATCGTACTATACACACACGTCGATTATTCCGACTTCGAATGTGACCGCCTTTTAGTAATTGATTAATTTGGTCATGCCATGTTTTCCTCGGTTGTCTTCGGCTTCTTTTCCCACTCACGCTGCTTGTGTACAACTTTTTAACCATTCTGCTCTCATCCATTCGTTCCATGTGTCCAAACCATCTCAGGGATCCTTTTTTCAATTTTATCCATAATGCAGTCATCTGCCTTACATTTCTTTCTTATTTCATTGTTCGGTATTCTATCATACAACGTTTTATATTTTTCGACCGCGTGGCCGACCATCGAAAAGATAGCGAGATAGTTGACGATCCAGTTCTCAAGAGGACGGAGATGCAACTAGCAACAGGTCATTAGACATATAAGAATAATACTGTTAAAATTTATAACACTGTTATAATATAACAATTTTATTTTATTCACCGAGATTGTCGTGACAGCTGTTTCTCTAACCGATGTTGGCATCATCAGGTATTACAATAAACTAAAGTAACAAATGAAAATACTTACTATTTATAGGGCAAAAAACTCATTAGTGTGGTTAGTCATAGTAAAAATTAAGTACGCGAAATCTATTGACAATTTTACAAACAAATATAACAATGGTGGAAAAAAAACAATGATAAGAAGGGACAATTATTCAATAAATGAAAGGTTATTGTCACGTATGACAATTATACAAAAAAAATATACATGTATGTCAATTAATCATACAAGAAATGAAAGGGGTTGTTCATTTGTTACATTAAATCAAATGAAATCAAAGCAGTTTATTAACTCAAAAGACATTACAAACAGCAAAATGTTCAGGGCATATTTTTAGTACAGGTAAAATATTATAAAAATACCAGGAACGCAATAGAGATGGTTCAACATTAGGAAGACAAGATACTTTCTAATGTCAAGAGTATTTGTCTCCTGAAATATACCTTCACTAATATGAAAGACGGTCGATCTCCGAGGAGACCGCGTTCAGATAAGCAATACTGTCGGCTCCAGCCAAGCTATTTGAATTTATTTTGCACAAATTTGTATCTCCCAAAGTCGATGTTGTAAAAGTTTAATAAAATTTTCATTTCTAAAAGTTGTAAAATTGTCAACAGATTTCGCGTACTTACATAACTATTAGTTTATTGTTAACACCTGATGATGCCAACATCGGTTGGCGGAACAACTGTCGCGACACTCTCAGTGAATAAAAAGAAATTGTGATATTATAACAGTGCTTTAAATTTTAACTGTAATAAAGTATCATAGAGTTTCAGCCAAAACAATAGACTACATGTAGGAATAATAATAAGAAGGCTCTTTTTGTTTTTATTTGATTTTTTATAGAAAAACAAAGAGTTGTGAAATACAAAGTGTTATTCAATTTATTAAATAATAAAAGAAAAAACTATCTGTCTTTTCTATATGAATCTTGTAATTTGTATCAAACTGTTCTTTCCCGCGGTCACAATTCTTTTTTGGCTAAGAAATTCGTTATATTGAAACTTCTTATTGTCATTTCGGAAACTTGTTTCGTAGTTTTAGCATAAAAAATTGTCCGGATCAATAAAAAAAAAATGTTAGTTGATAATTTAGTTAATTTGACATTTGTTATTAGTATTTTAGAACTTTATAATTGAATATCTTATATTATAATATTATATATTAATGTGAAGTGTTAGAGAATTGAGGTTAAGGTTGTTTTTTAAAAACGGCTTCATTGCTTTTCCATGAAATATTATGGCTTAAAGTTCATCATAGTGAAATAGTATTAAGTAACAAATATATTAAATAAACTATAAAATCAAAATTATTTTTGTTGACCAATATGGACGATTCCATGGTTTCGCCATGTTCGCAGTGTACCAATCATCGCATTTCAAATAATTTGTTTAACTGATTTCAATACTTCTGACGTCAATTTGAGACATCATTACAAACCATGAAACTTAACATTCTAGTTCGATGTTCGGAATGGACAATACTATTTTGAAATTAGAACATTGAACGTTCATCTGCCTACCAGGTAGGGCATGTAATATCTGCAAGGTTGGACATATTAATATGAATTTATTGTTTCTTGAACAAATGTTATATATCATTTATTTATTTATTACCAAATGCCGCGCTCTGAGCATACTTAGTGCGATAAACAGGAAGATGGAAAACTTGGCTCGCGGTGTGTCTCGTGCGAGACATGGGGGTATTGAGTGACAATTTGCTGAGAAGCTCAGAATTGTCAATTTTAAAGTGAATTATTTTATTAAGCAACGTCATAATATGAAGAATACGTCTATTTTCAAGAGAGTACAAGGAGTGAAAAATTAGGGCAGATTTGTAATCAGAGAACGACTTGCACATTTTAAAATTAATATGTTTAATAAACATTTTTTGCACTCTTTCAATGCGTTGGATATGTGATGCATAATAAGGAGACCAAATAGAAGATACATATTCAAGGCGTGAGCGAACCATGGTTGTAAATAGTACTTTAAGGGCAGTGATATTTTGGAAAGGTTTGCATGTGCGCAGAATAAATCCCAATGTTCTGAGAGATTTGTCCACCATGTCATCAATATGACTAACGAAAGTGAGTTTCGGGTCGATTGTGACTCCAAGATCTCTCACACGGTCTGTATCGGATATTATAGAACCATTGGTGGAGTAGACATGTTTGTGAGGGTTCGTTTTACGTGTCAGTGAAAGCTTAGCAATGTATTAGATATATAATATTATTTGACATTCAATAATACTCCGATAAAATACTTTATGACTTCTAGAAAGCATTCATCTATTGAATGAAAATATAAGAAGTGAACGCAGTTCGAATGAAAATGTTATGGACAAAATAATTAAAGAGTCTTTAAGATGAGTTGGACAAATGAAAAGAACGAGTGAAGAAAGAGTGATAAAAGTTGTACATATTTACGATGCAAACGGAAGAAGAAATAAAGGAAGACCGAGGAAAATGTTGCACGATCAAATCCATCAAATATTTATTGTCGTGATACGTCGAAAAAATAAATCAACTTACGTTCATGACACGATGCATAAATGTATAGAAAGCAAAAAATGTCTCGAAAGAACAGTGTGACGGTTCATTCTGCCTACCCCTTCGGAGAGACGACGTGATGGTTAGTTTATAAAACATATGTTGTCATATGATAAATAATATTGTATCTTTTTAAAATACCAAATACATGCATTAAGTATGTCTCCTCGGAGATCGACGTCTTTCATATTAGTGAAGGTACGTTCAGGGGACAAATACTCTTGACTTTAGAAAGTATATTTTCTTCCTAATGTCGAACCATCTCTAATGCGTTCCTGGTATATTTTTGTATTTTTATAATATTTTACCGGTTCAAAAGATGCCTTAAACATTTTGCTATTTGTAATGTATTTTGAGTTAATAAACTGATTTGATTTGATTAAAAATATTTGCGTATTACTTGTAATAATGAATTTAAAAATTTCTCTCGAAAATCTATGGGTTTCCATGGATTTCGAAGTGTTTGTCAGCACAAAATCGAGGTAGTCTAAGGAAAGCATAGCTTAACTAATTTAACAGATTTTCTAAAATCTAGATTAATGTCGCATGTCACAAATGTGTTGTTTTTATTTTTGTTAATAACACACTAACTATAAACTGTTAAATTAAAAAAACTTTGTTTTATGTATCACAAATGTATTTTTATTTTTCGCGACAGCTGTTTCTTCAACCTATATTGACATCTATCAACCTATATGGGTGTTACAATAATATAACAAATGTTAAATTTTCGTGATTTTTTTAACCTTTATGTGTATTTGTTCCTATGTCAATTTGAATATTTAATTTGATATAATTTTGAAGTTCTTGCTGGAGTTAACTTGGTACCTAATTATTTTAATTAAAAGAACGGTTAGTTATTATTTATAGGAGAAAATATTAAAGGTGGAAAAAATAATAATGAAAACATTAATTAGAAGGAACAATTACACCTAATGTAGAGTCAAAAACGATGAAACATACTAAATTAAAGACTTTAAACAATAACTAACTAACTAACTAACTAAACACACTAACTAACTAACTTACTAACCATCACGCCTAGAAGAATGGGCAGAAATGACCGCCATCCTGTTCTTTCTTGACATACTTCTCCTACTTCGTCAAACATTCGTACATCGTGTCATGCACGTACGTCGATTTCTCCGTTAATTCCTACGCGAAACAATGTATTAATTAATTGGCTAATTTTCAATACACAACTGCATGCATTCTCATGAGAAATTTGAATATGGAACGTTACCATCTACAAATTTGTCTATGATATTGTAACCGTACGTATAATTATAAAAAAATGCGGATAGTTTAGAAATGCGTGATTAAACGTTACAGCGATTTTCATTGTTTTATTTTAAATAAAGAATTCGCCACAGCCACTGTCACAAGAGGCCGTTGGGCCAATCCGCCATTTCTAACGAAGCATGGTTTTGTTTTGAAATTTTTATCCGCCGTATTTTACTAACATCGCCGTTACATTCATTATACAAGGATATTTGTAATAACACGCCTTTTGTTAACGCTTCTAAAACATGCCCCGTTTATACATTTAAACTGCATTTTTTAATCTTTAGAAATTCTTTCTCTTGGGTTTTTTAAATATTCAATAAGGTTTATCAATGAAAGCGAAAATGGCCGTTCACAGTGGAGTTCTAGTCCAAACCCTTATAACTAACTAACTAACCATCACGCCGTCTCCGAAGGGGTAGGCAGAAATAATGGACTGCCACACTTTTCTTTCCTGACATATTTCTCTCGCTTCCTCAACATTCATATACCGTGTCATGCACGCGCGTCGATTTCTCTGACTCCTCACATGGCCGATATTCAATATTTGATTTATTTGATCGTGCCACGTTTTCCTCGGTCTTCCTCTATTTCTGGTTCCACTCACACCATTAACATATAATTTTTTTTACCATTCTTTCTTCATTCATTCTTTCCATATGTCCAAACCATCTTAATGATTCTTTCATTATTTTGTTCATGACACCATCATTCGCACCGCATTCACTTCTTATATTTTCATTCGACACTCTATCATACACAGAGTATCCACACATATGTCTAAGAGATCTCATTTCTACTGCATTTATTCTACTTTCATCCTTCTTTTGCCAGTTCCATGCTTCGATTCCATACATAAGGGTCGGTAGAAGAACACCATTTTGCACTGCCATTCTATCTTTTTTGGATAGGTTTATTATTATTTTGTTGTAAAAACTACTAACATCATTACAGCGCGAGCCATATCGATATAAAGGGTGAAAAAAATTATATCAAAGGAAATATACATAAAACCTTATAAATAGGAATATGCCAGTTATTTCCTTGCTGCCTTTATCGTAAGGGTATTTACGATTTCGCCATAATTGCAACTAAAGAGGTCTATCTCTTTTGCAACCTCATTTAATAAACGAATCGCTTTCAATACAGGAGAACTTCGAAGGGCCATGTGCGGTAATTTGGGGCATAAAATAATATATGCCCCCTTGCTCTGCTATAACTATGGGGAACGTATATATTTAGTTCTCTCAGTATTCCTGTATTGAATGTTATGGAAACGAAGCATGGAACTGGCAGAAGAAGGATGAGACCAGAACAAATGCGGTAGATATGAGGTCCTTAAGACGTATGTGTGGTAGAACAATTTACGATAGATTTTCAAATGTTGATATAAGAAAGGAATGCAGAGCGGAAGAAAGTATTATGAACAAAGTTATGAAAGGATCGCTGAGTTGGTTCGGACATATGAAGCGCATGAATGGAGAAAGAATGGTTAAGAAAGTATACGTTAACGATGTAAATGGAGTACAGAGTCGTGGTAGACAGAGGAAAACACGGCATGACCAAATTAATCCAATTTTAAAGGTTGGTCATGTTAGAAGTCGGAAGAATCGACGTGCGTGTATGACTCGTTGTACGAAAGTGGAAGAAATTAAAGACGTGTGTCAGGGTAGAGTGGTGTGGCGGTCCATTCTCTCTGCCTACCCCTGCGGTAAACGGAGTGATGGTTTATTGTTGGTGTTGTTGTCAATCAGGTATTTTGAATTTCTCGAAATATAGATTGCTAGACGCTAGACGTGTATTTCCGAAATCTCGTTGAGTTCGCGCCTAGCGAGTATGTTTTGTAAACAACATTTCTAGCCACATAATTAACTTGGAGTTTTTTATGACAATTTTTAATTTCTATCGGTTTTATTCTATATTTAAATAAGACAATTTGAACATCTTACGCTAGGCGCGTACTACTAAAATCTCGTTAAGTCCTCAAAAGTAATATAAAACACTTATATATTTTGTTTTTACATCACTTTATTTTGTTTTTTCGAACTAACCGGTTTCGCTCCCGCCGAAGCTTCGTCAGGGCTATTAAACAAACTGTAACTCAAGTTTATTTTATTTTTAGTTTTTGTCAAGTATTAGATATGTTCCTCATAATATAAAAATACTATTCAAATCAGTATAGTTATGGATGTGCGACCTTTTGAATTATTTACTCGTTTCAATGTGTATTATTAAATCTCAATTAAATTAGAATTTCTAGGTCATGAAATGTTAATCACTTTTTAATCATATAAAATGAAACAACTTTGATTATTGGCAACATTCACTTTTTTAGCTAATATAAATACATATATTTTTGACCAATGTCACCGTACTTCAGTTAAAGCTTATAATGGCGAATATTTAATAAATAATTATAACTATATAATAAATTATTAATACTCGTAATAACTCCAATGACTTGAAATTTGGTTTTAAAAAATGTGTTCATACGAAGCACTCACATTGTGTTAAGACATTTAAAAAATATAAAATAAATAAATCAAGTTTGTATTTAACCACGGTATGGTTATTATAATGGATGCCAACTAGTTTCGACTTTGACCCTTAACTTGACAGTATAACAGTATAACAAGTTGTTATACTGCCCTGATGAAGCTTGGGTCCAAGCGAAACTAGTTGGCATTCAAGGTATATAGAATAAATAATATTTATTCTATATACCTTGAATGCCAACTAGTTTCGCTTGGACCCAAGCTTCATCAGGGCAGTATAACAACTTGTTATACTGTTATATGGTTGGCATTAATTATAATAACCATACCGTATTTTTATTTATTTATTTTATATTTAAAAACAAAGGATTTTCTGCTTTATTAAGACTAATTAAATTTTTTATATTTAAAAAATATATATATAAATTATGTATGTATTTTAATAAACACACAGTTAATTTAAAAAGAAAAAGTATTATGTATATCGAAATAAATATACTCGAGACTCTTTTTTACGCACAAAGATATTTAAATAACCTAAATGTAACAATAATTTATGTTTGTTAACCTTAAGTTATTATAAGATTTTTTTAATTGTTTGAACATAAATATATAACGGTATGATGGAATATTCTATTGTAAATGTGTCACTCGTAATAAATAAATTATAAAAAAAATAAAAATAAAATAACTTACCTTAAATAACTTGTCTTATAAACACAGAAGTTTAAAATCACAGTGTCATAAATATTAGATTAAATTAATATTTCACACAATATATTTCACTATATTCATTATATTCGGTACAATTTAAAGTTTAATCAAACAAACTTTTATTGAATAAACATAACTTAAGTCGTCTTGTATCTCCGCCTCGATTTCCCAGACCGGTGGTTTGTTAAGGGCAATTTCCTGACGTTTGAATATAATTTTCCGGGTGTGTAGAATCGTGGTGTTAGCGGAGCGCGCGTTTGCGGACTGACAACGCCGGGTTAACTGACGAATTGTCAACTGCTTCAGCCATTCTTAAATCTTCGCATTGCATACAATACGGCGTACCTTGGAATTATAGTTTAATTTGACGGCCAGTTGTACGCTTGTTAGCTGCCCCATACTTATCACATGTACATTACCATACTTTATGTATAATATATGCTATATCTTTTTTAAATAATTCCACATTTTCTTAAATACTTGATGTACTTCATATTCTAATACTATTTTTATAAAATACAATATAAACATTTAAATGATTTTTTATATGCCTTTCTAATAATAACGACGACCTTCGTGGCAGAGTGGTAAGTGCATTGACTGCCACCCTGAAGGTTCCGCGTTCGATTCCCGGCGAGGGCAGTGTGATTGTCGCACTGTCTTTGGTCTGGTGTAGAATTCACGTAACAATAAAATGGCGATAGATTAGCTACCTATCACATATCACGAGAATCACTATGATAGCTATACCCTTTACATCGATTTGGCTCATGCTGTCATGATGTAAATAATAATAATAATAATAATAATAAGTTTTCGGAGTTCGCTTACCATTTAATTGAAAATAATCATACATTTAATAAAGAAAACAGTTTTGAAATTTTGCATATTAATAATAAAAACATAACCTTTTAAACAATAAAGAATTTTTAGAAATTAAAAAAGCCATCAAAAATATTGAAAGTATAATAAATAACCAATTAAATTTAAATTTAATTCCCATGCTCGACATATTCCCGTTATATCTCCCCTCTCCTCAATCCTAATTATACCCCTTCCACTCGATATGTTCCCGTTACATCTCCCCTCTCCTCATTCCTAATTATACTCCTTCCACTTATATACATAACTCGATCTCCATTTAGTATATAAGTGACCGTTCTGTTTTATTTGATTGTTAAAATTGTATACATTGATAAGGGTTACTTGTAACCGAAACATGTTTGAGTTCAGTGAAAATATAATTATAATTATATTTATTCAAATTTAAATAAATATTTATTTAATACACAATTATAGTTGCAACCCGTGAAATATATGCGAAATAAAGATCTTCTACCGTTTAAAAATTTGGTTCACTGTACAATCGTAATCATTAATAATTTTTATATTTTGCTGTAAATCTTTTTTTTTTTGTACACATTGAAAATTTCACAATTAACACCGAGTTGGAGATGTATAACCTTCGAAACATGTCCAGAAAAATAAACTCACGTGAAAAAAACAATGTTTTATTAAATAAAAATATTTAATAAAACAGAACAGATTTAATATTCTTCTTCTTCGAGTGCCATGCCCCCCCGACGTCGGCTATCACCGTCGCACACTGGGGCCGATCCAGGAATTGTGCGAATAAACCCCTTTTTTTTTAAATAATATTAGGTCACAAATAATTCCTGGAATTGATAGTTAAATATACCTGGCATACAGCTCAGTACTCTAAAGTCATGGTGCAAGTCAACTTTTATCCCTGTTCCAGTCGTAACTTGTCCGTCATAGGCGAAGCTTTTGCCGTCTGCGATTTCAATACGAAAAGTCACCTTGTATTCGTGGCAAATACTTTATAGTGCTTCAAAATTTTGTTATTATTTCAATATCAATCAAATCAATCAAATCAGTTTATTTCATCAACAGACATTACAAAATTTATTTTTAAGGCATCTATTGAGAACAGGTAAAATAATATATTATATATAGTATACTACCAGAAACGCATAAGAGATGGTTCAACATTAGGAAGACAGGATACTCTCCAGAATTAAGAGTATTTGCCTTCTGAACGATCTGAACGAACTTCTGAACGAACATATGGCATTATCACCCACATGTTGGTACATATTTTTTTGAAAATATCTTTGATATATTCTGAATTGTAATATTTTAAAGGGGTATTTACATTACTGGGGAAAATATTTGCTTTTTTTTAGTTTATTGATTTTATATGTAAAGTTTTAGTTGATATCAGTTCATATCATGTCTGCAATTTTGGGCTTATTTGCTTACGTATTCATTGTTCTTAAGGAAATATAAAAAACATTTTGCGCATATTTGCGCTTTTTCACTTAAAGGTCACTTTTGTCCAGGATGTGGAAACATAGTAAAAAAGAAAGCATTTATGAGTTATTTTAAATTAATTTCAATTATTATTTTTTCTTTCAGGATCAGGTACAACTAATATTTTTATAAGTAGACGTACCTTATTTGATCAAATGAGACAATCTGGCTACGTTAAATTGGCTGATCAAGTATCATGTTTGAAGGAATTTGTCGAAATACGTACTAAATGTCTAAAAGACCAATTACCAAGCCTTCATAAAACAATTTAATTTTTTGTGTCTGATTTTAAGAAGAAGTGGCAAAAGGCTATCAGAAAAGAGAACAAATATTTGGTTTTTAATAATGACTGCCTAGATACTTCAATAGGTTTTCATAACTTTTCTATTGTTTTAAGTAAAAAAGTGGGTCGCCCTCAAACAAATTTTGAAGAATATTGTGATAGAGCTAAACGCCAAAAGACTAAATCTTTGAGATCAAAGCACTCTCCTAAGGAATGAACATTCGCAGTACAGGTGACTTTGCGAGCTGCTGGTCAAGTGGATGCCTCCAAAGTTTTGAAGGAAGTTACGACAACTTTACCCACAGCTGCCTCATTTAAAAATGCATACAAGAAAATTAACATCTCTAAAAGGTTAGCAGCTTACAGAAAAAGAAGCTCTTTTGATGTTTATTGAAGTAAAACTCACCAAACATCAATACAATATAATTCGAGAACATGACAAATTCCTATTTCCATCTTGCAAAAAAATACAACAGGCGAAAAGCGAATGTTATCCACCAAAGGAAAGCATTGCAGTCACAGATACTTTTGCTGAGATTAAATTGCAAATTTTACTTGATCATACTGCCACTCGTCTTTTGGAAGCTCATAAAGAAATTTTAGAAGTTCAGAAATCAGAAAATATAAAAAATATAACCTTAATATGCAAATGGTGCTTCGACGGATCTGCACAGTCAGAATACAAACAGAAGTTTAGTAGCGATCCAAATTCTAAGGATAATAATATTTTATATCGTCTTTAGTACATTAAAGATTGATATCGGACAATTTAATATTACAAAATAAAATAGTTTTTTGTCAAAATGAAAGACACGATACTGTAGACCCATTAACTCTTTGCGGGAAAATATGCGTGGTACCCGATGCCTCCAACTATTCACAAAGTTTTAATTCACGGCCCAGAAATAATAAAGCATGCTTTACTACCTATAGGCCAGCTAAGTGAAGAGGCCCAAGAAGCAAGAAACAAAGAGTTCAAAAGATACAGAGAATGCTTCTCGCGAAAAATGTCACGTATAAAAACTAATGAAGATGTATTCAATTTACTTTTAATATATTCGGACCCTCTTATTAGCAGCTTGCGAGAAGTATCTGTAAAGAAAGATGTAAATTTTGAAATGGATGCTTTAGATCTATTGGCTCCACCTAATATTATAACGTCCGACGTTTCCACGCAATCCACGATCAGTGAAAACGAAGCCGAAAATTCTTCAGATAGTGAATAAAAATTTTTTAAATCCTGTTTTTCTTATTAAAATTACTTTATAACAATTTATTTACATTGTTTTATTTATTTCATATTTAAAATACCACAAAAATAATTTATTCCGACAATTCTTAATTCGGCTCCAGTGTGGCGTCGGCTTCTTCATAGTGATGTCCTAGTGAGTTTGCCCAGGGTGGTTTCCCCTTGCCTTTTCTGGTGATTAATCGTATTGAATATTGATGAAACTATTTTCTTTTTATGATTGTTTTAATATATTATAGAAATGATATGTTTCGCACTGCTAGAACTTAATCAAAAGTAATTATGCCTTACCAAGGCGAAAAAAAAAATTGTTATAACAAACAGATATTTTCATCAATATTTAACTTTAATATGTGCGATTATTATTTAAGTATTGTTTCCATAGTATACGTATAATAATTTGTTAATATGTTACCACCCGGTTTCGCACCCAATTATTTTTCTTATTGTAACAAAACTAATGATGTGATGGAAAAACAAACTATGTTTAGAATATAATATTTAAATTGATTTTACAATGTTACGAAGAGAATAAAAGAAATAATAATTAAATAAAACGATGTTTTTTAACTACTTCCACTTTTGTCTTTATTTAGACAGCGACCGGTTTCGCCAGGCTCGCTGGCATCGACAGACTGGTGATGCCAGCGAGCCTGGCGAAACCGGTCGCTGTCTAAATAAAGTCAAAAGTGGAAGTAGTTAAAAAACATCGTTTTATTTAATTATTATTTAAAATGAACTTCCATCAAGAGATTTCAGTAAAATCATTTGATTAGAATAAAAGAAAGACCATTGGGAGATGGAGGCGTTTCCTCTTCCAACATATTTCTCTGCTCTAGATACTCCAGAGTATGTGAGTCCAGGATTGTACTCTATAGTTATATGAAGTCCACAACCGTGAAGGATAGTCTTCCTCAGATACGAGGGATAGCTGATTATGACTATTTCAATGATGTACATGTCGAATAATTCACTTGTTTACCTCTTTCTATTCTTATTTGTTTAATTTAATGCTATTCGTAAGACATAGAAAAAAAAACAATAAATATGAGCTCCTACTTTTTTTGCACATAGTAATATACGAATAGGAAATAAATAGATGTGTCTGTTATTTTTTTATTGATTCTTTGTTATTTTGTTTGTCATTGCTATTATTTTTATTATTTATTTCAGCCAAAAGTTTATAGTAGCATCACGACAATAAATAATAATTTCACATGTATTGTACTCTTTAAAAGGTAGTGGAGGCATAAAAAAATATTTTCTTAGAATTTCGTACACTTTAATACTATATTTTACATTTTCATAGAATAAAACGATGTTTTTACCTACTTCTCAATTTAAACATATAAAAATTTATCGGTCTAGGAAGAAAGAGTTATTAAAATTATTACTACATACGTGACTCTATATTAAAGTGTTTTTTTATATTATAGTCTTCTTCTTCTTCTTTTTCTAAGTATAGGGCTTGTGGCCTCTTTCTTAAGAGGAATTGGCCTCCTGCGATGTCGACTTCCAGCTGTCGATCAATCTCTTTGGTAGTCTGCCCGGAATTATAGTAAGCATCGTATATATACGAGGTACGAGCACAAACCTACACGTATATGATGAGGTGCAAGCACAAACCAACAAAACGACAGCCGTGGCTGGCTGCTTGCGCGACACCATATGGAGGAACAAATACATGCTTACCGAAAGTAAAGTCAAGATATACAAGGCATATGTTCACCCCATCGTGACGTATGTAATAGAGGTCAGAGCCGATACCAATAGAACTAAGAACCTTCTTAGAGTAGTAGAAATGCGAACCCTACGCTCCATCGCAGGTAAAACCCTCAGAGATCGGATCAGAAATGAAACGATAAGGTATGTATGTAGTGTTGAGGACATAGTGAGATGGCAAAGAAGCAAAAAGCGCTTTTGGAGAGACCACGTGGACCGCATGGAGAATACAAGAATTGCAAAAATTGTTAAAGATGAAAACCCAAGCAGCACGAGATTACCAGGAAGTCCGCCAAAGAGATGGAGAGATGGCTGGACATCATCATCCCAGGACTCGCCACCGTCACAAATAAGTCATACGACCTAAACTAAGAGGAAGAAGAGAAAGATCGTATATGTGCTTTTTTTAAAGAGCTCCAACCAGTTTAAAAAACCTTGCAGAAGTAATGAATAACCAGGAAATAGTAGTGAGATTTTGTAAGCTTCGCAATATCCAATTATAAAAATGGTATTTATTTTGATGAAAATAAATTTACGTTAAATACGACAAATCTGTCGTTTCTTCCCATTGTTACTTTGTGTCTTATTGATGAAAAAAATTTACATATGTGTCATGTGTTTGTGCAAAAATATATATAATAATTGCGATGTTCCGATTGCAAAAAATAAGAATAATCCAAACCAACATCAAAGTAAGAAAAGTAAATCAATTTCCTTGTGAACAGACATTGTTCTTAGAGATTTGTGCCAATAATAAAATATTATTATATTTACATTACTTATTGTTTTTCTATTGCATGAAAGGATTACTAATTAAATATTATTTGGAACAAAAATTTATATATTCAAATATTTAAAATATAATATCTTCATCTTCTTCTTCCTCAGCCTATTCCCGTTCACTCCTGGACAAAGGCCTCCTACATTCGCTTCCATGTCACTGTCTTATGCAGACTGTTCAGATCATCCTTCCACCGTACGTGCGGTCGCCCTGCACTTCTCTTTGCCGTCCACGGTCTTCAAGTCAGCAGTCTTCTTGGCTCTTTGGGTCACTCGTAGTTTCTCGGCACTTTCTTTGGACAATGTTACAGTTTTAAGATCATAAGTACCAACTGGCAGAACACATGCTTCATAGACTTTTCGTTTCTGTTTGATCGGTATTTTCCGATTTTTAAGGATGTAACCCATGTTTCCGTAATATATATATATACTGTAAAATTATCGTGATTTCAGATTATTATGCAGTCATTATCAAATAATACACAATTTTGTTTTCTTAGTTATTTATGTAATGAACATTTTCGTAATTTACAAACTTTCGAAATAAATAAATAAAACATTTTCAGTATTTAAAAAAAAACTTTTATATTTATATTAATGGTTATGCTGCAATGTTACTTCTTCTAATTGTCCCTCAGAAGACACTTTTCCAGTTTCAACACCTTCATTCACATTGGCCTTTGCTTCTTTCCTTGCACTTTCTTTAGATTTTTTGGCGACGTGTTTTCTCCTCAAACACACTGCAATGATTATAATTATAGCCAATATTATAAGCAAACCAATCCCAATAGCTGGCCAAAAATAGAACGTATCGTCGGCTTCCTCCAAGAAGTTCTGCAAGGGCTTGAAGTATTGAAGCATCGCATCCGCAGATATCGTCCTTGATCCTGTAAGATTGAACCACATGTCCTGCCAGTTAGCGGTGCTGCCCATAGACAAAATAGCCCTGGAAATAAATACACATTTTATTATAAATGTAGATTTTTCCTTACATTAAGTTACGTTAACTTGTAATACTCGTGAATTATAGTGACAAGACACACCACTAGAGGGCGCCGTCCATTATGACATAGAATTCAAACGCAAAATACATATTAATAAACGAAATAATAACCTTTCTGTTCCCAGAAAACAATTTACATCTTCGTCTCTATTGAGATACAATTAATCCTTATAAAATAAAAATAATTTATCCGCAATGGGTGAAATCCAGTATTTATCTACAAGAATTTGTATACATTCAAAATGTTGTATAAAATAACTGGTCCAAGTAGGCATCAAATTGGAGAGACATCTCCAGGCGTAGTCTAGTACTGTATGATTTGCAGAGACTTTCACAGTACATTAATAAAGATTTTCTGCTTAATGCTTTCCAATCTTAATAGATGACGCTAGTGTAGAGTGAACTTAAAATATGTAAAGATAGGCGTGGAATCCTATACAAGTTCCAAAAATTTTTCAGACGTGGTGGTCATAAGAAAAAAAATGCGGAATGGGGAATGTTGTTATTAAACATAAAGCGATCGCTTAACCCAACCAATGACAGGTCATAAGTCCTGTAAGCGCCTCGGCCACCACATTATATACCCAGAAAACAATTTACATCTTCGTCTCTATTGAGATACAATTAATCCTTAATAAACGACTATATCGTGGGTTCAATACTAGAACTAGATAACTCTAAATACATAGTTTTGAGATAATGGCAATTCAAGTTTTTGGCTACACAAATCATGATATTACTTTCAGAAGGATAGTAATTAACACGTAGTTTATTGTTGAAAAACATAGCTTAGAGTTCAAGGAAGCCACTAAATGTATAAACTTGACCAAAAATAGCTTCATTATTTTTTAACAATTAAAATAGTGAGATATCTAGTTTTAGCACTAACCATTGCTGCGGGCTATATCAGGATATGTACTTGTAATAATTAGTTATCTATGACTTGGAACCAACATTTTGACACTATTGCTTGAATTATTATACTAATGTTACTGTTTAAAAAAAGTTTTAATTAGGTATATTATTTTTATACTTATGAAAGTTTTATTTAAACACTATGTAAATGTTACTTATTAATCTTTATTCAAAGCTATCGCGATTTTGGTGATGCTATACAATTCACTAGCTCAATAAAACTGATTGACAAGCCTACAAAGTGTTTAAATAAAACTCTTATATAAAAATGTATAGAAATTGTTACATAGTGAATGTCTCTAATATAAATTGAACTAATCGCTCGGCTATTACTTTGTCTTCTTTTTTAACTCTTCTTGCTGCGTTCTTTATGTCTACATGCTCTTTGTAATTATACACTATTACCCCGTCTTCATCAGCCATGCAAATTTTGTATTTATCCTTTTTCTGTTGATGGAATCCCAGATTGAAATTATTGCAGAAGATATTTCTATAAGCAGAATCTTTAACACACGGTATTTGTTTTTCTTCACAATCTTTGATACAAGATCGATACAACATTCTTATATTTAAGTTCGGTATCAGATCTGGTGTAGTGTGACGCCACAACTGGAAAAGACTGAATGTGTTTTTTAACATTTTCTATCATTTCACTACTAGTTGTCTAGTTCTAGCACTAAACGTAGATGATTTTTCCTATTGTCTACTTTTGAAATTTGTCTTTAATTTAATAATGGTAGAATATTTGAGATAACCAATTAGAGCATTCAGTACTCCCTGAGCAACACAAACATTTGGCATAAATAACTTAAAACTACCAAAATTCGACTTGTCTAGTTCTAGTATTGAACCCACGATATCTTCTTCTACTTCTTCGTCGTGTCAATGGTAAGATAGTTCTATAGAGATGGCAAAAAAAGTACCATATATCTCCTCATATTTTTGCTTATTATATAATAATATCTCTTAAAACATTATTAATACTACGCCAATATTTTAGGTATTCCTTCGTTATACATTAACACGTCGATTGAAATAATATTTTTTTTTAAACACAAGTATGCACCCTGAACGCAATATTCTGTTTAAAAAAAAAATTTACATCTTCGTCTCTATTGAAATACAATTAATCCTTGCACAAAAGTTCGCATCGCCCGGCTGACAGCATTTGCACCATCGAAAAGAACAGAGCAAATGAAAGTTTGTAATATAAGTGTGAACGAAGAGAACTTGGAACAGGTGAGGAAATTTGTGTTTTTAGGTAGCATGTTCACAGCAGATGGTCGAACGGATAGTGACGTCGAAAGAAGGGTTGATGCGGGTAACAAAGTGAATGGAGCTTCAAAAATAGTTATTGGAAACAATAATTTATCAATGAAAGCAAAAATGGCCGTTCACAATAGAGTTCTGGTCCCAACCCTTATGTTTGGAAGCGAAGCATGAAACTGGCAGAAGAAAAATGAGAGCAGAATAAATGCGGTAGAGAAGAGGTCCTTAAGACGTGTGTGTGATAGAACGATATACGACAGAATCTCAAATGCATAATAAGAAAAGAATGTTCAAATGCTCAAATGCTCTCAAATAAGAAAGGAATGTAGAGCGGAAGGAGGTGTTATGAACAAAATTATGAAAGGATCGCTACGTTGGTTCAGACATATGGAGCGCATGGATGGAGAAAAAAAAAGTATGCGTTAATGATGTTAATGGAGTACGGAGTCGAGGCAGACCGAGGAACACATGGCATGACCATATTAATAAAATTTTAAAGGTTGGTCATGTTAGAAATCGGAAGAATCGACGTGCGTGTATGACTCGCTGTATGAATATGGAGGAAGCTAGATAGGTGTGCCAGGAAAGAGTAGTGTAGCGGTCCATTCTCTCTGCCTACTTCTACGGGGAAACGGCGTGATGGTTTGTTGTTGTTGTAGTTTAAAAAAGTACTGAATAAGTATTTTATAGAAAATCGGAGATAAATCATTAATACAATTCCTGTCCATTCCTCTTATATTTCGCAGCCAGGACAACTACCTTCTACCAACTCCCTAATGTCCCTCTATTTAGCCCATGATTATCAGTCTAAGGAGGTGGTATATCTCTCCCCTTAACGAATGACCCACTAATGCTGAATAAAAACGTATTTTTTCGAAGCTTTGCTAGATTTATAGAAGTTTACATTTGATAATGATCATTTACAAACTCCCAAGTGACCCAGCGGGCAATGAAGAGGAGGATGTTAAACATGAGTCTGCGAGACAGGAAGCGAAATGAATGGATCAGAGAAAGGATTAAAGTTGCGGACGTAGCGTGCAAAATAGCCTCGTTGAAGTGGACTTGGGTCGGCCATATAGCGATGACAACGGATGATCGGTGGAAAAGACGCACCCTGGAGTGGCGACCGAGAACATGCCATAGAAATCCTGGCAGACCACAAGCCAGATGGTCTGATGACATCAAGACAGTGGCAGGAGGTCAATGGCGCAGAGCGGCGAGAGAGAGTTTTGCTTTTTCTCTACCATATTTATGTATCAATTGTGTATTTTCTTTTACTGTTGTATTGCTACGTATGTACGGCGGGACATCGAGGGAGGGTAGTGTAGATTAAATGTGGTCTGGGTCCCCCTTGGTTGCAAATATACATATATTATTATTATTATTTTAACGTAAGTCCCGCATTGACGGGGCGGAGAGTGCACGAGTGAAGATGACGAAAGGCGCCGCTGCGCCTATAACAGCCTCGGATAAGCGGAGGGAGTCCTCTATGGCTCGGCCATATAAGAGCGGCGAGAGAAAGGGAGTTGTGGATGTCGAGAAGGAAGGCCTATTGTTCATCGCTGGACGACCAAAGGCTGATGATGATGATGAAGAATGATCAAAATCATACTTCCATATAATCTAATATAATTAATAAAATGAAAAGGTAAGTTTTCTAGAAGGTTCATAATATTTATGGGAATGACATGTTTCTTCTTCCTAAAGCATTATCAAATGTATCGAAAATCAAGCGTGTATTTGTTTATACACCCGAGTTAACGTAGATTAATTTGTTAATTGAGATGATTAGAGTAGTCTAATTAACCATAATTAAGGGATGAACTTCAAAATACTGGGAAGTATTACTAGTAGTAATTAAAAAAAAAATATGACTACTTATGTGTACAATACTTACTTAGATTATGAATACTAAATGAAGTTATATCAATCAATATGGTTCTTTAGGTGCATCTGAATAAATTATTTCTTAGAAAAACATATTTTTATGATATTATATTTCAAATGTATTATTTATTTTAAGTACGAGTACTTATATCATATTGCTTAGTGATAATTCTATTATAAATGACTATATACTTATAAATCATATTGGCGTTTAAGGTAGATCTTATAAATTGGAAAATTAATTGACAGGACAGTATCACAACGTACCTACAATTTTTTTTTTTAAAGACTAACATCAAGGATTTCTATCAATGATATTAGAATTTATTTTACAATCTTCAATGTGAGCAGAAAATAGCTCATTATTATGAAGAAGGAACCTGGTCGTGTCCAGGCTTGAACCCATGCCCCCTGGATCAGGAGCCAAGCGTTCTATCCCCTAGACCACCACCCGGTTAATCTAAGCTTTTTTTTTTAAATAAACAAGATGCCAGCATCTGATAATTTACTTACGGATATTCAAGGAAAAAAGCAACATCGAGCAAGCGCTAGATTAACTATTAATTTTTTTTTAAATGATTTCAGTGGATTTTCAGTGGATGAGTATTGCATTTGAACGGCCGTAACGTTGAAAGGGTGGAAAATTTTAAATACCTCGGCAGCATACTAACACAATCTCTTGACCCAAATGTAGAGACAAAATGCAGAATCGAGGCAGCAAGAGCTACGTTTAATAAAATGAAATCACTCTTCTGCAATGATAACGTAAACTTGAAACTCCGCCAGAGAATGATCAAATGCTATGTGTGGTCTGTTTTATTGTACGGGTGTGAAGCTTGGACCCTGAAAGTTAACTCAATGAACAGACTGGAAGCATTTGAAATATGGCTCCATCGCCGAATGCTCAGAATTCCCTGGACAGACATGGTTACCAATACCGAAGTCCTGAGGCGAGCTAGAGTTGACAGGGAATTGTTATCAACTATCAAGGTTCGAAAGATCTCATATCTGGGTCATATACTGCGTGGGGAAAAGTACCACCTTCTCCAACTGATATTGGAGGGAAAAATTGAGGGACGCCGAGGGCCCGGAAGGAGACAAATGTCCTGGCTGCGAAACGTGAGGGAGTGGACTGGCATCCGAAGTGTTGAGGAGCTGTTCCGAGCGGCGCAGGACAGGGACAGGTTCGCCGAGGTGATCGCCAACGTTGGGGGGACGTAGGAAGTTACAATGGTCACCGCATTATGGAACAGGGTCCAACAAATGTGGCTATAACTTCATATATAATATATTTATTTATTTCAAATTTGGGTCAAATCAAGTTTAAACATAATGTAATAATTAAATATTGTTGGTTTTATAAAATAAATTAAATTAGTGACCAAAATATATATTGAAAATACTTGTTTTTTCATACCTCTGACTGCCCCTAACCCCTTAATACAATAATTTGTAAATTATCGTAAAAATATGTTTTTCTAAGAAACAATTTATTAAGACCTACCTTAAGCATCTTTAAAATTTATATAAAGTTATTTTGTATTCTCTAACTATGTAATATATGATATACTTAAAATCATTAATAAATTTTAATTATGTAAAATCATAAGTCTAGTATGTATAAGGTATGCTTGTGAAATGATTTAATGATGAATGGGAATAAGTCCAAGATAATGATTATCGAAAAATAAGATATCATGACAGTCTGCAACATTAGCGGGAATGGGGAAAATCTGTTTACAAAGGATGGGAAAGTGGAGAAGGATACTGAAAGAGGATTGGGGCAGGCAACAAAGTGAATGGTGCACTTGACGTTGTCATTGCAAACAAAAGCCTATCAAAAAAAGCTAAAATGGCAGTGCCTAATATTTATTTATTTGCTTTTAGGAGTTTTATTAAGTTTTTTATGGAATGACGTGTTTCGTCCTTCTAAGGCATTGTCAAATGCTTTTGTTGATACCTTAGAAGGGCGAAACGTGTGATAAAATATGTGATGATGCCTTAGAATGGCGAAACTTGTCATTCCACACAATGCTTAATAAAACTCCTAGAAGACAGAGGTTTTCATTTATATTAATTATTTAATATGGAGTTTTACATCATTGTTCAAGAAACAATAAATATAACACAATAGTATATACATTAGTCTGGTAGTTGAACCTAACTAAGTTTAACTTTCGGGGATATAGCTTTATGGTGTGTTAAGTTCTTTGATGACAATTTGAATAATTTCTTCAATATTATTTTTAAGTTCTTGCTGGTTAAGTGCCTACTTACAGCTAATTTAAAAAAAAACGGTGGATACGTGTAACATAAATTAAATAAACACAAAAGTCCGGATCGTCCATGTCAACATGTGCAACATCGAAAAAAACATTATGTGGTATTAAATTATGTGCTTAATTAAAAAAACGGTGGATACGTGAAACATAAATTAAATAGACAATATGTGCACCATCTAAAAAGAACATTTTGTGTTAAATTATTTTTATTTTGTTATTTTATTTTATATCATTTTTTTTAATATTATTTGTTTTAGATTTATTTTGTGGGTGTTGGACGATCGAAGTGTGCGCGGGAGATGCCTTTTGGTGGCGATGAGGTTCGCAACCCATCACACCGCGTCTCCCGCGGGGCGAAAAGACAAGGATGGAATGCAGCATCCGTAAAAGTGTGACAGTCCATTCTTTCTGCCTACCCTTTCGGGGAGACGGCGTGATGGTTAGTTAGTTAGTTAGTTAGTTATAATAATACTTTTTTTAAAACAAAATGTGCGCGGGAGATGCCTATTGGTGGCGATGAGTTTCGCAACCCATCACACCGCGTCTCCCGCGGGGCGAAAAGAGAAGGATGGAGTGCCGCATAATTAAAAGTGTGACAGTTCATTCTTCCTGCCTACCCTTTCGGGGAGACGGCGTGATGGTTAGTTAGTTAGTTAGTTCAGTTCTTAGAAATATGTTTGATTACGTACTGTATTTTATGACCAATATCCACATTGCCATAGATGCTGCACTGGTGTATGGGCTGCATTATAGATTTGTATGAATGCTTATAACACATGTGGGTGGTAGTTTCTGGACACGCCGCCCTCAGAAGCTGATAGTACATGATTACGCCAAAGAATCGTCTGAAATGTTTCAAAGTAAATAATGTATTTAAGAGACCAATTAGGAGAAACTAAAAGAACAAATGCAATAAAAGTAAACTTATTCTTGGATGGATAATCAAATGGACACCACCAGACTCCCCTATATTGCAATGCATTATCAGCCTCATGGGACTCGTCCTCGTGGAAGACCTCCTAAAAGATTCCTCCTCCAAGGACAGCTGGGTATCCACCTCACAGGAAGAGCAACACTCTGGAGAACATACCACATAGGTCTACAATAAGGAAGAAGAAGAAGAAGATATTCTTCTTTTTCTTAGTGTAGACCTTGTGGTCTGTTTTATCCATCTCGTTGGTGGTCTAACCGGGGGTCTTCTACATTGGGGTTGGCCGTGGAACATAATGAGAAGGGATCTGTATGTATAAAATTTTAACTATACATTTATTTATTTATTTTCATCATTAAAAATCCAAAAAACTCATTTAAATGTATTAATATTTTAAATATATTTAACATTTCACTTCATTTCATGTTTTTTTTATTGTAAAAAAAAATCTACCTACTGCAAAACAGAAAATTGGAAATTATTATTTTTTTGTTTATTCGTATACTACATATTGATAAAAATGTGTTTGTAGCTTATGGTCATAATATTTTTTTGTAAACTAGCGCTATTGGCGACGGTTAGTGTACCTCAATAGGTAGATGGGAACGTAGAATGTAGCGTACAACGAGAATATCTATACAAATATTACCAAATTTGCTACACCTTGACAGTAAGCCTCAAACTCTCTTCGTTGTTGAAATTATTGTATTGCCATGGAATGTGCGTATTTAATTTCATTATGTTTATTTTTTTAATTCTGACCGGTTTGGGTAGCTTAAAATCAAATCAGTGTATTTTCTCAAAATATATAACAAACAACAATTAAAAGATATAACAGGAACGCATGAGAGATTACAAGATACTCTCTAAGTCAGCAGATTGATTGCTCTCCCCACCGGCATCACCAGAGGCAAGTTGGTTCTCCATTTTGGGACATAAAACAGTCTGTGCTGACGCTGTCGAAGATAACTATCCGGAACATGAAAGGGATGCCCTCCAATATGACAGAATTTTCAAAGAATTCCTTTATAAGTCTAAAGAAATGAAGCGTAACGAACTAAAGATATTGTTGGTAATATTACATAATAAGATATGAATACGTTATCAGATTATGTTTTCATAAAGATATTTATATTATTAACTAGCGGACCCGACAGACGTTGTCCTGCCTGAACGTTGGCTTGCCTGCTGTTAGCTGGTTCAACAAACGTTTTTTCGATATTCGTATTTTCGATAAACTATATACTAAACGATAAACTATATACTCAATACGCACGCAATTATGATACATCCCATGCACGGAATGAACTTCTCAGAAAATTTTAACAGTCACCTATCGGGTCCAATTGTGAATCTAAACCGTTCAGGGCACACACAAAAAAAACACAAAAAAATTCGTCAAAATCGGTCAAGCCGTTTAGGAGGAGTTCAACTACAAACGCGGTACGGAAGAACTATTTATAAAAAAGATTTATACTCACGGGGCTTGATCGATGTCCATAACTACGTCATAATTAGCAGCTGGGTCAAATTCTCCACTGGGTTTATTGTTGTGGGGAGGTTCTATTCCCTCGTACTCCCCTCTGCGATAAAAAAAATGACTTTACTGCACTTTATATTAACCCAATATATAGTGAAAATCGATGTGATTGACACCCTTTATATAACAATGTGTATAAAAGTGTTTTTTTAGAGGTATAAAAATTCAAAATGAAAAAAAAAACACATTAAATATACAACTTCCAAAAGTTTGTCAGACATGGTGATCATAAGAAATGTGGAATGGGGAATGTTGTATTACATAAAGCGTGCGCTTAACCCAAGCAATGACAGGTCGTAAGTCCTGTAAACACCTTAATCAACCATATTCTGTTTCCAATTTGCATCTTCGTCTCTATTGAGATACAATTAATTCTTGCATTAAAATAATGTTAATGTTTTTGATATTGTCTTTTTTTATGGTAATAGATAATTTTATGCCATTATTGTTTAAAATTGATTTCGGGCATATGAGCGCCACGGCTAACTCGAATGAAGCGCAATTGTGAAGACCAATTTTCGACAACTTTATCGAGCAACTGGGTAAAATGGCAAAACGTACTGAATACAAATCAACTGTCAAATTGACAGTATTTAGAAACAATGTTGCCAGTTTAAAAACCAAACCTCTAAAAAAAATTATACCTTCTTCACCATTCTGTCTTCACTAATTCTTTCCATGTGTCCAAACTATCTTAACGACCCTTTCATTATTTTTTTTATAACACTCTCATTTGCACTGCATTCACTTCTTATACTTGCCTCACATATTTTCACACATTCGTCTTAGAAATCTGATTTCTACTGCATTTATTCTACTTTCATCCTTCTTTTGCCAGTTTTCGAAATATAATAGTCCAAAATCACTAAACTCTTGGTAATCGTTAAATGTAATTAATTAAATAACCTTTAACAATTAAATATATATGCAAATCAGAGTGCGGTAAAGAGACAGAAATAATAAAACAGAATATCATAACAATTTCATATAATTAAATTTATTACTGAAGCACTTGATTTTATAAACACATATTTTTTTTTTAAATAAAAAAAAACGCGAAAAATATTCGTTTTATGTAATTTTCAAAATATTTTAAGTGAAAGTGTTTCGTAATACTAACGCAACGTAGAATTGTTGATTAAACGTATGGATGTGAAAATCTTCTATTAAGGCGAAATTTATTACTCTCAAGAACTATTTTGATATAAAACTTACAACAAATCATCACGCCTATTCCCCGGAAGGGTAGATAGAGAGAACGGACCGTCTCACTACTCTATCCTGACATACATTTATAACTTCCTCCATGTTCATACAGCGAGTCATACATATGATAAACAATACTTCAATAAAACCTTGGTTATCTTAGTACAATGTTTGAATCTTTGCGTACCTCAAAGTCCACCAGTGATTATTCCATTTCTTCTTAGGGATTGATCCCGTGTTGATGTCCCATCTGTAGTTCTCCAGCGCCATGGAATATCCTAGTACTGGGAGTATCCTTAGACCTTCAGCCATCAGCTGGTTCATCTCACCTTCAGGGCCTAACTTGGCGACAGTGCGAAACAGCTTATCCGTCTGCTCGGCAAACAGGTATGACAGAGCTACTTGAAGACCTGAAATTATACTTCTAACCGTCATCACATACGTTTTGCAGCTAGACACCCCGTCATTAAATTTTGGAATTCGAAACTCTTAAGCTGCCTACGTGGCAAAGTGGCAACAGCTATAACTTCCACATCTCGGAGATTAAAGTGTGAAAAATAACGCTGTCTTTGGTCTCACGATAAAAATGGCGATAAACTATTTATCTATGTCACGAGAATCAATAGCTAAATATTTGTATACAGTAATTGATTTCAAATAACCTGTTGTATTCAAATTGAAAACCAACAGAAAAATATCACATTAAAGACCCAAGTAGCATCTCAAGAACCAGCAAAAATGTTACAAATAAAATGATAATACACTTTTAGTGATTTGTATTAACACCACTTTATTTGGTAACACCAACCGGTTTCGCTCCCGCCGGAGCTTCGTCAGGGTGAGAGAATAAACTAAATATAAAATCAGAGAACAATCTATGAAGAAATATAATGTGGAGTGGAGGAAGAGTGGGGGTAGGAAAAAGTGGGCGTGAAGACGAATAGACCGTTAAGGCGAAGAGTCATGCTCATTAGGGAAAAATTAGGAAGAATTTCTGATTCAGATTTTAGTGGCGGGCAGGGGAGTTCAATTTTTTATTTTTATGGGAGTTTTTTAAATAATTTTCAATGGGGAACGTTGCTAGAATAGCACTATGGGAAATATTAGTTTGATTATTAATTAAGGGAAGATTATTGTTAAGGGCTAATGCTTCCAAATTATTTAATTTTAGACCCACTAGAAATGTAAACGTTAGGGTAAAAGAATATCTCAGATGTCTGAAGAGTAACGGTTTCTCTGAGTTCGTCAATCATCTATTAGAAACAAACCACACATATCTTAAAGATTCTGGCCTGAAAATGCTTCCCGAAAATTCCCCGGGTCTAATAACCTGCTGTATACTAAAATGTGGAAAGCAACAAGAAAATACCCAAGTGGCATCCCAAGATCCAACAAAAATGATACGCTTTGCTGCAAACCACTCCGTAGGATTGTACGAGTATCTTAAAATAAAACTTGAAGCTCAGTATCCGCATTACGAGGTTGATCAACTTTATTCGTATAAGTGAATATAACAGTGTTTTGATTCTAAAAATATATTTTCTTCTTCTTTCCGTGTCCTGTCAGGTCTCCCCAACGTTGACTATCACCCTTGAGTAGGCCTCCCCGTCCTGGGCAGTTCGGAACAGCTCCCCCAAGCCCCGTCAACTCTCGGGTGTTCCTCAGCCAGGAAACCCGCCTTCTCCCAACACCTCGTCGACCCTCAATCTTACCCTCCAAGGTCAGATTTAATAGTGCGTACTTTTCGCCTCTCGGAACATGGCCCAAGTAGGACACCTTACGGACTTTGATGTTGCTCAGCAACTCTCTGTCAACTCTGGCTCTATGGAGAACGTTTGTGTTGCTGACCATGTCGGTCCAGGAAATGCGTAACATCCTTCGATGTATCCACATCTCAAAGACCTCCAATCGGTTCATAAAATTGACTTTAAGGGTCCATGACTCCACCCCGTATAAGATTTTATTATTATAATTATAAAATTATTATTGTTATTATTATTATAAAAAATATTTTTTAATAATAAAATTAAATACCTGGATGTGGGACGTATCTAAAGGCGTATTTTTGGTTTCTGTATGCTAAATAGTAAAACATTTTTTCCAATTCAAGATGAGACGTCCTTTCGGTGATATCATCGCCATCACAAGCGGTCAATCTAAATAAAATATGAAAATTTACTTTCAAATACATATAACCTCATAAACTCTTTTCAAAACAATGTAAACTTTACTGTCCTGTAAGAAGAATTGGTGCTGGAAAAAAAGAAAGCAGAAACATACAAACGTGACGTGGTGTATCTCAGTGATATCGGAACCATATAGTTAAGGTCCATTTACACTGGACAGTGACTATAATAGCATCGTAACGTCATCGACGTAGCTTCAAATCTCACGGACTCGTTTTCTCAATTGCAAATAAAATTACCGTCGTAACAGTTGAAAAGAGACGCACAGCCGTAAAACTGACACTTATCAACTCTTCCGATGGCGATTTTATTACAGCATTTGAGACAACGAGTCTGCGAGATTCGGGGCTACATTGACGTTACGGTCAAAGCCATAAAAACAATTCATGGATTGATCCATAAAACAATCAATAAAAATTTAATAAAAGTTTAGTAAGTAAATTGTAATTGTGCATATGTGCATATACATACAAACAATACATTTAATTATTGTGGTTTGCGAAAATCAGTTATATGGGCCTGTTTGGGACCGGAATTTTTCTGCCAATTATAGAGTTTACCAATTAACCAGGTAATTAACCATACAGCTATGGTAATTTATAGTAAAAATTATGCCCGTAAATAAAAATATGCAAAAGACTTATATTTTTCAATGATAAACAGGTATTTTCAAGTTTACCGCTCACAATGTGTTAATTACAAACTTTAGATACCAAGTGCAGTGACTCGTAATATATTTTTATTATTATTATTTTACATTAATTTCAACCACTGAACATTTTACTACCGACCAGTTTTGATACCGATAAACGATCATTGAAATATATAATTATACTAGCGGACCCGACAGACGTTGTCCTGCCCGAACGTTGGGTTGCCTGCTATTAGCTGGTTCAGTAAACGTGTTTTCGATCAACTATATTCTAAATGATGAAAGTAGAATAAATGCAGTAGAAATGAGATCTCTTAGACGAATGTGTGGATACTCTGTGTATGATAGAGTGTCGAATGAAAATATAAGAAGTGAATGCGGTGCGAATGATGGTGTCATGAACAAAATAATGAAAGGATCATTAAGATGGTTTGGACATATGGAGAGAATGAATGAAGAAAGAATGGTAAAAAAATTATATGTTAATGATGTAAATAGAACCAGAAATAGAGGAAGACCGAGGAGAACGTGGCACGATCAAATAAATCAAATATTGAATGTCGGCCATGTGAGGAGTCAGAAAAATCGACGCGCGTGCATGACACGATGTATGAATTTTGAGGAAGCGAGAGAAATGTGTCAGGAAAGAAAAGTGTGGCAGTCCATTCTTTCTGCCTACCCCTTCGGGGAGACGGCGTGATGGTTAGTTAGTTAGTTATTTAATATTCTAAATGACATTGAGTCTGGCATTTAAAAAAAAATGTTTTGTTTTTTCTTACTACGCCACGCTACGACACAAGTGATTTGAGCATGCTTAAACACAGATTTCGACATCACCGCCATCTATGGTAAACAAACATAACTATGTATTATTCTCAGAAGCATTCTCATTTCTCACCTATATTTTGATCCGTCCCCAAAATCGTAAGCGCGTGGTGTACAGTCAACTGATCCATTCGGTGTATATTGCAAAATTCTGAGAGATTCATTGCATACAATCTCGTCACGTTGGATTCCCATGGATGTGGCCAACTTCACGGAGTTTTTGCAGTATTGGTGCAAGTCCCTGGGCTCTAGCGGTTTGTAATCTGGTAGGCAGGGAGACGGCTTCAACACTGGGTAAAGACTTTGCCAGTTATCACCCGTTGTGGAACCTAAAAAACAATTATTGTTGCTTTGAGTTTGTCTACTTGATAACTGACCAATTCACCAAAAAGCAAAACAAAAATATCTCTAATAAAACCAAAATGAGACTGGTTCAACCCCTCGTTTTGTCCAGAGTCTTGGACTATGCACCCATCGGAGAGATCCAAAAGTGTTACTAACGAGATGTGGTGCTGGCTACGAATGTTGCTAATACCCTGGATGGCGAAAAGAACAAACTTGACCGGTAGGACATCAGACATCAAGACACTCGTGGGTGTGGTCTCAAAGAGTGCTTAGATATTTTGATCACATGCCCAAAGAGATCAGAACAACGTTGAAAACCTCATAAAAGAGGGAAAGCGACCACAAGGACGGCCATTGAGCCGCTGGTCTGGTCAAATCGAGGCGTTGACTGGTCTCTCAACAGCTGCAGCCTGGAGACTGACTGGCTATAGGAGCGCATAACAAGCCATGGTGGATTGTTTACGGGATGGACAAGATCTTCAGTCAGGCATATCAATAAAAAGAAATTGGTTTACCGATCTCTTCCTAATGCCAATTGCAAAATTTTCATAGCGATAACCTACAGAGAGCCTTATTTCTCTTCACGCCGAGAGTACCTGGAGGACCTGTTGGTGGACGTGCGCTGCTCATCGTATGCAGATTTCAAAATAGCTGCACAAGACAGGGAAGAATGGAAGAGAAGAATAGAGAAATTTGCTGCAAACCAATCCCAGGATAAAAAACCAGAGAGTGAGAGATTATTAATGAACATAAAACCAGATTCTCCGTGGAGCACACTTTGAGAACCGCTGGTATAGAGTTTAGCAATATCTATTGGAATGGAATATCAATCATACCTAATAAATGAGCGGGTATCTTGTCTCCTAAATGGGTATAAGTATCACCGTACTCCTCTTTAAGTCGCAGCTGAACGAATTCGTTCAGCCATTTCAATAGTGGGCGCACTTCACTCCATAGTCTTTCCACAGATGCATCTATATCCGGGTCGTGGAACGGCTTCTGCAGCAGGTCGGCTCCGTTGTGCAGGTCTTGCAGTTTGGCCGCCTTGTTCAAGGTGTAACTGTATATGGCCAGGTTTTCCTCGCTCTGGTTGTCTGTGGCGCGATGCCACTGCTCCCAGTAGTAAAGTTTTTCGTTATATGTTCTGTTTTGAGAAAGGATCCTTTCAATCTCTGAAAGAAAAAAAATCGTTCTTTTTTATATATTGTTATGTGTATAAAAAATAATATATTTTACAAATGACAGTTATGCATACTTATTACTTGTGAACGAAGAGAACTTGGAGCAGGTGAGTGAATTTGTGTATTTAGGTAGCATGTTCACAGCGGATGGCCAAACGGATAGTGACGTCGAAAGAAAGATTAGTGCGGGTAACAAAGAGAATGGAGCTTTAAAGATTGGAAACAAGAATTTATCAATGAAAGCGAAAACGGCCGTTCACAATGGAGTTCAGGTCCCAACCCAATGGATGGAAGTCATAATGTATGGAAGCGATCATGGAACTGGCAGAAGAAGGATGAAAGCAGAATAAATTCGGTAGATATGAGGGTCCCTAAGACGTATGTGTGGTAGAACGATATACGACAGAATCTCAAATGCTGATATAAGAAAGGAATGTAGAGCGGAAGAAGTTATTATGAACAAAATTATGAAAGGATCCCTGAGTTGGTTCGGACATATGCAGAGCATGGATGGAGAAAGAACGGTTAAGAAAGTATACGTTAATGGTGTAAATGGAGTAGGAGTCGAGTTAGACCGAGGAAAACATGGCATGACCAAATTAATCAAATTTTAAAGGTTGGTCATGTTAAAAATCGGAAGAATCAACGGCGTGTATGACTCGCTGTATGAATGTGGAGGAAGCTAGAGAGGTGTGCCAGGATAGATAAATGTGGCGGTCCATTCTCTCTGCCCACCCCTGCGGGGAAACGGCGTGATGGTTTGTTTGCTTGTTTGTTTTGTACATTTTTATTATTATTTAACGCGAATAAGTGACAACAAAATTTACGATCACAGAATAGATGCAATACAAAAATTTACAAATATACTTGATTTTACTCTAGAATAACATAAATTAATATAGAAAACTCACTGAAAAAAATATATCTGGTTTTTTAAAAAACTAATTGGATTATTTTATTCATTTTTAATAAACTTATGAAGTTCCATTATAACAAATTTTATTATTAATTAAAACACTGTTTTTTTCCATTTTCAGTTTATTTTTTTCGACACGTTTTGATACTTTTACACCCTTATCATCGGGAGAATGATATAAACTAATGATGATGATGAAGGTGTAAAACCATCGAAACGTGTCAAAAAATAAATAAACTAAAAAATGGAAAAAACATTGTTTTTATAAATAAATAAAAATCGTCACAGTTTTATTCTTTTTACAAAATTAGGTTTCTTTTTAACGTCGACTTACCCCCAACTTTTAACTCTTTTTTGTTATTCGCTCCATACTCTTTCACAGTTCTCGTTCTATAGCGATCTTCAAGATTGGAGAAGACGATTTGTATCTAGAAATGTCATCATGAAATTTTATTCTATAAACCGTCTTTTGAAAATAAAAATTAACGAATTATAATTTTAAATAAAAAATTAGAAAGTGTTAAAACAAATCAGTAAATCGAAATTTGCATGTTATTTTTCGCTGTCAATCGTATAATTCTTAAAATCTTGGTTTAATAAAAAAATTACCTCGAAAATAAGAAAATTAATCTCCGAAACGTCCGTTGATATTACGGACGTACCAAAAATCTCAAGACAAATGTCCAAAAACAATTAATCTACATCCAATAAATGGATTTAATTAAAATAAATTCATACGACGCCCTTCCTGGCAGAGTGACAACAGCTTTAACTGAAGCACCGAAGGTCCCAGGTTCGATTCTCGGCGATGACAGTATGAAAATAGCGGAATAAATATAGCGTTGAGTATTTTGAGTATTGTATTATTGTGTGCTGTTTTGAATACTTGTCTGTTATAATTAAATAATTAACATAAAACCAAGTTTTTTTAGGGCCCCGTAAAATATTTTGTGTTTCAAAAGGGTCCGTCGCCAAAATAGTTTGAGAACCGCTGCTATAGTGTAAAATTATTTTAATTGACTAACAATTAGTTAAGTACAGTATGTTTAAAAATAACTTACCTCTTGTGCATCTACTGTAGGGAGAGAACCAATACCGATTTGATCTCTTATTTCTTGCAACATTTTTCTTTCGTCAACATCGGATAAACTGTTTGGGTTTATGAGTCTCATCTTGCGCCAAAACATCGCTTTGAGGTCGTTATATTTTGCCGCTGTTCTGATCTGAAAAGTATTTACACCATTGCAGAAGGCGTACAGCGAATATTGCAGATATATAATAGTGTAATTTAAGAACAGATTATTTATTTATTCTTGAGCAATAATATTTGATAATTTGATAATGCTTTAGAAATGTTACATATAGTTTTACAGTTACATATAGCCTTAGATATACAAAATATACAAGAAGGGTTGGGGCAGGCAACAAAGTGAATGGTACACTTAAAGCTGTAATCGCAGACAAAAACCTATCCAAAAAAGCTAGAATGGCAGTGCACAATGGTGTTCTTCTTCCGACCCTTATGCATGGAACTGGCAAAAGAAGGATAAAAGTCGAATAAATGCAGTAGAAATCAGATCTCTTAGACGAATGTATGGATACTCTGTGTATGATAGAGTTTCGAATGAAAATATAAGAAATGAATGCGTTGCAAATGATGGTGCTATGAACAAAATAATGAAAGGATCATTACGATGGTTTGGACATATGGAAAGAATGAATGAAGAAAGAATGGTAAAAAATTTGTATGTTCACGATGTAAATGGAACCAGAAATAGAGGAAGACCGAGGAAAGCGTGGCACGATCAAATAAATCAAATATTGAATGTCGGCCATGTGAGGAGTCAGAGAAAACGACGCACGTGCAGTACACGATGTATGAAGGAAGCGAGAGAAATATGTCTGGAAAGAAAAGTGTGGCAGTCCATTATTTCTGCCTACCCCTTCGGGAGACGGCGTGATGGTTAGTTAGTTAGTTAGTTAGTTAGTTATACAAAACATGTCATTCCCATAAATTATAATAAAACTTCTAGAAAACAGACCTTTTCATTCGTATTAATTAGTAACAGATTTATTACCTTCAGATCAGCTCGAATATACAGATCGAATATACTTCAATAAAATGGTTTTCCTCAATATTATATACTCGAAGTGGAAATATTAATCTTGATTATTGAAATCTTGTTTGATTATGAATTAAATATTTTTAATATTGATGAAACCGTTCATTTTTAGAAGATGTATTGTATTTTACGGGAGTGACACGTTTCGCCTTATAAAGAAATTGTCAAATGTCATTCCCATAATAACTGAAATTTTCATAAATATTTATTATTGAGTTATACAACATTTTTCATGAAACAACAAAAGTATAATATATTATTTTTTTCAAGCCACCTTTAATATTACCATATCTTCATCAGGGCAATCCAAGAAGGCCTTAGTATGTTACATGTCACTCCCATAAATATAATAAAACTACTCGAAAACAGACGATTTCCTAATATCAAATATTGATGTATTGTTCTTGAACAATTAAGTAAAACTCAATATTAAATAATTAATATGAATTTAAATGATGGTTAGTAAGTTAGTTATTTTAATAGTCCATTGTTTTGGCCGAAACACTATGATACTGTTAAAATTTAAAACACTGCTATAATATCACAATTTATTTTTATTCACCAAGAGTGTCGCCACAGCTGTTTCGCCAACCGATGTTGGCATCATCAGGTGTTACAATAAACATAGTTAACAGTTTATTGTATCACCTGATGATGGCGACATCGTTGACGAAACAGCTGTCGCGACACTCTAATTGAATAAATATAAATTTTGAATTAATAACAGTGTTTTGAATTTTAACAGTAATTAGTTAGTTCGGTACTTATTTGGCAAAAGGTCCCAACTGCTTTTTTTTATGAATTTTACATGAGAGCAGAAATAAGATTTTTACATTATTTTGATTATTTATAAAAATGTTATTTTTGTTCCAATTTTTTTATTTCAAATGTCAATTTTCATATATCAGTCACAAAATTTTAAAAACATGTATATAAATTTAAAAAAAGGGGTTGAATGTAATTGTGCATAAAATAAAATACATATAAAATGTTTTAAAAAAGTATAGCTCTAAAGTTTTGTCAAAACATAAAGTGTGCAAAAATAATAGCGATGGTATATTCAACTCAATTTCACAAAAAAAATGCATCTGGGACCTTTTGCCAAATAAGTACCGAGTTTATAAATATAAATATGATGTTTTAATGTCTGGTTTTAAAATGGAGTTTTCAGCCAAAATAGATTAAAAAAAACATTACCCTTAAAATAGATTTTTCCTTGTCGAACAGGTCTAGCATATGTGCGTAGTATGCATCTTGAGATATATGATACTGTAGGCTGATTTCTTTGTTGTAGTTATTTAATAAATCAGAAATGTTTTCACTTCTTAGACTTTCCGGATACTCCGTTGAGCCGGGGTTCACCAAACTGAATCCGCCGACGTCAACGAAAGGGCCGGTGAAAGAAACTATCGATTCTTCGGCATTTTCTTCGTCTTTTAGAGGGCTCTCTTCCGATTTGCCAGAACTAACCCCTTCTGTGTTTCCGATTGCGTTGCCGAATTGAAGCAATAGAATTTGCAAGCAACACAATCCGTAGAATAACTAAAAAAAATTAAATATTAAATAAATGTGTCTACAACAAGCCATAATATATTAGGTATTCCTGTAAATTAAAATTTATTGGTATAATAAATTCATTGTAAACAATTAAAATAAATAAAAATGTAATAATAATATCTTTTATAATATATTATAATATATATTTAGTTTAACTCCAATTCCAAGTAAAACAATCCCCGTTCTGACAGGTATACGACAAGGAGACAGCCTAAGCCATTTTCTGTTCAATCTGATAATGGACAAACTTATAGAGGAGACCCAATCGCTACAACTGGGATATAGGATGGGAGAGCAAATTGTCAATGTGGTCTGTTATGTACACGATGCTATAATCATAGCTGAAAACAATAATGATCTACAAAAAATGCTAGACAGACTACATCACGCCTGTAAGAAATACAACATGACGATCTCTATTGAAAAAACAAAATGTATGACCTTTTCCAAAACACCCAAAACATGTAACCCGGTTATAGCAAATCAACCCATAGAACAGGTCAGGACCTTCAAGTATCTAAGCATAGACCTGGTGGCGAGAGCTGATCTGCGGGAAGAAATACAAGCCCAAGTAAACAAGGCAGCTGCAATCTCTGGGGCTCTAAAATCCACAATATGGAAAAACAAAGACATGGCCAATAAGAGTAATATGAGAATCTATAAAGCATGCATAAGACCAATAATAACATATGGCGTCGAAGCAAGGGCAGACACAGTAAGCACTTAACAAGTTTTGAGGACTTCCGAAATGAAAACACTGAGGACGATAGCAGGCAAGACACGGAGGGATCGCGTGAGGAACACCAGAATAAGAGAGATATGTGAGGTTGAGAATATTATAAGATGGAGCAGACAGCAAAACAACTGGACAGCAACTGGTACGGTCATGTTCAAAGAATGGACATCATCAGACTCCCTTATATTGCATTGCATAATCAACCTCATGGGACTCGACTTCGTGGAAGACCTCTTAAAAGATGGAAGGACAGCTGGGAATCTACCTCACAGGAGGAGCAACACTCTGGAGAACAGACCGTATAGGTCTACAATAAGAAAGAAGAAGAAGAAGAGTCTTATTCCTCTCGATTTCATGGCTTCGACCGGTTTCGGAAGCTCGCTGCCATCTTCTGGTGATGGCAGCAAGCCCCAGAAGATGATAGCGAACTGCCGAAACCGGTCGAAGCCATGCAATCAAGTGGAATTAAACTATATATTATAAGGGTTTTTTTTTCATTATAACCAATAATATATATTATTATCATTTAATTTGTATTCACACTGGCAACATACAAACTCCAATGCATTTTGTTTTCATTTAGTTTAACTACCTATTACTTGTATATTTTGACACACAGTATCAAATCTATACGTCTTTTGATAAGAATAATTGCTTTGGCAATCGCCACGACAAATATATTAATAAAATATATAATCTAATCAGAAGTTAACACTTCTCAAAACAAAATATTTACCTTAATCAGTTTACCATAATACCTACTAAAAAACGCATTTTAATCTCATTTTTAAATGGCAACTGTATTATTGATATTAGTTCAAATATAACATTAGTTCAAATATATTTTTGTAATATGTTTTTACACATAGTTAGACATAGTAATAATCTATACGGCTTTCGGGAATCAATTCAAACTATATAATTCTCTTCAGTGGGAGATAAGTATACATTACCTACTATAGACATATAATATCCTGAAGATGGAGAATGCAACGATATCTTAACCGTCGGTAGAAAAGGATACCAAGATGTACCCAAGATCCCAAAAAATATATTGCTATGTAAAACTCATTTGTATCAACCGATTGTTTGAAATGTACTGCTTAGATACACGGTAAATTTTCGTTTATTTCAATAATTTGGTATATTTTTTTAGGGTTTCTTATTTGATTTTAAATGTTTAAAATATTTTACAAAAAAATTGGAAGATTCCAAAAATCTCAAAAATAAATTTTAATTTACCATAATTTTATCTTATATAAATAAACAATCTTACAATATGATTTTACGTTTATTAACTTTGCATAAATTAAAATCCTGTCATTTTTAAAAATAATTTTAACTAAAATA